>VZTR01003026.1:85402-116659 GCA_013400775.1 Chaetops frenatus
TTTTGTCCCACTTGCTCATCCCTAGAAATGTCGATGTTTCTCACCACATGTCATGTTTCCAGGAAGCTCATTCACTTCTCCAGGGTAGTAAGACACAACGAGAGAATAAGAAATGCCTGGAAAAGGCATCAGTGAACAGCTCCAGCCAAGGCTGGCACCTCACCAAGCTAAATATGAACCTGGCACCCACCTGCAGTGCCATACGTGGAAGCCTGCCCTCTTCCTGCCTGGGCACTTCCCTCCAGTGAAGCATTTCAGGGAGCAGAGAAGTATTTTCACACTCTGATAGAGTCTTCCCAGCCATGCATCCCCTAGTCAGGAATGAGCTGTTAGCTACCACACGTTTCCTGCACACGTATGTTGAAATCAAGTCAGCTTCTTCCAAAATCACCCCGTTGCCCTCAGGGATGAGTTGGCTCAGGGCTTTGTCATGTTCACCAAAACTTTCCTTGCCCCTCAGTAACAGCCCACGCACTACATGGCAGCAGGGACCAGGAATGAATAGAAGTTGGCCCCCTTCCCTAATTACTTATGCTGAGGATGTCCCCAATTGTGGGCTTGCCATGGATTCATAACCCCTTTGTCTCTAAGCCACATTCACTCATCCAGACTTACCAACAAAGCTGGAGGTTCACCAGGCTATTTATGCATGTAACTGCTGTCCCGAATTATCAGCATGGCCCATCTGGTTACAGCAATAGCTGTAATCCTGTGTGGCTCCTGCTTATCAATCCAAATGATAATGGCAGGATCCCAAAGCTGCTCACTTGCTCCATCACAGCATCCCACAAAATCTTTTTTTGCACCTCTGTCCTTTACAGCTGTAAGTAGTAAAACAAGCTACCCCACCCAGGAAAAAAAAAAGAAAAACAAAAAACAAACAAACAAAAAAAAAAGTAGAGGTTAAAAACAGGAGCCTGTATGAACCAAGAAATCTCTTGTGTGCTTAGGCAGCTGTTCTCAGAAAAACTCTCGGAGATGCTGCTTGGAGAGTCTGTGAGAGGGAGAGGAAGGAACCAGCAGCAGTAAGGCCTTCAGCAGCAGCAGCCCCACTGCCTATGAAGGAAAATGACTCTCAAATCAACTTTTGTGCACTGGAGAGCAGGCACCCCCAGCTGCAGTCACTGCCACAAGGCTGACATTGAAACTGCTTCCAGGGAGCTTAGAATTGCTTTTTTTGTGCTGTTTTCTTTCCCCCCAGTGTGGCTTTTCTTTTCTTGCTTTCTGCCCTTTCTTCCTCCCATGCTGAGGAGTGAAAGAAAATGGGAAACAAGAAATAAACCTTTTTGCATCCTCCAAAAATTTTATTAGGCAACAATTTGGTTTGGACCCAACAGAGTTCTGTTTCTGGGACCTTCCTTCAGGTTCTGTTGGAGCACATGTTGCTCAGGGATAGCTGTGGCCCTCTGGCAGGGACAGAAGGGGCACAGTCCCATCATCTCCTACATAAAGAAGCTCCCAGTTCCAGCCTAAAGCCTACTGGGTTTAGGCTGGCCATGCCAACAAAGTCTTCTTCAAAAGCTGGAAGTGGAAAAGGATTTCAAGCTTTGTCTTTTGTTGTTGTTGTTACTTTAAGCAGCTCAGCTGGGTACATTTGAAAACTTTGGCCTTTAGATACTGGTATAAAAAAGCCATCACCATAGCACAGTGACAAGATAACAAATACTGTTTCCCAGGGCTATGTGTGATTTCAGGTGCTGTATGCTCATTTCTCGTGTTTCGTACTCATTTCTCACACTGCATTACTTGCTGTACAGCCCATAAAGTACCACAACTGCCTTCCCAAGGCTCTCAGCGGCTTTACCAGCTCTTTATAAATAAGTAAAGCTAATTTGCAAAAATTCAGTTCATGTCTGGGTGTCACATGCCAGTATCGAGTGTGAGTGCTATGAATAGGGCTGATGACTTCCCTCTTCAGGAGGAAAAGCTGGTTCGAGTGCTCAGGGCGTGCAGTCGTTCACAGAGCAGCCAGCTGCAGGCCGGGCTGTGAGGGAGCTACTACCTCTCCCCAAGCCTTTCACCACTGGAAGAAAAAAAAGAAACTCTAAACATGTTTTTTAAAAAAGCCCCCAAAATCCTAGATTTTAAAAAAATAAACCCATCCCCGAGCAGATATTTGAATGTGCTTCTGCAATTGGGTTTGCAGGCAGAGTGAAGCCGCCGACATCGGAGGCACTTGCAGCAGTTTTTTTCTGTCTGTTTGGCTTGGGTTGTTGGGGTTTTTTGTGAACTTGTTTATAAAAGCCAGTGTCATGCTTGTGGGTTTTGGCACCTCTGGGTATGACTCACCAGTGTCTGTTAGAGCAGATGCTGCCTCCCAGCCCGAGTTTAGCAGAGCATCCCTTACCAGTGGGACTCAGCAAACCCAACACCTGGGACTTTGAGCCTGGTTATCCCAGAGAGATGCCCACCTGCCTTCCAGCAGCTTTCCCCTTAAAACCCCTTTTGTTTTATAAAAAGTGGATGAGGGGGATGAGGGGAAAGGACAGACACACATCTTCCCCACCTCTTACAAGGGCCTGAAGAGCTGGCAACCAGGACATGAAATTATTACCATCAAGGCAGGCTCTAAAGACCAGGGGCTCGGGAGATTTGGGTGAGCAGATGGGAATCCCTCATCCACTGGGGATCATAGGATGGCTGCTGATATCATACTCTGGTTGCATGCCTTGGGCTTGCATGGCAATCCCCCTGCCCTCCTCAGGCAGCACAAAACTGACAGATAAACCATGGGAAAAAATGCACATCAACTTGCTGGGGAGGTCCTAGTTAGCTTTTAACCACTACTTCTTATTTTGATTGCAAAATACAACAGAAATAGCCAGAATTTCCAATTTACTTGTGGTGGTAAAAAAACAGCAGCAACCTCACCAAAGATCTTTAAATAAGACATTTTGGAGATGCATGACATCAAACTCAAAAAATTGTTTGTTGGGAGGCTAATAGTCCCAGAGCACAAAGGGGTAACTTCCTAGGCAGCCAACACCCCACAGTGCTGTTTTTCAAGGAAGGGACTTGAGCAAGGGCAAACTGCAGTGTATGTACTGGCCTATGGCCTGTGGAGCTCCATCACCTCAGGAGAGACCCATCTACACCCCTGGGGAGCCAGACAACACCTTCATTTTGAGTAGATAAAAAAACCAGTATGAGGGATCTCATCCCCATATCTAAGGGAGCATTTTCAGAATACCTTTTCTGTACCCCAGCAGGATTGGCTGGTGCCTGCTTATCCAAAAATCCCCATGCCCATCTCTGCAAGCTGAGTCGAAGCACTGTGACAATGTGGGGGGTTGCACTTGCCTTGCAGCCTCAGGGGAGAGGGATGCAGCAAGCAGAGACCTGTACTTGAGCCTGAAGTTTCTGTTTCTAATAAACTCAACAAATGGTTCCCATCTGCCCGGCCTGTCTCTCTGCCATCTTTAAATATTTATATCAATGTATCTATGGTGATAGGTCGGGTTATATAAGCAGGGGGAAGGACAGCATCAGCTCCTGCTGGAGCTCCAGCCGAGGGAGTGAAAACTCAAGAGAGCTTCCTATCCAAGCAGACACTCTCTCTTCTCAGCTCATAAGCCCAGAAAGTGAACAGTCATTTTTCTCAGGGCATCAGAGAGGGCCAAGCCACAGCTGGGCTGAGCTGTGCTTTGGGAGGTGCCATGTGGGAGAGCAAGAGCCCAGCCCATCAATGCAGAGAGCTCTTATTGTATAATCAATGTATAATTCATTAGTAGGTGAATAAAGACTGGAATAGTTCATTGCTGATGTAACAGGGCTAAAAAGAAACCAAACACGTCCGTGAGCAAGCTGCTGCACATGGGGTTAAACAATAGCACTTAGTGGTGCTGAGGGGAGAAAGGGGGAATTCTGTCTTGGGATAATATAAACAACCCAGCTAGCTGACTGCCAGTGACTCCAGGGTGAACAACGCAGGGACGTGCATCTTCCGGGCAAAAAAGTGCTGGGAAGGACCTTTCTTTTTTGCTTGTTGGAGTCTAAGGGAGTAGCAACTAGAAGACAGCATGGCTTTAGATGTTAGTGGGCACCTCCAGGCTTGTCTGAACTTATTTCTCCCAAAATGTGCCACATCCTTGCAAGCTGAACAACCATCACATATATCCCTTGTAGATAAGGAGGTGGGATTTTTTCCCCTTGACCCTCCTGGCAGGGGTAGATATGCAGTTTGCCTCCAGGTATAAATCTGTTGGATGGACCTCCAAATGCCAGGTGATGCAGGTAGCAGTAGCTTTGTGCTGGAGGTGAGAGGGATGGCATGGTGAGAAGGGGAGTGGCTTCACCAGCAGGCCTGCCATCAGTCATGGGTTTGGCAGCTCCAATTAAAAGCTACAAAACACACACGGCCTCTGTTTTTCCAAAACAGCCTCCCAGGCTTCTCCAGAGCTCTCCCTTTTCACACCCAGGCTCTTCCCCACTGTCCCACACATAGTTACATCTCTCAGTGCACAGGTTTGAGTCTTGCTGCCAGTTGCTCATTCTCCCAGAAGAGAAACTACAGAGTTAATAAATAAATCACTTTTCACCCCAATTGCATTTTACTAACAGAGAGCTTTCACTTCATGTGAAAGTTGCCTGATGTGTTTGATCTATGTATTCACAGCAGCTTCTGACCTTACCTGCTTTCAGCTGTGCTGGCAGAGATCTATGAGGGGCATTTTCCACCACTGGCTGCATTTCTGGAGGAGAATTATAGCCAGCTGCTTTCCCAAATGCATTGCTTCTGCACCAGGTTAGAAAAACATGTGTCTATCAACTATTACTTCCAAAAATATTTTGTGTGTCTGCAGCTCATAAACACAGCTTTACCTTGGCAGGAGATGGCTTCCTTACCACTCCAGCACTGCAAGGGTCCACCCAGAATTGCCAGCTTCTAAGGCTTTGGAAGGACTTGCTCAGCAGTGTCTTCTCTGGGAGCATGCTGCAGGCACGAATCCAAGCTGCACAGTGTATGAGGCTGTTGCATGAGGAAGTTGTACTTCAAGGACAGTGGGAACTTGCAAACACATGGTCAAAAGGGCAGGAAATAGCAAACCAGTTTGGAGTCAAGACAGCACACCACGAGGTTGAAAGATTCTCACTCTCCTCACCACCAAATCCCTGCAGAGAGTTACTGTGTTATTTAACCTGTGCTTTCCACAAGTGCTCTGAGCATCACCCACTGCCATTGGAGCCGGCGCTGGGAAAGCTCCTCTGGCTCATAAGCAAGCTGTGATCAGTCCAGCCACAAGCACATGCTGAGCCTCACGTAGGGTCTCTGTGGGATTTAATGTCCCTGTTGGCAGAGCAGTACCTGAGCAGCACATGGGCAGTGAAGAGTGAAAAGCAGCACGAAAGATGCTCGCTGCTGCCATGGGCTGATGCTCCCCAGCCCCACAGGTTTATGGGTAGCCCCAAAGGTTTATAGGTGGCCACACAGGCCAGAGCAACCTGGCTTTATGCTGCTCCCTCTTCCTGTGTCCTCAGATAGAGCTGGGGGATTGTCTAAAGTAAAAGGAAAAAGGTAACTCATGAGCACAAGCTAAAGCATGTTCAGAGAGAGACCAAACTGCAAGTGCCCAGATAACCTTAGTGGAAATACCTGATAATTGCTGCAACTTAATGTACAAGTAGCTAGAGCCAATTCACAATTAAATGTTTAACTTTGCACTTTTGGTCTGTAAATTCTACTTTTTTTTTCTCCTGTATATGCCTACATAAATAGGATTTCTTTCCTAGCAGAGTGTGAGTGTTGACAGTCTCATAACAAACAGCTTCCTCTTGAGCAAGGCCCAGGAAGGCTCACTGCTCTGCAGGTGTTTCCTAGTCTGGCTGCTGGCTTGCATCCCCAGTGCTCAGCTCCATGCTCTTCTCCCAACAGAATCTCCCTCTTGCTCTTCTCAACACTGTGTAAATCTTGGCACCACTTATCAATAAGTTCCTGGACTTTTACTCTGATCATACAAGAGCAGAAAATTAGGGACTAGTAAGTGCAAAAACATTCATTGTAGGACAGGGATTTTTTTGTTGACAGAGGTGTAAAAACACTGTTTAACACTCACCCACCCTGCAGGTTCCATCCAGCCATCCCTCGGTGGTGCCACTTCTACAACTGTGAACTAAATGTTAACACTGCACATTTCTGTAACCGGTTTCTAAAAATCAAGGAGCTGAAGGTATCTGCTTTTCTGCTTCTGAAAATCACAGCAGGATGCCATCACAGGGCAGCAGGAGCCCCTGCTGCCACACACAGCACAAGCTCAGGAGAAGAGCGGGTCCAACTGGGCATGGCCCTGCCACCTCCTCATTGACGGTGCTGCTCCTCGCAGGGGAGTTGGAGCAACCAGTGAAATGGGAACAAAGCTCACGAGATGGCCAGTGGCTGGACACACTCCTCTCCCAGGGCTTGTGTTGTGTGTGGCAGCAGGGGCTCCTGCTGCCCTGTGATGGCATCCTGCTGTGATTTTCAGAAGCAGAAAAGCAGATACCTTCATCATATATATGCTATTCCTCTCCATAACTATGCCTTTACATTAAAAACTGACCTGGGAACGTGGAGCACCTAAAGCTTGAGCAGTCCTGGTGGTGATGCTTTAACAGAGATGTTTTGTACTTGTTGGTGAAGTTTGAGCAGGTAACCCACACTGATGAAATTGACTCCACCAATTTGTCCATGATATTTTTTGATATGGAAGAGTATCAGCAGTTAACCAGCCAATGCAGAGCAGTGGGCAAGACCTGACTACCTAGTCCTTAAAAAGGGGAAACCATAGACATTTCTTCCATATAAGTACTCTGGTCTTCACAGCTTAAACATGGCCTTAAGCATTTTTCCTGTCCTGAGAGGTACCTGTCTGCTGTCCCATCATCTGGCTGAGAGTGGGACGAGGCTGATGAGCTGCTCTTTGTTCTCCAAAGGACCAATGCCATTTTCTCCCTCCAGCACACTGCTGGGACAGGTGAGAACCAGCTGCCTGGGGAGTATCTCTTCCCAGCACTAAAAGAATTACTGAGTGCCCCCTATGATGCAAAGCCCCAAGCAAGGCAGGCAGCTTCATGCACAACAGAAAAAGGAGAAGGAATGATGGCCTTTTGCAAGAAATTCATCTTTATTGAAGCAACCATGAGTCACATGAGCAGCCAGCTGGCCTGAGGAATAACAGTAGCAGTAGCCTGACAGTAGCAGCTGGAACTCACAAGGGAGATTGTCTCTTTCCAGAGATCAATATATGTGATGGTACATATATATACACATATTAGTGAATACTTCCCCACTAGAAAGCATGTATGTTGGGAAGTGCATATCACACCCACATCCCTGCCAGACTGAGGTGTGCTGGTGACTGCCAGGAGGCAGCTTGAGTATTACACTGGGGAAGTTTGAACTTCATCCTGCTTCCAGTGAAGTCAACAGTGAAGGTCTGCTAGTTCCAAGGGAGTGGAATGAGAAGTGACAGCCCTCCCTCAGCCCTCCACAACACAGCTCTTTCCAATTCAAGGTATTTGCAGCCCATGTTAAAATGCCAGCCAGGTGCTGTAGGCTGTACTGCTGTTCTTGTACATGCAGCAGCCCCTGCCTGAGGGCCAGGACCTGTCCTGAACATCATCACAGGGTTTTCCATGTTTCTCTCAGTAAACAATTGCTACTTACTGATTTTCATGCCTAACAGCCACTGTGTATGAGAGGAGTGAAAGCTGTTGCTGGGTCAACAGACATTTCACACAGCCATATAATTTACTGCAGGTGCTACATCCATTGCAATGATAGGTTTCAGCTCAGAAGCAGCTCTGCCTCCTCACAACAAGGGCAAGGGCTTATTATTGATAAGGTGATGTAAAAAGGACTTGGAGCTGGACATTGTATTGTTTGACCTGGCTGGAGATCAGTCCTGTTCTCTTACAGGTTTAAACTTTGTGTGTGCAATATCAAAGTCCTTTTACCACAGGAGCACAGTGGGTTAGTAAAGCCTGATAAACACAGAACTGGGGCCGGAAGTTACAGAATCACAGAATCACACAACCAGATAGGTTAGAAAAGACCTTGGAGATCAGCAAGTCCAACCTACGACCTAACACCACCTTATTAACTAAACCATAGCACTGAGTGCCACATACAGTCTTTTTTTAAACACCTCCAGGAATGGTGCCTCCATCACCTCCCTGGGCAGTCCATTCCAATACCCAATCACTCCTTCTGTGAAGCATTTTTCTCTAATGTCTAGCCTAAACCTCCCCTGGCGCAGCTTAAGACTATGTCCTCTCATCCTGTCACTGATTGCCTGGGAGAAGAAACCAACCCCCACCTGGCTACACCCTCCCTCCAGCAAACAGTAGAGAGTGATAAGGTCAGCCTGAGCCTCCTTTTTTCTTGGCTAAATAAATCCAGCTCCCTCAGCTGCTCTTCACAGGGCTTGTGTTCTAGACCCCTCACCAGTCTACTTGCCTTTCTCTGGACGTGTTCGAGCATCTCAAATCCTTCCTAAATTGAGGGGTCCAGAACTGGACACAGCACTCAAGGTGCAGCCTAACAAGTCCCTGTGAAATCAGTGCAGCATCAAGATTTAGGAGGCTGACTAAATCCTAAGAACTAAAAAAAAAAAAAGTTTTTTGCATTAGCAAGGAGAAACAACAGAGAAACATGTCCTTCTGTTGGTCAGTTGTTTCAAAGCTTATTAACTACTTTTCTGACTTTTTTTTCCTGATGTCTACCAACAGTTATATAAATTGGGCAATGTTTGAAAATGTGAAAACCAGCTGACAGTCATTGGATGCCTATGTAGCTCAGCATGATCAGAAACATGCCCAAAGTTAATCATTGCAAGTGTCCAGGCTGGGAGAGCACATTTCCCATCAGCAGTGACACACTTCCTGTCATTTATTTACTGATAGCACAACACTGATCCTGGGCTGTGATCCAAAGCCATCTTCCTAGAAACCTCGCATCTTTGGGGGAGAGCTGCTCAGATGACAGCACGAGAGGAGTTTGGTTTAATGCTGTGATTTTTGCTGGGCTTTTCTCTCCATTTGGTTGTAAAGAACTCTTTGCTTCCTTTTTGTGGACCCACAGCCCACGTCTCCCAGCGAGGGAATGTGCATCTTCGAGCCCAGTAGTAGTGCAGGAAAGGGAAATGTTTGACACACATCCCAGCAGCTGACACCACGCAATACCTTCCCAGGGCATTTTGTGGGTGACTTCAGACATCTTCCTTTGCCAAGAGCTGGCTCTGCCTCATAGGGATGCCCAGGCATCAGGTTTCTACCTCTCTCGCAGGATGTATTTGCCTTTCCGGTACAGGTTGCTGCTGAAGTGCATGGAGAACCAGAGGAATGAAGTTAGGATCATCCCATAAACCTAAAAGGAAAAAAAAAGAGACAGGTGTACAATTATATGTGTAACTGGTTATGATGCTCCATATGTGCAAATAAGCAGTCATAAATTTGCCTGTTGCCCCATTTTTCTGAAGAGAGTGGTTTTCAGTGAGGTGGTGAACACCATTTCTGACATGGGAGTTTAAAAAAAAGCAACACATGGTTAAAACATCTCATTGGAATTAGCACAGCACAGCTCAAACCTGGCCCTAAAAATACCAAGAAATAACGAAACCAGGAAATTCAGATTTCAATTCCTGCCACAGAACATTCCTCTTTGCAAATAAACATATTTCTCTCATAATAAAAGCCTTTTGTAAAGATACCACAGGGAGAAAAAAACACAACAGATATTTGAAGTATTGTTTGAAGTAAAAACCCCAACAAAACAAACAAACAAACAAAACCTTAAACCAACCCCAAACAGTTATGAATGCAGAGGACAGTGTACTTCCTCCCTATTGTGATACTCTGCCTGGTGTATCACCCCTCAGGATTCACACAGGCAACACATCCAAGCTAAGGCTGCTGTGGGAAGGATAATGAGGGCTGTAACAATGTGCTCTTTCCTAGAGTATGCCCTAATGTGCTAGTGCCTTTGCTTGCAGCTTGATGTGGGGATGTGTGTGCATTGTTGGCCGAGGGACAGTGACATCAGAGCAGCTTTAGCCCTCTTTACGTGCTTCCCTTGCATCCTGCCATCACAATAGTGAACCGTGCAGCGAGATTTCCTCTAGCACAGGCTTCAAAGACAGCTGCCTTATCTGGCCATAGCATCAAGCTGTGAAAAAAGTATATATATTATAAAAGTGCTCCCACTTTTATCTGAATATAGCTTCAGTGAAATTCTCCCTATAGTTGAGAAAAATTGGAAAGTAGCACCAAATATTCACATATGACTTTACACTTACAGCTCCATAGCTATGCCTGATGGTTTTCCTAATTTACTGTTTGCAGCATAAAATAAAAAACGTTTGTTCCTCTGGGTTTTATTTCAATGGAGAAGAATCCTCTAATCCATAATTGTGCCAAGGTGGACACAAGGCATGAAACAATCTCCAAATCACTTTCTGTCAAAGAAAGATCATCCCAGCTGGGGAGCAGCATGGAGATATCACAGCAGATCAAACCTGCCTTCATGGTGGAAGAAAGGAGTCTCCTGGCACATGCTCTATTCTGGTGTGCATCACCACACGTGCAGAGTCCCTCTGACAAGTAGTGGGTGGGCAAACAAGAAGGCTGGTTTTAATTAGTGGCCCTTTCCAGCTCCAAAGAGACCATCCTGATGCAGCCCCTGAGCCCCCTCACCACTGAAAGGCATGCTCCTCTTGCAGCATTTAATTTTTTCTTTTGTTCTCTCCCAAATTAAGTGCAGACCCTTTCTACATGAACCATCCTCTGAAGATGATTTCACCCCTTCTCTGTATGTTACTCCTTCAAAGACAGAACCTGGGAGCCCAGACAACATAATCTTCCCCTCTCCTTTGCAGCCTGCTCCTTATGAGCCTGTGATTAGCAGCTTGGGAGTCCAAAATGCACCTTATCAGGTTCATTAGTGGTCATTAATAGGATGAGACTTTCTATTTCTGCACAGCTCTTCAGCTCCACTGCTGGTGCCAGTAGCTTCCAAGACCTTCCAGCTCTGGCTACACAAGTGATTTCCCAGGTTGATCTAGGAGGCAGCAAGTTTCCTAAAATACAGAATTTTTACTGCATCTCCTTTTCTACCATTGCTGCTGGCTTCCTACATAGTCCACAAGCCCACAGTGAGGTGGCATGGCTTCTCACTCACTAATGAAGTCACACAGGCAAGCCTGAGTGGATGAAATGCAACTGCTGTTGCATCCTGCTTCCCATTCCCAGATGCCATGCCTTGTTTGGGCACAAAAACCGTGCAGTGAGCCTATTCCTGCAGGAAAACCCCTCTAACAACCTGGCCAGGTTCCTGACCCATCCTAATTTGCATGGTGGAATTCACCGCTGTTTGTTTCTCTGCTGCCAGCCTCCAAAATCACCCCAAATCCTAGCTTCTGGGGGCTAATTTAGGGTACTTTTTCCTCACTGGATCCTGCCTTCCAGGGCCAAAATGTGAAAGGACAGAGACTGTTACCGTGAAGCCAATGGCGATGGCCAGAAGCGAGAAGACAAAGTCCATGTGCTTCTTCAGAAAGTCTTGGATCTCTCGCAGGCAGTCCTGGGAGGAGAGAAACAAACACCCCTTGCAGCACTGCAGCAGCATGGTGGCAGGCTTTATCCCCACAACAGCACTTCCACAGCCTCAGAGAGAAAAGGAAGCAAGAAAGGGGTGCAGCATTGCACAGCTGGGCAGTTCTCCCTTTTTCTGCTGCTGCTGCAGCAGCTTGGGAAGACAAACATCTGCGGTACCTTTTCTGTCACTAAAACACGCCTACGATTTTATTGGTGCAATGCATTTCGGACTGTGGGGGATGTGTGCTTAACTGTGGTCATGCAAAAGCTTTTTTTCTTTTCACCCAATGAAAAATGGAAAGAAGGAAATGGAAAGATAGAAAAGCAGAGCACAGTGTGATGCCAAATGCATCCCCCAAGGTTGCTAATGAACAGCTCGATTTTGCGAGGTGCTGCAAGCATTAATATACATCAGCCTTAAGCATGCCAGTGGCCCCACAGAAATCCCGGAGGTGTTAGCCAGGACAGCCATTTCAGGAATGCAAGAGCATGCCCTTGATGAAGGGATTTGCAGAGCGAGAGAAGAGCACTCAAAGCCAGGAGTGAATGTAGTGTGGCCACGGAACTCTGCGGTTTCCTGTGTGACACAAAGCACATCCTCTCACTCACGGCTCCCAAGCCAGGGAAACACAGACCGCGAAGTGGGAGGAATGGAGTCGCCCATATGGTGCCCAGCTTTGTTCTGCTCTCCCTTCCTGCTCTTTGAGCTGAGTGTGGCCCTGCCCTGGGATGTGACAATCCTGCAGGCAGTACTCTGAAACGCTGCCCTGCGTGCTGAGGTGTGTCTGTGCATCATCTCTGCTGTTAGCACTTGTCATCTTCACCTGACAACAACGTGTAGCAGCGTGGTTTTGCTTTTCCTAGAAACACCATATACTGGTGCTGGTAGCTTCAGCTGCTCTGGTGCATGAAAAATAATCGTGCAATAGATTTGCTCGGAGTATGAAGTTGTAGATTCAGGGCACAACAGTCTAATACTGGTGGCTTCTCCATCAGCCTCACTGAGATACTTGAAAGAGGACTGAAGTGTACTTGAGGAAGCTACTGCTGGGCATCATCACCCTGCTTCATGAGCTTCTCATTTTAATACCTATTTAATGCTCTGGGAGAAAAGGAATTACATCAAATTCCACATTTGCTGTTAGTGGAACACATTTTAAGTGTCAGAAATGAGTATCACGTGGAAAAGTCAGACAGTTTTTTTGTGCTCTGTTACATGCCTGTGATATCTCACACTCTCTGCATGCACAGGAAATGAGCAGGGAGCTGGAAGGAAGTGCCAGGCTGCAAACGCAAGCAGTTTGAGAGCTTTCTAGAGCAGTGAAGGAAACTGCATCTCTGGGTCTGAGACATGCTGGTCCACCAGGGCTCCGCATCCTAATTCACAGAATCATAGAATGGTTTAGGTTGGAAGTTCCAATCCCCCAGCCATGGGCAGGGACATCTTTCCCTAGAACAAGTTGCTCAGAGCTCCATCCTACCTGGCCTTAAACACTGCCAGGGATGGGGAATCCACAAATTCTCTGTTCCAGCACCTCACTACCATCACAGTAAAGAGTTTTTCCTATATTTAATCCAAAACTACTGTCAGTTTCAAGCCATTCCCCCTTGTCCTGTCACTACACCCTCCTGCAAAAAAGTCCCCCTCCATGTCTTGCATATTTCTCCCCTCAGGAAGGACACAATTACGTCACCCCCATGCCATCTCTTTTTCAGTCTGAACAAAAACAATCCTTTCGGCCTTTCCTCATAGGAGAGATTCTCCATGCCTCTGATCTTATTGGTGGCCTCCTCTGGACTTGCTTCACCAGGTCGATGTCCTTCCTGTGCTGGACCCCAGAGCTGAACACACTACTCTCATACTATGTCCAGCATTACTGAAATAACAAAACAAATCCCAACCTGTTTCAACCCCAAACCATGAAAAAGCCACAATTCTCATTAACCCTTTAGCACCAGTGAGGTTCTGACAGCTAGAAAGTAGAGGCACAACCCCACTACATTGTGGGAGAAACCTTTCTCTTACCTGTCCTTCATCATGCACCTGGCCGGGTGGGCATGTCTGGTTCTCAACATTGGTTGTGTCCCCAAAAGGAGAGTGCTTCCCACAGCACAGGAACTGGAAGAGAGGGAGAAGTTTGCCAGCTGCTCACCAGGCCTCTCTCCTTGTTACCAGCTGCTGCAGCAGGAGGTGCTGGCAATGGGCCCCTGATGCCCCAGGCACGGCTACTCAACCAGGGTGGCAAGCAGCAAAGCAAATAGGAATCAACAACTGCAGCAATGCAGGCTAAATTCAGGGGAGGTGGATCATCTGGCCTCAAAGTTGCTCATGCTCCTCCAGGACTGCTGCCTGGGACTGGAGCCAGCCCCTCCCTTTGTGATCATACAAAGGCTCACAGTGTCTGCTCCAGAAAACCCAGCGATGCACAGACTCGTGTTTCCAGTGATTGTTATAGGCTGGGGGGATCCCCAGCAACACCCACCGTGGAGCTGGTTTCCTATAGCTGTGCTGCACTGGACAGTTTGGAGTTCTGGCAGAAGGGAAAAAAATAGGAGTAGAAGGACTGCTCCTCCATCAATTAAAGAGGCTAAAACAAGCAACTGGTGAAGCCAGGCATTGTGCAAGGTTCTCCTTGTCAAACGGGACCCTGGGAGTGGTGCTCCACAGCCCTCAGAGCAAGCACTTCCATGCCTGGCCATGGCTCTGAGGGCCACCACCACCACTGCAAAGAGGAATATTTGCCAACTTCTGTGTTTTGAGAAGCATGGACAGAAAGAGCTTCGGCAAGTACTTGTTATGATGAGTTAAGAAAACATAGAAGGATACAGGGAGTTGCGTGGGAGGTGTCTAGAAACAGCTGAGAAGAGCTGACCTTCCCATTCAGCCTTGCTGTGTGCCATGAACTCACTCCCCAAACAAGCCCTGCTGTGTGAGGGAATGGCATCTCCTTTACTCAGCAGGGACTCAGGAGTTTCTCAGCGTGGGGGACATCCTCACTCATCCCCTGTGGCTTTGGGGGCAAGTGTCCTCCCTGTGCTCTGGGTAACCACCCTTTTCCACCTGCTGAGCTAGAGAGAAGTCCCCTGTGCCAAGAGCATCCTGGGTGGTGGTGTTTGGGAGCCTGATAGCAGTCTCTAGCTCTGTATGAGGACACGTAGCCTCCAGCACTCCTCAGACAGAGGCTTGAGGGTAAAAAGGAATAACCACGTGCAAATACCACTGGTGGACTCGTGGAATTCCTGCCCCCTCATCTCTACTGACCAGGTGCCCATTCACATTCTTGTACCACAGATAGGGAGCAAGGCACAGGGGCTGCTGAGACAGAAAACAGTACGGCAGCTGCAGTTTGGAAGCATTGTAGATTTTGCACCACAGTGATGCTCAGAAAGGTGACCCTTTCTTCCTGTTGCTAACTTAGTTGGTCAGACCTGGGACAGGAAGAATAGGAAAGGAGGAGCAGACTCCACAGCAGGCTGGAGGATTCTGTTCTTGAGGGAAAATGGCATTGCAGCATCCATAAGGCAGAGCACAGGTGTCAGCCCCAGCCTGCCAAAACCCTTGGGAAGACACCCCAGGGCAAGGTTTTCTGCTGTGGCTAAAAGACAACTTACTGCTTCATGGATGGCCATCAGCTCGTGCCTTCTGAAGCTGGAGGTGTTCCTCCTCACCTCCTCATACACGAAATCGTACACATCCATCATGCTGTCTTCCACCTGCAATAAAAGCAGATATCTGTAGCTGCAAAAAACTGATCTCACTGGAGGGAATTGTGCCCTTTCTTGATTTCCACAGAAGCTCTCCCAGGTATAGAAATACAAGCAATGCAAGTACTAAATGAGCCCCAGGCAGCAGCAGGAGCTGGTGTGTGACCCACCATGCACTAAAGAACCGGGGTGTCACCAGCTGATGGGTGGAGCTTTTGGCCAGTTTTGAATTTCGTGTGAGAAAAGCACTCAGGTTCCTGCACCCAGTGTGCCTCTGAGTGCCTCTGCCAGGCAGGGCTGATACCCTCTCCCCATCCTGAAGGCAGTACTGTGAGGACAGGCACTCATGGCCATGAGATGCTAAAATACAAAGGTGAGAGGATCCCTGAGGGCTGGTGTTATCTGAGTGGCAGAGCCATTTCTCTGAACAGAGTCAAAAAAATAATGGGAGTGATTCAGTGGTGAGTCAGACCCTAAATATTTACCAAATGTGTGAGAACTTGAAGCTTGACAGATCCCAGCCAACTCCCTCTCGGGTGTCAGAGGAAAAAAATATATGACAGTTGCCTTCAATGCCTGGAGTCAAAACCTTATTTCTTCCTTTCATTTTCCTTGCTTCTTCAGCAGCACCAGTCCAAGTGGGTCTGCAGGCAGTGCTTGTCTTTCAGGAGGGAAAATCGATGGGAGGGACAGGCGTGGGTGGCCACACAGGGAAGTCTCTGGGAACAGAGCCATCTCTCAGCGAGGCTTTGCAGCTCAGTCTAAGGGTCCACACTTGGAAATCACTCTAAAGAATAAAATCCCAGCACTCTCTGCTCAGGGGTGCAACCACAATTATTCAAGGTGGTTACACCTATTACTCTGCTATTATTGCTATTATTATCTATTACTCTGCACTATTGCTCCGTCCTGCCCAGCTGTCCAAAACACAAGCAACAAACAGAGGGTGAGAACCAGGGAGGGGGAGGTTGAGAAGATTACTTGTATCCAGATTGGCTCTGTGCCTCCAGAAATAGAGTTTGAAGGCACACATCAAAAGATTTTCCATGGCTATCAATGTGGCATAAGTGTCCAGTGACATAAAGGGCTCAGATATTATGGGCCAAGAAAAAAAACTCCATAGTAAAATGTGTGACACTGAGCTGTCCCACACAGGTGAGGAAGGAGAACACTCCTTTTGTCCTCCTGGTGTATCAGAGTGCACAATGTGGGGTGGGTGCAGCAGTAAGACCAGCTTTCTAGACAATTTCTGCACCAACCTTCCCCACAGCAAACCTTAAAACCCAATAAAAAGGAAAACATCCAAGCTTTTCTAACTTCTCGTGGCCCATGAAATAGTGTTCCAGAAGCAGCAATTAAATAAATGGATTCAATGAAAAAAACATCCATTTCCACTGAAGAACTGGATTAAGAATAATGAAGAAAGAATAATCTTTTGAGCTCCTCTTGTGGAGAAAGGAACAACAGAGCAGCAGGCTTTTTAACGTAAGAGATTATTACCTTTTGAATATTCTGATGCCAGGCTAAGATCCAGGAATAAAAACTATTTTGTGACTTTGTGCCATGAAATATGTGTTTTGGTAAGGGAAACAGCGCTGCATGTGTCTTTTCATATTTACCATGAGGGCCAGGATGCTGAGTTTTTGTCCAAATGGCCTAAATTTGGATGACTTAAAAAGGAAAGGAGAAAAAAAAAGGGTGCAAGCAAGTGTTCAAGCAAGGGTTCAAGGGGTGAAAGCAATTCAGAAGTTTAACTACTTTCTAAAGGTCTCTTGAAATCAGGGCCAGGAAATATTTGGATAGGTAGGTGTTTGAAGGACAAGAGTGGATAGGAAAGAACCAAAGGAACAAGATGGCCATAACAAAACTATGGCCAAAAATTATTTCAGCTACTAGAAACAATAATGGAAGAAACCACAAGCAGTCATCATTTCACAGCCAGCTCAGCTGCAGGGATGGAGATGATGATGGTAATCTCCAGATACATAATTACTACTAGAAACTTCAACTGCACCATTTCTGAGCTTGCTTGTGAGCTGACTTCTCTGTTACCTACTGATTTTTTTTTTATTATTTTCATTTTGTCAAGCAGCCTCCAATAGCTGAAAACACCAGTCATTAAATGGAAAATGTTTCATAGCAATAACTTCCTTTTAGAATGTGTGTCTGGGCAAGCCTAAGAGTACAATTTGCTGATTAGTCATTCTCAGCATTTCTGTCTAGCAATTATATCTAGCATTTATATACAGACATTATCTGAATAGGCTATTCAGATCCTAGTAAGGGAATATCAAACTCTAAATTCATTTTTTAGAGAAGGAATTACTTGGGCTTCCTCCACACCATCCTTCTGATTTTTGCTAGGATCATTTGATTTTGGAGGGAAAAACTGCTGTTTTCATACAACACAGTGGTCTGTTTTCAAAGACTACTGCAGACAGGTATCTCATTTAAATATTTCAGAGGTAGATACATAGTAAAAAACCTCAGTATTTTTCACTGGCTGTTTCCTACTGTGCAAAAGACTGTGCCACAGAACATATGAGAGGTCTGGTTTGATAAGAGAAGACGAAGGAGAGCAAAACATCACACTTTGCTGCCTGAGATGGGGTTACGTTATACTCAGGGCTGCAGCCAAGCTCTGAAGCACCAGTCATGCACAGCAGCATCTATCAAGCTCAAAATATTGTGCTAGCTCATGAATGCCTGGAGATGTAGAAACAAAAACTTGAAAGTGTGAGACAATCACCAGGTGGTTTCATGACTTATTTGCAACATTGCTACATCCATCACAAGTTCATCCCCATATTTTCCTTTGATCCAGCTCCTAACACAGTGATGATCTAGACTGCAGCACTGCTTTGTGCTCAAATGCCATCCTCAACAGACTCCCATCGCACTCTGATGGGAAACTTCAGGTCCATTGCCTCGAGACAATTTTTTTTTCTGAATCTTATGCCACTTGTTGGGGAAAAAAAGTATTTAAAATAATCAGGGTGCTTTCTTTCATGGCTAATCATCAAGATGCCTTTTGAGTTTGAGTGCTTACACTGATATTGTTAATAACATGCATTAAGATAAAGAGCTGCACCCCATCACTTAAGCAGTACTTAGCATGCAATGGACAGACACAGCTGGCGAAGAGACAGTCCATCTGCTTTTTGAAAGGTCTTACACTCCTCCCACTCATAAGCATCATAACAGCCAAGTGGATTTTCCTGTTCCTAGTGACATGCTGTGATCCACTGCTGGAGGAGTTCTGCTGGACAAAGCTCTACCTGGGAGGGACACTGTGCCTGCAGTGCTCATCAGTAAGAAACACCAAGAGCTGAAGATAAAGCATCAGCTGGGCTTTGGTTAAGAAAAATCTCCAGCTTGAGTGATATGGAGGTCACACCTTACAGTAATTCTTCTCCTGAAGAAGCTGGGTGAAATGTTCCAGCTCTAAATCCTGTAAATAATTGCTGCCTCCCACTTCTGTCTGCATTTCTTAATGAAATATTCATTTAGGAATTATATTGATGGGTTGCTGGATACAACAAATGGAAAATCACCACTGAAATTGATGCAGCTAACTCCAACTGCCTCAGTAAGTACCATTTTTCACCTAAAGTAAGAAAAAAAAGAATTTTAAGATTGTTTATCATCCTCTAAATCCTTTATCCCCCAAGAAGCAGGATGTATGACTGCAGGAAGACATGTACTCTCAGCAATTAGAGCTCTTGCCCTTGGCTGTTAAAACTAAAGAATATTTCCACCTTACCTCCTTCAAGAGGAAAACTGACATTTTGGACTTTAGGCTCTTTATCAGGATAATTTTTACCTGTAACTGGATTTGTAACAGAAAGATGAGACAAGGTTTGCCTTCTGTTCCTGATCCCTTTGCAAGCCAAAGGTGCCAATGGATCCCAATCCTGCTGCCAATGAATGCCTGTGTCTAGGGGACCTGGAAGTGTCACTCAGGTGCACACTAATGTAGACTTGTACCAAAAACAATGGTCTGAGTCTTAGTGAACCATCTTTGCAACTGCTGTTGGGCAAAAATCCCTCTGCAAAGCTCAGGGAGAATATAGTGAAAGGAGATGTCAGGATTGTCTCAAAGACAAACCCCCCTTCCTCCCTTCTGATAAACAGTAACACTCTTGACATGGCAGAGGAGGAAGACAAGCATGAGAAGCAGGAGGAGGCTTCTCCTCCCCTGTGGGTCTCTGTGCCTTTGAGGAGCCAAACTGAGCACATGCAGTGTGTGCTCAGAAGAAACTGCAACCTCAGCACTTCATCTTCTTTCAGCATTACCAAGCAGGATGCACTCACCAGCCTCACTCAGAAACATCCCTTCAGAGGTGGCTACCACAGTCTCCCACACTCAGCTATGAACTGCAAGCCAGTCAGTTAAGAAGTGAAGCTGGAATAAAGTAGTTAACTCACTCTATAATCTTCCTTGCTCCAGCAAGAAAAACACTTCTGCATTTTGCTGTCTCCGTTGTCCCTTTCCTCCCCAGTGTGCAGAAACGCTTGCATTCACAGCGTGTCAGAAACAGGGGTGGGGGCAGATGAAACAGCTTGGGTTTGGACAAAGCAATGATGCAACTGCAGTGAAACAGAGGAGAGAAAGCTACTCTGGGGGCTTTAGCCTGGTTGCAGAGCAACTCCCAGAACAAGGATCAAACACATGGTGAGACAAGCTTCCCCCATCCATGCTCGACCAAGCCCCATCTAACACAGTCATTACAGCTTGCTGAACGTTTTTATTTCCTTCATTGCACATCAGCTGCTCTCCTCTAGAGCCTTCCTCTAGCCAGTCATTCCCAGGTGCGGAAATCCAGCCAGTGCTGCAAATCAGAGCAGCCTTTGGGGTCTCCCATGGACAATGGCACAAGATAAGAAGGTACTGCTCCCCCCATGACTGACAGTGGCCACTGGAGAACACTGATGCCACAAGACCCAGATGAGGCTTTTAGCCAAATGGTTTTCACCCTTTTCCCCCCCAAATTTGTACATACATACAGATTTTGTATCTATCTATCTATCTATCTATACATGCATAAAAAAACCCCCAAACCAAACCAGATGGGCTTCCCTGTACTTTCTGGTGTTGCCAGGAGACCAGGCAAACTCTGACCAATCCTTTGGAACATCACTGAGGAAACACACAAAAGAAGACAGTCCTAAAACCACAGTGGAACAAAAAACTCAGGAAAAGCAAAAATTCTTTCTCTCCAGCTTCAGCACTTCCATACAGTTCTTGCACAAAACACTTAAAACTTGGGAAAGTGCTGCTCACCTCCTCCTCATTTCGGGTCTCCACAACCCCAAAAGAGCAGCAGATTCTATCCATGTGGGTGCTACAAAACCCTCTTGGCCCATGGGCAGGGGGACATCAGAGCCTCATGCTCAGCCAAGCCATAAAACCCAGAGGCCACCTTGGTGCTACTCAGATGCAGCATCACCCTGTATCTGTGACAGAGCATCAGATGCTTTATAGGGAAGTGCAGAAAACCCAGGCAGGCACTTAATCAATATCAACAAGGATTTTTCTCCCAAAATCCTCCTCATCTGTGGCTGCACACCCGTGAGTGTCAACAGTGTATCAAGGTCCTCTTGGGGTTTTTTTGGATTAGCTTTTTTTATGCTTGCTCTTTGTTTGTTGTTGTTTAAAACAAACTTACAATTTTCAGTCCATTTTACAACAGAACTGCAAAGCCAACAGGCTGCCAAGGGCCCACACTGACCCTTAGTGTTCCTGTCTTTCAAAACACACAACCCAGCAACTTATGAACCCCCCCAGAACTGTGGTCAAATTATCTCAGTCACTCTCACCTGTAGCGCTTGAAACCAGTGCCAGGCAAGACTGCTTCCCAACAGCAAGCACTGAACAACACTGAAAGCCATTTTAGTTTAAAAACAGTGACATCAGCAATATACCCAGCCCCAGGGCAGCCCTGTCACCTGTGAGTGGGTGGTGGCTGTCCTGCTGCGGTGAGCATCCCACAGGTGCCTGACGGTTGGATGTGCTGCAGCGATGGCAACCATCCCAGCGGCCCCAGGTGCCAGGGCTGATGCTGCTGGAGACGGGAGCTCCAGCTCCGGCTCGGCCACAGAAAGCGGCAGAAACGGGGCCGCGTGGGTTCAGCGCCGGGGCAGCCATAAATTATAGAACCCGTGAGTGCAAATGCCTGTGTGGAGACTCAGACAAAGGAGAGCACTGTCTCGCTGGGGGGAGAGGGCCGTCGCTGGGTGGTGAGAACATAAACACTGGGAAAGAGGCACAGTATTTTGAATCGTTAAGGAAGAGGGAGGGGTTTCCCCCCTTTTTCGTTTTCCCCCTGGAGTTCAGAGACTGGGAAAAGCTCGGTGCTTTTAAAGCGGTTGTGCCTGCTAGATTAACAGCAAGAACAAGGAGCACGTCAGAGAGTTCATAGCATTTTCACAGTGATTTTTGTAAATGATCTTGGAAGACCCCGGTGAAAGGCTACAATCCTGATGCAGCCCCACTGAACCAAAAGCCAAAAGGAACCTACCTGTATGCTTCAGGTCTGGTTTCACAAAGCACCTGAGCACACCTTCAGATTGTTTTTAAGTCCCATTGAAATCGCTAAGATTTCAGCCTGCGTTTAAGCACTGCCTGCAGATGAGACCAAATGGACCCTGCAAGACTTTGCCCCAACACACACCAGAGGCAGCAATGGCAGACACCAACACACCCTAGGATATCCACAGAGAAAGGACCTCTACAGTTCCACTTAAATAATTAACTGGGAAGTGATGAGCTGTTCCTCACATACCTGCAGAAACAAGATGCACGTGCTAGTTTTATGCACAGTAAGAGATTCCCTCCTGGAGACCCAGGCAATGCTGCCTCTGGCTTTGCAAAGGCGCTGCTTGGGAGGAGACCCACAGACACAAGACCTTGTGCTTGTTCCATATGCAGGGAAGGGAGGAGGGAAGCTGCTTTGTTCAAGAACAAGACCGAGGTGTGGCAATGTTTGTTATTTAACAGCTGCAACTATTCCAGCCTTGTACCCCAAGCCCTGTTAGAAAATCACCATCTCAAAAGGTACTACCTTGCTTGCTAACAAAGCATGGAATACTCCATTTCCATTTCCCAGCTTGAGAAGGGGAGAGCAGACAAGTTCCTCTAAAGGATGCAGAGCAAGGCTGCAGGAGAATCAGGATGTAGGTGAATGGCTTGTATTCCTTGCCCATAAAAAGCTAAATCCTCACATTTATTCTTCAAGTACAAGAGCAGCACAGAGGGGCTAATGCCTTTCCACTCATGTGGAGCCAAAAGCCACAGGTAAAACTCGTTTTGAGATCACCTAGCAATCTGAGAAACCACTTGATAATTGAGAGATCACTGTATCATTGCAGCCAGTGCAAATCCAAGCAACCTTTTCATTCAGAGGCCGTGGGGAATCAGGCCTTTACAGAAATATGGACAACTACTTGCACCAGTTTCAAATTCCTGAGTTGGGATATCGTAATTTAATCTGTTTTACGCTTTCACCTCTGAACAAATCTCTGTAATTAAAATGCTCATTCTGTTGCAAAACTCCTTTTATGCTGCAATGATGCCTTGAATTTTAACTTTCATATTTTTCAAATCATGTAGTGCTTAGTGTGTAACTCTGAAGTGTCTTGTAGTCTGTGAGCTGCTGTTCTCTCATGTTAAGATAGACATACCAAAGCCTCTCTGAGCCTGCTCTCCAAGGACACCCAGACTGTCCTAGGCCCAGAATGTGTAAACCAACGTTCTGGGAACGTGGGGTAAGCTGGGGAAATTACACCATTAGCTAAAGTTTTAATTGGCGAATTTATGCTGATATGCAAATAGACCCAAACCTATAACAGTGTGAAGAACTCGTGACTCGTCATCCATCTTGGGGGGGTCCATCTTGGGGTCCAGTGTGTCAGCAGCCTCTGGCTCCCCAGGGTGTGCCTTTGAAGGCCTTCAAATAAATATCCACTTTTATTCCCTTACTCCTGTCTAGTCTCCGTTTCTAGGTAGCCACTTCAGGCATCAGCAGCAATTCTAATGTCACTGACCCACCCTACTATCCTGGCTTATGGGGCCAAGGCCACAGGGTTACTGGAAGGACTAGCTCAGCTGCTGTAGAGAAAGGGAACAGCAGAAGGTGATGTGGAATTGAAACTCCTCTGGCCTCTTTCACAGCAGGGCCCAGAACATAACCCCAAACCTCAAGTTCAACAAGGCAAAGTGCCAGATCCTGCACTTTCGTCAAGTGAGGTCAACAACCTCATGCAGTGTCGTAGGCTTAGGTAACAGTGCCTGGAAAGGGCCCCAGTGGAAGAGGACCTGGAGATGCTGGGTAAGAGCTGACAATGAACCAGAAGTGCCCAGGTGGCCAAGAAGGTCAAGGGCATCCTGGCTTGTATCAAAAATAGTGTGGCCAGCAGGACCAGGACAATAATCATCCCTCTGTACTGGGCACTGCTGGGGCCACACCTCGATTCCTGTGTCCAGTTCTGGGCCCATCACTACAAGAAAGACATTGAAGTGCTGGAGCATGTCCAGAGAAAAGCAATGGAGCTGGTAAGGGGTGTGGAGAGGAAATCCAGCGACAGGGAGCTGGGGGTGTTTAGCCTGGAGAAAAGAAGGCTCAGGGGAGACCTTTTTGCTCTCTGCAACTACCTGAAAGGAGCTCGTAGCACAGTGGGGGTTCATCTCATCTTTTAGGCAACAACTGACAGGACAAGAGCCTCAAGCTGTTTCAGGTTCAGGTTGGACATGAGGAAAAATTTCTTCACTTAAGGGGTGCTCAGGCATTGGAATGGCTGCCCAGGGAGGTAGTGGAGTCACTGTCTCTGAAAGAGTTCAAGAAATAGCTGGACGTGGCACTAAGTGCACTGGTCTAGTTGGCAGTCAAAGGTTGGTCTCAATGATCTTAAAAGTCTTTTCCAACCTTAATAATTCTATTTTTGTGCTGGTCAGTAAGGGTACCAAATCTTTTATATGGCAGCTGCAAGTACATCTTTGGTCCAGCCTCTGCAGACAGGTTTGTAAAGCAGCAGTTAATGGGTGAGGAGACAAGGGAAGCTGGGGAGCAGGAGGAAGCAGCAGCCCTCCCCCACCAGCTGTGCTAGGTGTGGCATGTCTCTCCTACACCCCTCTCTGCATTCCATGTCCCTGCTCTTCTTGGCCATGCTGTGAATGACAGAAGGACCTCACTTAAACATACAGTAGTTTGTGGGAAAGGAACTGCCATAAAAATAACTTTGGAAAACAAGACTCAGCTCTTCGACATCAGGAACCAGGACTTCCTAGTGTGTCTGAAAACCATCCAAACACCTCATGATTTCAGTGGTTACCACAGCAGTTCCAGCGAAGACGCTTGCATAGAGGTCATCCCATCCCCTCTGCCCTGCCGTGCACGTCGGTCTCTCGTTGGCTTTGATTGCACCACTGTCCTTCCTCAGACAGGTTTGCAACACTTCCCTACCAAGACCATATCTCCCACTGAGACGAGGAACAATTGTGATGCAACCCTCAAAAGCACGATAAATCTCAGATTCATGACTGCTGCCTGTCTGGCTTACACCACTTTAAGGAAACAGACTATGGTGACATCAAGTCCATCTGGAATGCAGATAACTTGAAATTAAAACTTTCAACATCTTTTTGAAGGAATTCATTCAGAAGCTACAGAAGGTCATGAAAGCAGAAAAGAATGGGAAATGAGAAGACTCATTTTGTTTACAGTGTCCAGGTCTGAGAATATCAAATATTTACAAATAACTCTTCCTTTCTCCCTGCCCAGCTTCTCTGTAGGAATTACTGTAATAAAGGCTCTGAAAGAGCAAAAAGGGCATCTTGTTTATGTCATGTTCAAACAATATTTCTACCTAAAGTCTCTTGATAATAACTATAAAAACTATTTTTTGACTGAGTACTGGGCTTTACTATTTCAGATGATTTTCCGTAAGAGGGGTCTGCTTTACGAAGAAAATGTAGATTGGTTTTTTAAAATTTTTTTTACCAACAGGAGTAAACCACTAAAGCATCTGCCATGGATTAGTGCAGGGGAGACCTCCCATCCTCAGCTTGGAAAGGGATGGGAGGACTGTGCTTTTCAGTGCTGCCAGTGTTCGGCACCTTGCCAGTAGGGAGGGAGAGGACAGCAACTACTGACACCAGCTCCCAGCTGGCATTTCCAAAATGAACAGCATAATTTTCTGTCTGGCATTCCACTGGAAAGTGAATGTATTTTTCATGGGAAAAACTGAAATTTTTGTTCTAGGCATGAACATGGGGGCAGTACCCCCTCGGTGCTCTTAGTGATTCATGCACGTGTAAATGGCCATATTGATCCATACTCAGTTTTACATCCTCAGTTCTGTTGCTTTCTTGATAGCTGTGTACATCCCATCAGGCTTACAATAAACCCACCCACTTGGCTGGGTTTGATTTTTCCCCCCAGATTACCACAATTAACTATTTTTGAGAGTACTGATATGCAGTAGGCAGCAGAGGACACCTGCTTGAATTTGGTTCTTTATTTTGAGAAAGAGAAACAAACAAACAGCTCTATAATGAGACTTCAGAAGTCTTCCCCCTGTTTCATCCAGTTTTCTATATGACCGTGCTCCTGCCCTGGAGGGGCAGACACATCTGCATTTCTTTCCATCATCTGCATTTTTCTCTCACATCTGCATTTCTCTCTCTAGTGAGACAGGTTACTTTTCAGTTGAAACTAAATTTCCACATGTTCTGTAAGTGACACTTCTAATTAGATCTTCCTCATTTATATTCCTTGCTTTTCCTTGTATTTTAGGAAGCAGAGAAACACAAGATGGTCTCTAATGGTATTTTTTTTTCTGTTGTCAGAAACACTGCTGGTTTTCTCTGCCCAGAAAGACAATCTTTTACAAAACCCCCTAATTTTGCCTAGTGGAAGCTGTTTTGCTTACAGAAACCCAACCAATTACTAAAGCTAACCATAACCATGGGTGCATTTATGGGCAGGGCACTCAGAGAAAAAAAAAAAAAGCCATGAAAATAATTTGAAGTAAAAACAGATGTGATTAAAAGATATACAAAGCAATACTCCTTTAAATCTTTTCAGCAAAATATTTTTTGCATGGTACACCCCTGTACTACATAACCCAAAATACAACCTTTTTCTTGCAGTCTTTTTATGCCCTACACCATGTATGTGGATTAACAGTAAAACTACATAGTCTATTTAGAAAACACAATTTTGCAATGCTAACCAGACAGTTTCTGGTGCCATTTCTCCTTTACTGACACAGTCTTTGCTTCTATCTACAATTTAATGTCTGTTGGTCATGAAAACTAAATTATTTCCATATTAAACTGTTAGTGGGAATGTAATAAATGTTGATAGTTTTGCCTGAAACAATGAGGTGGAAAAAAAAAAAAGAGGCTGTGGAAAGACATTTTTTCATGGATGTCTCAGCTCTGATTGAATCCACCTCAGCCAGTTAAGCATACAGATAAAAGATGCTGTTGTGCCATCAGCACTCACCCTAACGTTTCCAAAGCAGCTGGACAAATTCACAGGGGAAAAACCCAGGGAGAACATTAAAGGCAAAGGCACCAGTAGGTGCCACCAGCAGACATCTGGGCCACAAGCTGCTGGCATCTGAAAATGCATTGTTTTGTGCTTGCTGGGTCTTTATGCTGCTATCTTGGCCAACAGCAGGTCAGATCAGCCAAAAATCTCCTTGGCCAACAGCTCCTACCTTGGCCAACAATGTCAGCCTGGTCCAGTGTAGCCACCTGCACATTTCAAAGAATTTTCAACTACTATGGGCACTGACCAACTCTGGGAAAACTTTCTAGAGAAGCAGGACCTTATCCCTTACCTTAACCTTGACTTCTGCTTTCAGAAGGCCTGGGTTTTAATTTATGCACAGGACACTGATCCATTATGGGACAGGGCTCCTTGTACCCACAAAAGCAGTTGTCACAGTCCTAGTATGGATCGAGTCTCCAGGATTTTGATGGAGTTGTGCTCCTCCATCACAAAAGGAAATCTCAAGGCCAGCCTTCAGACACACTGGTCTTTGATCACCCCCAACATATGTAACTCTAAAGAGATGAGCTGGCAGCATTAATCCCTAATCCACTGGGATGATGTTTTGCATTACTCACATCCTCATTGGTGCCCAGAACACTGCAGGTTATGGCATGTGCCCAGGGCTAGGGAGGAGCAAAATGGAGACAGAGACTAAGCCACTGCATGAAACGTCTATCAAAGTCCCAGGCACTTCTCTGAATTATTTAGGTACTTGCCTAAAATACCAGGTTCTGCTTTCAAAAGAAAGATGTTAAGATTTTTTTTTTATGCTCCTGAGTCTCTTAAATTTTGTATTTTTTGAGTGCAAGAATGCAAAAAGGGGAATAAAGACCAACATCCCCAGGACCTTGCATCTCCCACAGCACCCATCTACCAAAGTGCCAGCAAGCTCTGGGTTAACAACTCAAACCCCAACTTTCTTCCAAATTCAACCTCTTACAATCTTCGCTTTCTGTTCCAGCATGATAGTGACCCAAAACACCATTTTTCACTCTTGTGTTTTTTTCCTGCACCACTGCTGCGTGTTAATAAACACATATCCTGGGTGTTTCTCCTGGCCACTGCCAGAGACAACCTGAACAATCTGCCACTGTCTTCAAATAGAGGCTCCCAAATGAGGTTAGCAGGAATTAGAACCAGCTGGAAATGACTTTTCAAAAGTCAAGCATCTCATTTAAAACAAAACAAAGCAAACATACCCTGAAAAAAAAAAAATCCCAAATCTAATGAGACTTGCATTTTGTTCTGCCTTCAGCACAAAGCATTTGTGCTGCATGAGGTTTTCCATGGCTTCTCCCTTCAGATGATCCCATTGAAGAGGCAGCTGATGAAGGTGACCCTGTTCTTCCAAAGGACAGATGCAACAGAGCATGGATCTGATAGACCTCGATATGGATGGCTTAATTAACACCAGATGTCCCTTTTATGGGAGAAATAGTTGCTACAAAAAAAACCTCTGACGAGATGCTGGTGGTATTTCCTAGCAGCCAACACTTACCTCCATGCTGTGTGTGTATCTCCAGCAGGCAGCTGGGACCAATCCACAAAAGGCCAGAGCAAAACAGAAAAATCCCTGAGGATAAAGAGGAAAAATACCAACAGTTACAGCCTGGGGAGAAAAATACTCATTTGCAAACACAACCAGGACATATTTAATATGCTTGTTTGAGCAAGTATCATTAAAGTTTAAACATCACCTTCTTTTAATATCCCTCATAATGTCAGTTACTTAAAAGAAATTAGATGGACAATAATGTGGTTCTCCATCAGGAGCCCTCTAATTACACTGTGGCCAATTGAAGAGTTTGACCAAAAACCAGGCAGCTTCATGCAGAGCAGTTAATCTATTCTGCCCAAATTCCTCTTGGACAAAGAAAAGGAGGTATAAAAACATTATATTTACAGTATGCTCCCCTTCTGCTGCAGGACTATGCTCCAGAATATCACCTCTTTTCTCATGGAATTCAATCCCCTGCATTTAAAACTTGGATATTGGCTTCAAAGAGGGGAAAACTCACATGAATAATCCATAAAGAAGCAAATAACTGGGATAGAGACAGAAATCAACCTGTTCTGGAAGGGAAGCTGGACTTACTCTGTGAGGAAGATGGCAGCTGCGTGGCCAAGCTGCCTTCCTTAGATCAGCACCATCCCAGTTAGACAACAGGATGACAGAAATATAATCAAGGCCAGAAACTGACCCTGAAGTGTCTAAACAGTAACAGCAATGATGAAGGACATGGCTTGACTTTTGTCTTCTTCCCTAGGCTTGCAGAGCTGGAAGTTACATGCTTCATGTTTTCATTTGAACAAATCTGGACCAAAAAACCCACACACCCTGATATAAAAAGCACTCGCCTGCTGTGACAGCTGGACCAAATGATCTTGTTTACAAAAAAAAAAAAAAAAAAAAAAAAGGAAGGAAAAAGTGCCTGTAAAGCGTTTGAAGGCTAAATGGGCTCATCAAATATGAATCCACAGCTTAGTCTTGGAATGACAAAAGATGATGAATAAGCATCAGTTGAAAATTAATGCCCTTACAAGTTTTTCCATGCAACTGTGCCTCTTTCAATACAACAGTATGTGGGAAACTTACCCAGCTGACTGCACCTTATTTTGATTTCTAATTTTTTTCTATGACCATTTTCATTGTATGTCATAGCTGAAATAACTTGAAAAAGTTTAAATCTTGCATGAAATTTTACCAAATTCAAGCTTAAGAGAGGAAGAAGGACATTGCTTCTACCACTTCTGCTCACAAAAAAATTTGCTTAAAAGATACAGTAAAAAAAAGGAAAAAAGCTCCAAACTCATGCATAAGCAGCAAGAAAGGAAAATGTGTTACCTCAAATCCTGGAAACGAAAGTGAATGTGCCAGTAAAATCCTTTTGCTGGCTCTTATCCACCTGCTCTGTTTCCCTGCCCTGCCTGGGGACTTTGCTTCTGGAACAAGACTGCCACTGGTATTCACCACTCTTTTTGGTGCTGCCTTGTTTCAGGCTGTGCATCAGACACTGGGGAAAACCCTGGTACAGCTCTTACGAAAAATCTTTAATTATGTATGTCCAGTCTCTCCTTTCATTTATTTTTTTGGCAGCTGCCTGGCCATATAGCTGATGAGATCACTTGCTGCCTTGCTAGGAGCTAAAATGAGATTACCCAAGACCATAAAGGAGATGAGAGGAAAAGTCTAATCAAATGCTGACTTATCAAGGTGCTTACAAGTCATGAAGAGCTCTCAGGGCAAGATATCACAGACCAAAGCCCAGCTGGAGTGGGGGTTCAAGCCCTGCAGGTACAGCACAAACCAGAAGGAAGAGGTCAGGTTACACAGGCATGTCAGGCTGCTCCTCAACAGCAACCCTGCATTGCATATACCCTGCATTTTGCACTGCTTCCAACACCTTCCCCACCAAACACAGCATTTTCACCAAAATCAAGTTCAAGGACAAGAAAAAAAAAAAAAAGTAAAAACTATCACTGATAGCAATGTGACCACTCTTCTGCAGCTCATTCCATTAAAATTATAATTGATGGGACCCACCATGAACCCAGAGGGTGTGAACAACAGTGTCAGTGGCAACCCAGATTTCTTCCCCTGTGCTTTTCTGTCCTTCCCAGCACTTACATCTCTCTGGGGCCAGAAACTCCAGCAGATAAAAATCCTCCTTCTTATCTTCCCTTCCTCAGCTCCACCTCACATCTCAGTCCTTCATGCTCAGCATCAGCTCTCCCTTTATTTCTGTCTGGTTTCTCTGGAAATACCAAGACACAGTGCCTTGGGAAGCTCCCCCTCCATCCAGCTGGTGCACAGCAATTACATGGCTCCTAGAACATCTTATAAATGAATTATGGCCTGCTTTTTCCCTTCCCAGCCAAAGGCTTTTGGAAGAACAACTTTCTAATTACATTAGAAGACATTTGGAGGAAAAAAGAAAAAGGCAACGTGCAGTTTGCATACAAAATGTGGAAGGGTCAAGGCTAGCTCACCATCACCCAGACCCTTGGAGCCCCTTGGAGCCAGCCACAGGCTGCTGCCTGCTCCTTTTGAGAGAGACAGCCACATCAGCCCCGTGGAGGGCTGTCACCAGGCAGACATCAATTACTCTTCTATGAATGACCTTGTTTCCATCCTTGCTGCAAGGAACAATTTCTCTTCGAGAGACTTGGCAGAATCCACAGGAACAGCACCCTGTCTGTTGGCTGGTGTTTCTTTTAATTCACCTTTCTGATGCTTCCTGCTTTGGATGAGGGAGGGATCCTTTAACTCAGATTGTGTTCTGTAGCTCTGCCAACCTCCCACACTTCCAGGGAAGGAGCTGACCTCTGCCCTGCTCTACTCCAGCTACTTTTTGGTGCTGCTGCGGTCATTGCAAGGCCCAGCTCCCTGCCAGACTGCAGAGCCCAGGGGCAGGGGAAAGGG
>VZTR01003026.1:116685-131383 GCA_013400775.1 Chaetops frenatus
CTTCAGATGGCATCCATCAGGTTGCGTCCCTCCCTGCCTGAGACAGTTCATCTAACAGCACACAGTGTTTTTGCCCCTCCACAGAGCACACACGAGTCAGTGACATCAGTCCGAAAGAGGAATCTGTCCTTGGCACCAGCTCTGCCACCGGCACACAGATGCCTCTCTCGGAAGTGTTGCACGATGAGGGAGAGCACAGGAGGCAGATTAAATTAGAAGGAAAGATGCTGAAGTGTGCTGCAGTGATATTAAGGACCCTCTACACACTGGCCTACACCTGGGTATAATAAAGCAAACAGTCTGTGCTGTGTGCTGGCCCTACTAGCTCATCAATCTTGATGAAAAACTGCGGCTTTTTCCACTGAATTTTTTTGGAACATCTGCTCCATCCTGAACAAATTTTCCTCCCTAGAAGTTGTGTTTTAGGCTGTAAAGTTCAGATGTATTTCAGGTGGGATATAATGGCTGGCATGTTGCTCCTTGTTTCTTCTTTTCTTTCCCTTTCTCTGTCTGACCAGGTAACAACACATGATGCTTTAAATCTTACCAGTACCAGAGTGTTTCCTTTGAGCAAACAGCATTAGGAAAACTGCTGTTTTCCTTCCTTTTCCTCCCCTTCAATATGGCCTCCATGGGCTGTGAGAGCTGCAGGATATTTACGTTCAGGATTGACAGCATGATGGGCCATGGATCACCAGAAAGCAGGGTTTGCCTGAGCTGGAGGACGTCAATAAGCCCATTGCTATTCTCCCTGTTTAAGAGGAGCTTCAGGACTAATATTCCTGGATTTTAGAACATAATTTTTTATCCTTACATTCTCAATTACTTTCTTGGAATCTGCTTCCTCACAAGCAGCAGTGGATGCTCAGTAGCATCTGTCTGGTCTCATGATGCTGCTAATGCAGCTACAAGACAATCCCCTGAGACCTGTGTGCTTAAACCAGTTTGACCTGTCCTGGTTCCTAACCACTATGCACCCATTACTGCTATTAGAACAGCACCAGTAAGGCCTGCAAAGATCAGACCTCTCCTCAGTAGGCACACACCTCCAGATAGCCAGGCAGTGTGAGCATATATAATCCAAACAAACAAATGCTCCTGTAAGCCTGTCTACACCTTGGTCAGCTTTTCCCCAGGGTGGCTGGTTTACCAACTGGCATTGTGGTGGATTAGCCACATTGATGCAGACATCCCCTAAGCATAGCTTGATTTCCTGGACAGCCACAGATGTCACGCAAATAGTCTGGTGTCTTCCCTCTTTGATTAAAGACTGAATTAAATGGTCTTCTAAATAAGACACACTCTATGCAGGGAGGAAAAGTCCTTTAAAATCAATAGCTGGGGAAGATGAAAGATTCTCTCTATTGCAGGAGGAAAAAAACTCCAAGCAGCAGGGCTGATCACTCCTGTGAGCTACAGCCCAGCAGGGATCAGCAGGGCTGGACAACACACTAACAAGTTTTGGAGCCCCACAGGGCCAAACTCCACTCCTGCCTGCAATTATGCCTCGCTGCAGCCGTCAGGGCTGGCTCTCCCTGCCTCTGCTTCTTGCTGGCAGATCAAAGATTAAATGCGTGCCTTGGGCGTGGGAACCGGGAGGAAAACAAGCAGCGAGCTGGCCCTTGGCATGAGATATGGTTGGGAGGGTAGGGGGAGATTTGTAGGAATAGGCAAAGCCCCCCCGCTGTGTGATTTAAGACGCCGATGAGCACCTTCAACGACTCGGAGCCGAGAATACCCTTGCTAGTGGCCAGCTCTTGGGTGTGTCCCAGGGTTTCAGTTAATTCCGGAGGGCTGGGGACGTGCCGCAAGCCCGCAGGGGTCACGGGGGCTGCTCGCGTTCCGCAGCATCTCCCGGAGCGGGAGCGGAGCGGGAGCGGGCGGCCGGCGGGCCCGCGGCCCCCTCCAGCGGCGGAGCGCGGCTCTGGAGCGGCCCCCGCCCGGCTGCCGAAGGCCCTCTCGCCTCCTGCCCCACGGCTCGCCACGGAGGCGGCGGAAACGGAGCTTAAAGGCAGCCAAGAGGCATCCCGTTATCCCTGCCGAGAGCAGCGTGGGATCATGCCTCGTCGCCACAGCTGCAGGGAAGGCGCCTCGCACCTTTCCTCTGCTCCCCGCAAGGCAGCGATACCGTGACTTCCCTGCAAAGGAGCCATCAGCAGTCCAAAATAAAGACGGCCACATCCCTGAGGATCCAAACTGTGGAAACTGAAGACAAGCCAACAGGATGCACTAGGAGCCACAAGAGTAAATAGCCAGTTCGAGGGTTCTGCCAGCCAGAGGTTGCTTTGGTGTGCAGAGCTTGGCTGTGATACCCAAACCAGCTGGGCTGGAGGAGAGGATGGGTGGCTGGAGGAAAGATCACCCAGGTTACAGTGGGCAGGGAGAGCAGCACACTGTGGCACTCAGACAGTGCTCTTCGGACAGCAGCTCTGGGGTTTGCTCAGTATATGCTGGCACTCTTTAGCTATTGCTTCAGGAAAGGGCAATGATTTTAACAGCCTGTTCTATGCAGTGGCATGCCCAAAACTATACCAGAGAGTAAGGTAACAAATAAACATTATAGAGAAGTTTGACTGTATCTTCAGGCAGCCATGACACTCTCCACTGATCTATATATACCCATCTGTTGGTTTAGAAGTGGTAATTGCTGGCACACATTAAAGACACTTCAGCAAAAGAGAGGGGCGTTACACATATTCTGCTTAATTCATAGGAACTCAGGCCCTTTTGGGCATCTCAAACAGAGAAATGAAGATAGGGTACTGAGAAGGTGAAAACCCTATTTCAGTGGCTGCTTTGCACTGAATTTTAAGGTGTCAGCTTCTCATTTCTGCCATCAATATAATTCGCCCCAATTACACAGATTAGATAAATCTCTTTAAAGTTAGTGTATGACAGCAATGCAATTATTTTATATTAAACATGATTTCATGTTCAACAATCTACCCGCTAACTCCTGCCCTTCACAGGGGAAAACATGCTGTGAGCAGCACTTTACCACTCATCCTGCCACCCCAAGGCTGGAGCTGCTCTTTGCAGACTAAACCCCACATGCAGGCTCTGTTTTTAAATGGAGCTGAGCTCACAGACCAGTTTACTACTGTTGACATGGTCCAGGCCCAAACAGGCAGTTCACTGTGGATGATGGAGAGGAGAAGGGGGGAATGTCAGCTCTTATGGCACCCCTCCTGGTAGGCTGAAACTCAGGGTCCAGCCCAGATCCCTCATGCCTACTGCCATGCTTTGTATGCCTCACACCGCCACTATGGTGGATGTTTGCAGTGATGGGGTGAAAAATTGTGGCTAGTTTGCTGTCACAAGCCAGGGGAAGCATGTGCAGTGCAAAATCACACTGAAAAGTTTTCCCCACACAAACCATGTGCTGACTTGGTGAGGAGAAAAAAAATACCCTGGGAAGTGTCATCACCATAGTTGCTTGGCAGATAAACACCTTCCCTCTGAAAGCCGCACACACAGGACTTGGCAAAAGAAACTAGGCACAGAATGATGCAATCCTCAGCCTGAAGAGCTCTGCAAGGTCATGCTTTTTCAGAAATGTCCCCTTGCAGCACAAGGTGGAATGACTGGACCTCCTTCCCCAGGTGTGCATTCTCCCAGGCATAAGGCACACAGCCCCCAGCATGAGACATTCAGGGGGCCAGCCCCAGGTGGCAGAAAGCCCCTCCCAGCCAGTCCCTGCAGGTACAGATACGCACCATGGCAGTGAGACACTGCGATTCCCGCACTGTGGCAGCAGAGCTCAGCAGGGCTGCCAGGATCAGGGTCATGCTCAGGCAGATCCCAAAGTAGAAAGCTGGAAGGAAGACAGAATGGGAGTTGTGGTCATGTGCCAGAGGCCTAGTCTGATGCTTTCACCCAGAGAGGGGCCAACAAGTGCATTTTGAGGAGCTGGCTTCCAATGACCAGGCTGCAGAACTGAAATTTTTCTGTAGTTTATTTAGTACCCCCCCTCTGTGTATGCATATGCTTTGCTCTGTACGTATGGCAGGGCTGTAAACCTCTGGGTGGCTCCCACAGCTCCAGCAGAGTGAAGCAGCCTAAAATGGTGTAAGTCCACCCAACAGACCACAAGCTGCCAATTACTTCAGCATTCTGATAAGGATCCCCCCGAATGGGGGGTGCTGGTGTCCAGCAGCTGTCCCACAGCCCCTATCAGGACTCTGGGCATTGCTAATCTGGTGCAACACTCACCCTCTGGTTTCCTCCTGGCTCAGGCAGGATCACAGCCAGTACCTCGGGCCAGGGCTCAGGGACCACAGTGCTGCAAAGGGCTTTGCTACCCTAACCCTGCAGAGATAATGCTTGCAAACCAGGCAAGTGGATGCATTGCTGGAGAGGGGTGGCTGGGGTGGGAGAGCCTGCAAGGCTGCAGTCAGTGCTAATATATAACCCCTATATGTGTAGGAACAGGGAAAGAATGTACCTTAGCTTTAGACTAACATAGTTTTTACTCCTGCCTTGTTAAACTGAAATTGAGAACCAGAATCTCAAGGGGGTATGAGTGCGTTTAAGCCCAGAGTACAGCTAGGGAGAAGCAGCAGATGCAAGCGCAGCAGATGCAAGCAGGGTATTTTAGTACCTGGGCTATCTTTGCTCAAGCCTTGTACCCGAGACTCAGTTTATGCTTCTCCCCCGTGAAAGTGAAAATACCCCACATTTACTCAGAAAAACTCTAGGTGTTGCCATGCATTTCTCCTCCCAGCCTCAATATTCTATGTTCTTCTTCAAATCCTGTAGTTCCTCTCCCTGTGCTTCCAGTCTCCTGCCAGCCCCCGTGCACTTTAATGACTGAGGAGTTTCTCCTGAGCTCTTGCCACAGCACAGGGCAGGATGGGGACCTGGTGAATAGAGGAACAGGTGCAAACACAGAAGCACCTGAGCATCCTGTGCTCCCAGAGCATCCTTTAGTTACAGGCGTGTGGGTCTGATATGGAGAAAGGAAGTGCCTGTGGGACAATGTTAGTCCTAATTCATCCTCCAAAACCCAGCTCCTTCCTCCTCTTGACATACTCTCCATTTTCTTCTATTGCTTTAGGGAGTTTTGCAGCTCCTGGTATCACCAAAAGTCTCACTGGGATGGGACCACAACGTACCTCTGTGGTGGATGACACTGTAGGAGTTGCTGTCCAAGGAGATGTTGCTGATGAGGGTGAAATGGAGCCCGTAGTGGGTGACTGTGCTTATCGTGGCGATGGAGAGCCCCAGCAGCTGGAAAAGAAGGGTTTCAGGAAGGGATTTACAAGGCAGAACCTCTTGCTGGGTGCACACAAAGGTTTGAGGTGTATCTGGATACTCCTGAGCCCCATGCAAATGCAGACAACCTGATCATCCAGACACCACCATATGTACCCCAAAATGCACATAAGAGGACAAACTCCAGACACTTAAAAATACTAAAGCTGGTTTTCTCTCCTGCATAATGAGTGCATGTGACACTGTGCAGCCCACAGTCTCTTGGCCAGTGCCCATGGATTAAATTCCCACCACATGAAGAAAACTGAGAGGATTGATGCCCTTGCAGAACACCTGTGTAGTGCTACCCCATGCTGCAGACTGCACACGTGCAGCTGTGATGACTGCCAGCTTCAAGAGGGGTTTTGAGCAGGGGTGAAGTTCTCTGCTTTGCTCTTTGCAACACAGTTCCACTGCCTGCTGTTGGCTCTATTTCCTATGGTAGAGTGCAAAGAGCTGAGTCCTATACTACCCTAAGTTGTCTATGCTGGTTTCTGTCTCTGCAAGGTGTTGCTGGCCTGTCTGTTTCTGTCCCACCCCTGAGAGCACTGGTGTGCCTAAGGCATGGGGTAACTACTTGCACATCACCCCTCTAGGTGATGGTGAGGGAACGTATCTGATGGCACCTGGTTCTAGGGCAGGGCTACTTGTAGTATGACTGGTGGCAGAGCTGGGACAAAGGCACCAGCAGTAAAACCAGCTCCAAATCTAGTGTAATGAACTTGAAAAATACAAAATGTAAGGCCACTCCTAGCTCTGAAGATAAGGTTTCATCATTTTGTGCCTTTACAATACAGAAACACGAGGCAGCTATACCTGTGTCAACTGTGACAGTGCAATCTCAACATAATCCCCACTGTATGACATTTTCTAATAGCTTTTGCTTGAGGCTTACCGTCTCAGAAACTAAATCCATCCAAACTGTAGCATTTTGTCCAACCTAATTAGTGGCACCTCCTGATCCTTCAGACTGAGCATTACTGTGTATCTTGACCCACACCCAGCAAAATATTAAGTGCAACACCAATAAGTTTAGATTTCTGAGAAACACCAGTCTAAAATCCTCCCAACAGCAGTAATGTGATTCTAACCATCCACAGTGGCTGTGCCTTAATGTCTCCTCTAAACATGCTTGGTGCCAATCCTCTTTTCATTTCCTCCAAACAGCATATTCTGTTATTTGGAAGAGAGAACCACCTTACAGCCACTGCAGTCTTGGAATGTTTAAATTTGGAAAAACTACAAGCTTCATTTGTGGCCCAAAATAAGGTATTACCTTTTAATTACACTCTTAACAAGCCACCAATCCTTTTTGAACTAAATACAAATTATTATTATTGCTCTTCTTATTATTATTATGCTGGCAAGTTTTGATGAAGTGAAAAGGCAACAAGAACATACAAGTCAAAACACCCAGAAGTGTTCTCCAGTTTCCACCATTTCCCATCAGCTCTAAAAGCAGATGTCCAGCAACTCCCCTTGAATTTGCTTCAAAAGCTGATGAAAAGAGTCCCTGGAATTACTTTGTGGTGCCGATCCACAGGTTTCTCACACATGCTTCCACCAAAGCCTTGCAGTTTCATATCCTCACTGATCCCACCTGCAGTCGACCACCCTCCCAGCAGCAAGCATCCATCCTCTCTCTTTTGCTCCAAGGAGACGGAAGCAAATATCTGTTTGCTGAAAACCACCCATTCTGCCAGCAGCGACCTTTTCTTTCTCCTTGGAGGCAGCTGCTGAGTTGTGAAAGAGCTGCAGTGGTGTGACAGCCCTGAGAAACCAGAAGTCTGTCGGGGGGGGTGATGCTGGTGGCCAGTGATAAGCGCCCATGGTGCAATGATAACTCGGGCAGTTGCCTGTGCTTGCCCTCCGCCCACCGAAAACAGAACGTGGGAAAACCATCCCCTCTCGGAGCGGGGATGGCAAAGGCAACGCTTCCCCCCGGTTCTGCAGAGATCCCCCCAAACCTGCCTGCTCACCATGACACACAGGCTGGTCACCAGCAGCTGGCACTTGGTGGTCCTCATCCCGCACCTCAGTCCCATGGCAGCTGGTCCCCAGAGAGAGGTGGCAGTTGGTCCCTCCAGCTCTTGATAAAGCCTGGGTTTCCACCAAAGGGAGGCATGGCCACAGTGGGGCCTCTCAGGAAGTACAGTTCTCACCACGTGCCGATGCACCTCCTCCTGCCTGATTATTAAATCATGCCTAGGGCAGTCACCTTCTGCACAGGCTTTCGGTCAGCTGCTGTCAGCTCCCACACAGCCAGCTGAGAAAGAAAGAAAGATACAGAAAAAACATTTCATGGAGTTTGGAGCAAAGCTCCTTAAAAAAAAATTTTAAACTATGCAATGAAAAGTCAGTGTCAAAACATCCTAGTTTTGACTTTCACTGGGGTGCAGTTTTGCTTAATGAACATTGTAATTTTTTTTTATAATCTGCAAAAATAGTATTTTGGGGAAAAGTCTAGGAAAACATTAAAAAAAAAACAACAAAAAAACCTCTGTTATTTAAAGAGGAGATTGACCGCCCCCCCCCCCAAAACAGATCTATGTAAGAGACTTCTCTCCCCATGTAAAACCACCGCACAGCAATAACCTTCTATTACCCTCTATTAGAATTTGTATTTGCAGATAAGGGGGAAAAAGACCACATTTTATACAGAAAAATGACCATATGCAAATATAATCCCCTGCTCAGGAGACTCTCACTGTCCATGGACATTTTAATTCTGTCCTTTCCCCTCTCCTAGCACTGAAGACTTCCATGGACTCATGGCTGCAGAAGACTCAGGTGATTTCTGGTGTTCAAAACCAGCTGTGTCCCGGATAAATCTTTCTTAAAAGTAAATTGCAAAGAAGCCTCAAGAACGATCTGGCCAAAGTGAGCCTGAATGACCGAGTGCCTTAATCATCCTTAGTTTTGGAACCAGACTGGTGGAAAACAGGTGAAACAGAGTAATGAAAAATAATTGCACTCCCTCCAGGTGGCAAACCAAGGGAGTAAAAAAGTAAAACCTTCCCACAGTAGTAACTGCAGTTACAGGAAGATTACAAAGGAGGAGGAGAGGAGTAAAAAAAAGGAAGGAAGATGCGTTTTGTAAAGCAAAGAGAAGAGAAAGTGAGTTGCACAAATCCATTTTCTGACTACATCACTAGCTTTCCTGCAGATCATCTTGGTTGCAGCCTCCCGAGACACCAATGAGAACTGCCACAGCCAGAGCCAAAGCCAGGTGTCCCCATAGCTCACGGGTCCCTGCCCTGATGCCCAGGAGGAGACACTGAGGTACCCATGTGCAGATAGAGATCTTCCTCCTCTGGCCACCAGCTGGAGACCATCTGAGGAAAACCAGTGGATAGACAGCAGGGCAGGAGGCCAGTGGGGAGAGGACAACGGGCTGCTGAGACAGCTGAAGCCAAGCCACTCACATTCAGGAGCAGGACCCCCAGGAACAGACCAGGTGGGGAAAATGCCTTATAAGACTGTCAGAATTACGATTGCGTTGGAATGCAGAAGTGTGGGCACTCATAATTTCTGGTACTAGAGGACAGACGAGAGTGTTGTCACCTGCGTTTTCAAGGGAAAGGATCCTTGGCACAAAGACAGCAGAGCTGATGCACCGGTGGAGTTACAGGTTAAATCTGGAAGGGCTGCAAGCAGGTAAGAGCACAGCTCTGTGTGTAACTCCAAGCCACGTCAGCCCAGCCACGAGCGACGGTCACCAAGCCGTGTCACCTGCCCTGAGTACACCCAGAACCTGTTTCACAGCGACGGACCGGGAAAAAAAACATGGAACCCACCTTCGTTTCCCCCGAGACCCGAGTTCCTTGCCCAGTCCTAAATGCCTGCCACCGCAGCGAGACCTGTGCGAAGCCAAAAGTCTCACACTAGAGGTCCCCACAGGCCAGCAGAACCCTTTCCCGAAGGGCGGGATGATCGAAGTGGGCTTTCCGAAGGGCATTTCCCTCCCCAGTTCCATAAAAGTCTCCTCAGTTCCTGCAGAAGCCTCGCACCTCACCGCAGATCCACCTGAGAGGTCCCCAAATCGTCATCTACACGCCTTGCAAGGGCTGCTAGTGTATGTCCTACCTCCTTTTGTCTCCAGCCATAAAAACGGGTACCTTCACTGACTCACGGAGCTCTGAAAGCAGGTCTGTAACCTTAAACACCTGGGTTTAAACAGCTCCTTCCTCTGTTTTGAGAATTACTCTTCCTGAGTAGCTTGCCCATGTCTTCTGTTGCTTCTCCCACCTGCACTCCTTGCTGCCCTGCCTTTGTGCCCACTCCCTCCATGAACTGCTCTGCCTGGTGGGCTTAGGGTTGGAGGGATTTTCTGCTGTTTCTGCCTCCTCTCTCTTACCCTCTATCCCAAACAGGTATGCCTTGAAAATTTCCTGTTTGGGGCAGCGCATATGTGGATTTCTAACGTTACAAAAATAACAAGTGCAAAAGGAGTCGCTGCCTCAGACCCAAAAAAGCCAAAAGGAAAGTCACTCCCTCACTCCCAAAAAGCAGGAGCACCCATAGAGCTGGGATATTAAGATGTTGGGATGTGATTGAGGGAGGCACATTTGGCACATGGAAGAGCACTGCTGAAAGGAGCACAGGGGAGTCTGTGTGCTCATCTCACCTATGCCCATCAAAAAAGGCAATCTGTGCAACAATTCACTTTCTATGGGATTAAACTTCCCCTGGGTGCCCTGTTGCTGGCACACACCTGCCTCAGCACACCCACCTCCCTGCCCAGGAAGCACTGGTGAGAAGCAGGATGTCCCCTCAACCGCATCCCAGTGGGAACAGAGGCAGGGCTGGTGGCATGCCAGGAAACCACCCTCACAGCCAGCATGTGGGCTGGATGGCAGCGTGGCTTTTCCAGCAAGACTCGGCCTCCTGCCCACCCTGGCAGGTTTTATCGATTGGTCCCCTTTGCAAGAGCCCATTTTATCACTCCCAAAAGCGGTGCAAAAGCCAGAGGTAACCACAGCTCCCATCTGCGGCTTCCTCCCTCATCTCTGGTTATCAGTTGGAGCATGGAAAGATGGTAGCGCGTCTGAAAATACCCCAGGGAGCACAGGTGGTCTCTTTCTAGCCTTGTGGCAGCTTGCAGATTTCTGTTATGAAAATATACACCAGCACCCCCAGCTGCACAGGTCTCAGAAGGATGTGCCACCTCATCCAGAAGGAAAGGATTGACTTAACAAAGGGAACAAAAACAGATTTTTTTTTTTTTTTTTTTTGGCAAAGCTATTAACCCCTAACCCTCTTCTGAGCTGGAGTGAAATGATGCCCACTCTGTCAGAGGGATGTTCTAAAAGAGCTGCAGGATTTGATGTGTTAATGCTGCATGGGGCGAACTTGGGATACTCAACACAAATGGAGGAAAGGCTGAAATCATGCTGGTGCCTTCTCAACATCCACTTTTCTGTCTCTCACTCCATCAGTGCAGCCACCAGTGGTGGAACAGCAGCACCCCAGCCTCAGCTGCTTGAACTCTGTCGATGCAGCAGGGAAGAGAAACTTCCCCCTTGGAATCGGGGTACTGCTACTCATGCTGCTGAGAAAGGATGTGCTGGAAGCAAGAAAGAGGATGTCACTCAGGAGCCAAAACTACACCCAGCATCCAGGCAGGACACTCCTGTGCCAGGTCCCTGCTGCCTCTCAGGAGCCTCCTCCTTTTCCAGCCCACAGCTCCATTAGGGAAAATACCTCTCCTCCACAGCAGAAAGCGGCTCCAAATGTGTCAGATTTACAAGTGCCAGTGGCTCAGCCCACTGGGTCCCTCAGCTACTGCCCGTAACACGGCTGGATTCACCCTAAAGCTCGCTCGTAAATAAAACATGTCCATATCAAACCACACCACAGCCACAGGGATGATGGGAGGCCAGGGAGACCTCACAGCCTGTGTCTGCCTTCCCGGGCACATCACAAGGAGGCTTTGTAAAGGCTGCTTAGCATTCATATGGCACATACACACAATCAAAGCTAAAAATCAACTTTTAAACCCGGGGCCATCTCTTTTCAAGAAAGGAAAGAGAAGAGAAAAGGGGGAGGTGTTGGGCTTTGCCAAGCTTCAGATGCACCATACAACTCCACTGTGAATGGAAACAAGGCTGGCTGGAGGCTGCCTTGGAAGACAAAACCAGAGAGAAATCATAATATCTCCAAAGCACGTTTTAACTTACTATTATTTTCAAAGTGTGTCTCAGAAATCCTCTAGTGATTCCAGGCAATTTGAAATTATTATAGGTGAGCAAATAAAATGTCAGAAGATTTATTAAAAATAGTTCATCAAGACAGAGAAAGATTACATTGGGAAAGAGCATAAGCTGAAGACAGGGAGTTCCCTTCAAAAAATAAACTCAAATGAACTTCTTTCTCCGCTGAAAGTGAAAGAACTGTACTCATAGCTATAAAGCACATCACCCTACTCAAACTAAATTTTTTTTTTTTTTTACATGCTATCTAAATGCAAACCATAACTGCCCAGGAGCCAACTGTGCAAGTGATAGACCTGAAGACACAATGCAAGCCCTGCTCTATCTAGCCCTGCTCCTGGTAACACCAGTGTGAGCACAGCCCACCCTGTAAAGGGGCTCACCAAGAACAGGGCTGCTCAACTGCCCATTGCTTTTTATTTCTGACATTCATTGCAACAGGACCTCCATTGCTTTCCACTGAAGTCCAGAAAGTTGTGGCAAAATACCCTAAAAAGCCCATGTCAGCTGCCTGTAGTGTGTAGGTCACATCAGGACTGACCCAGCACCCCACCTGCAGCCTTCCTGCTGACACACATGCCAAGTCAGGGGCAGCACTTTGCTCTCATCTTTGGCAGGTGCAAGAACTAACATGTAGTGTCAGAGGCCCTTCCCAGAGGCCCTTTTCCCTGGTCAGAGGCCCTTCCCAGAGGCCCTTTTCCCTGCTCCCTGAGCATCATTTGGCCACCTTGCAGCACGCTGGCTGAAGCCACACGGGGCTGCAAGGTGTCCACACCAACCGTGCATTTTTGCCTTACCTGCTCCAGGAGAGGAGAATTTCTTCTCCCCACTCTCTGGGGATGGGTAGCACACTGCTGGATGCTCTCTCTCCCCAGATTATGATCAGGAAGTTGATTGTGAACACAGACAGTGTTTAATAATGTCTTGTTCTACTGGATCTTACATAGTCATTAACTTTACAAAGAGATTTCAGATGAGATTGCATTTCTCTGAGTACAAGATGTACCTACCTACCTTCCTGCAGACTGCTGGGAAGCCAGCTGCATTGCTAGGAAAGTGTAAGCACTTGCTCTGTGTTGTGCTCAGGCCCAGACCCAGTGGCCACATCTGGCTGGAAACACATGTCACGATCAGCAGCCCTGTAGCCAATTTGGACAAGTCAAGTTCATCCCAGAGCTGAACATGGACTCTCTGTGGCTGGAGGCTGCATGCTCTCCCTTGAGACTGGGTTTACTGGTGTGAGTTATTCATGAAAAAAGTTCCCTGTAGCTATTTTTGTATAATAAAAATCCAGTTATTACTCTTGAGTGTGGCACTTCGATACAGAAGGCTTTCTCTTGAAAAATTTCAAGGGCAGCAGCTTCCCCTTTCCTGTGAGAAAGGTTTTCAGCAGAAATTAGAGACAAGGTAATAAAAGAGCATCAGTATTACTCCACTGCAGTAGTGTGCCTACTGACTAAGCTAAGTCTGACAGTGAGCACGAGGGAAGCCCCCTGTGCCAGCCAGGGCAGGTTTGCAGATGCTGGAGACAAGTGCATGACATGGCCTGAGCTGAGGAAGCAGTCTGGACACTCCCAACAAGGCACAAGCAGCTCCCTGTGCTGCTGGGAATCCTCCAGGAAAAACGCTCCCGCCTGTGCCACATGCCATGAGCTGCTCCTTTCAGCTCAAATCCTTCAGAGAAGCTGTAGGGCTGCTCATTGCTTTACCCCCAGGTCTACAGCACAGCCAAGAATGTCTCAGGAGCCGCTGAATTTGGGTGCTAAGGCTGCTGCTTGTTTGATTACCAGAAAATCAAAGTGCCCACAGGCTCCTGACTGTCAGGAATTTCAGCTCAGGTGCCTGTGACACTGCACTGGGGCTGGTTCCTTCAAGCTACTGCCATTGCAACAGACCCCCAGGGAAAATATTTCAACATAATGGAGCCTTGCTGCTCCCTAATATCCCACACAGGTACTAAAAAAGCCCTCTCTGTGTCACATCAAGAAATCATGGATAGGTCTTTGAACTATCATTTTTAGCTTAGATACACCTGAGGACCAGCAGCAAAGTGGTTCGGGGCAGCCAGGGGAATGCAGACCCTTTGATATCCAAATCGTGCTGCAGAGCCTTGCTGGCACTTGTCCATGTGAATACACATGCCCACCACCAAGCTTGTGCCAAAGACACCAGCTTGGAGCACTTTCTTGAGATGGGGTTATGTTCCCCCCACCAAACCTGTAACTGAACTGCCTCACACTGTTGGATTTTTTTTTTTTAAAGGCTGGGTAGGAGCAAAGCCCCGAGGACAATACAACCTGAAGCTGTGCTGAAGCCAAGTGCACACAGCCCCAGGTCAGTCAGTTCATGTAGCTGCTCTTCCATCCATCCATCCATCCATCCATCCATCCATCCATCCATCCATCCATCCATCCATCCATCCATCCATCCATCCATCCATCCACCCACCCACCATCCAGTCTATCTAGCAAAACACCACAAAAGTTACTTCTTCCCACGAGCTCCCTGAACTCCAGGACAAAGCTCCTTTTCCCTCCCCATTCCATCCAGCTATCTGAGAGCACCTTACCCTGCTGCTCTTCGCACCGGACCTGGAAACTAGGCTTGCTCGAAGGAGAGCCAAGGAGGATTGCTTGGCATTGCACAGGGAAGCCGGGCTGCAACCCCGAGCCACAAAAGCTTCGCATTTTCCTTCCTGACTCCGTGCCTTTATCCTTAAAACTCTCATTGAAGCTCAAAAACCGGTCTGTGGAGAACGGCGTTGGTAAAACGACCCACGGCACTGCTATAAATATTTCTGACTATACTTTTTTGGTGGATGTCACAAAGCAGAGCCCCGGTGTGTCCCGTCTCTCTGTCAGCCGAGCACCGAGCGGCAGCCAGGTGCCGGCACTGCCCCGCTCCTCAGGGAAAGCCCTGGGAGGAGCGGCTCTGCCGGGCCGCAGCCGTCCCCACACCGCCACCCGCGAGGTGCCGGGGCTGGGCGGTGGGCGGGCTGGTGGCACACCTGAAGGGACAGGGCCCGGCGCTTCCACCTCACCGAGGGCAGCGCGGAGTCCCGGCTGGCTGCCCGCTCCGAGGTGCGCAGCAGGCGGGGCGAGAGTGAGGCCCCTCCCCCGAGCGATAATAAAAAACTAAATTAAAATAAAATGTTCTCAACTGCCGGGGCAGAGGCGGTGATTCGCGGGCAGGGTTGGAGCAGGGTGGGCAGGCCGAGGGGCAGGGCGCGGGTG
>VZTR01003026.1:131792-149130 GCA_013400775.1 Chaetops frenatus
CCGTGGCCCGTCGGAACGAGCGGGAGCGCAACCGCGTGCGGCTCGTCAACCTGGGCTTCGCCGCCCTCCGCCAGCACGTTCCCCACGGCGCCGCCAGCAAGAAGATGAGCAAGGTGGAGACCCTCCGCTCCGCTGTCGAGTACATCCGCGCCCTGCAGCGGCTCCTCGACGAGCACGACGCCGCCGCCTCTTTCCCCGACGGCCGCGGGCGGGTGGCGGTCGGGGAAGTTGGCGGCGGCGGCGGCGGCGGCTACTCCTCCGCTTCGCCCTCCTTCGCCTCCTCCGCGCCCGGCTCGCCCTGCTCCTCCGAGGAGAGCGGCTACGACGCGGCGCTCAGCCCCGAGGAGCGGGAGCTGCTGGACTTCACCAGCTGGCTGGGCAGCTACTGACCCGGCGGGAGGTGAGGGGCAGCCGGAGGGGAGGGGGCGCCGCTACCCCCCCGGCTCTCGGGGGAGCGGGGCACGAACCCACCGGGGCTCTCCTCCCATCTCTCCGCAGCCGCGCTCCGCCCGCAGCACGTCCGCTTCCGCGGTCTCGGCGGCAGGAGCATCCCCATGAAAGTACTGACCTGCACCCCGGCCGGGCCCCGCTGGCTGCTTTTCTCACCGGCTTCAGCCGTCGTCTCCGGGCTGTGGAAAGTGCAATGGTGTAGCTGACCGCGGGGCCCCGCTCCGTGCGCGGGGGCAGCGGCTCCGCCTGCCCGCGGGAGCTGCCGACCCACTGCCGATGCTGGAGAGGATGCCCGAGCGAGCCCGCTTCCCCCCTGCCGCTGCTGTCTGGTGTTGGTTTGGAGGGGTGGAAAAGAAAAAAAAAAAAAAAAGAAATTAGAAACACTTGATGCTTCCTTGTTTCTGGAGGGGGGGAATTTTATACCATGTCAGATTCTATTTTATATGTAACTTGAACTGCCTATAGGGACACTGGTGTATGAAGACTTATTTTTGTACAAGAAACCTTAGAGAAAAGGGATGAGATGGTTCTATTTTTAGCAGGTCCTATCTTCTCGTTCTTGAACACTACCAGCTGGAATGTTTTGGGAACATACACGGTATAGATGAAAAGGTGTTTGTTTGGGTTTTTTAAATTATTCTCTCCAAACACTTCGGTAAAAGACTGTAAAGTTATGTTGTGTTTTAACGTGGTATCTGAGTTTGCTTGGTGTGAAGGTCCACCTCTCTGAAAACTGAAGTTTTTTAAAAAATGTATTGAAGGCATTTTTGTATGCACTTGCTAGGATTTCTTAAGTTGTACATATACAGTTTTTAAGAGAGTATCATATTTTATGTAAATTTACTTTATAAATAAAAATCTATTTATAAATGGCTTCAGGGCTGTAAGCTATGTGTATTTGCCAGAATTGCCCAAGGTGGGTTAACCGTGGTCTGAAGGGCTGGGAGGGGGGAGTAATGAGCAATACAGCACCAAGGCAGTTCTCCCTGGACCAGGTTTCATGTGCAGAAAGAAATAAGGAGCAGCATAGCATAATCTCCAGGCTTACTTCTTTTTCCTCCATTCAAGTTTTATAAACTACCTTGGAGCAGGTAGTGCAGGGATGATGTGTGGGGAGCTGCAGATTCACAGCTGGAACAGGGCAGGTTCGGTGCTGGTAACCCCTGTCCTGAACATGCAGAAGGGGCAGCTGCAGGAGGCTGTGTTGCCCCTGCCTGGGATGATGGGACAGTCAGGGGAAGGTAGAGAGGACGTGGGTACCTGAAGTTTGTTTGTCCTGGCAGCAGCTCTCAGGAGGTGGGTTGGGGTGCCTTTATTCAGGGGAGCAGCACCTCTGAGAACAGTGTTGTCCTTTAAAAACCCCACGTAACCCACAGTGTCCCACCTTGTCCTACTCTAACTTGAGCTGCATGTACATTGTCTTGATCTAAATAGAATAAGAAAATGTGAATTTCTCCTTGGAAACTGTAGTCAAAGACTCATAAGCTCTGTCCATTACTTTTGGGCTCATGCTGAAGGCCTGCTTCAGGGGAGGTGAGCCTGAGGTAAAGACTGTCTTTAAGGTCAGACTGCTGTGGAAAAAAACCACAGGGCTGATGGCATGAAGAACTATGGCAGAGGCTGTTAATTCCCTTAAAGAGCTCTAGTGAATGTTAGGAGTTGAATGGAGCAAAATGGGCTGGCCTGTAGAATATGCTGAATGAACACAAAGCAGAAATGGTTATTAAAATTGACCTACTTTAAAGGGACCATGTGTAAATCTCTGCTGCCTCAGTATTGGAAGGTAAAATTTCTCAGGAGTGTCACTCAGCAATTCCAGATTCAGTAATTGCAGTGGATGCTCTGTAATCCAGATCTGTAAGAGTATTCTAGATACTATTCCATTCGAAGAGGAAAAAAACCAAACTCCTAAACAAGGCATGGGGAAATGAAGGCTCTAACAGCAAGCAGTGTTTGGGAGCCTGCAACCAAGAGCAATGGTTACTGTGCTTCAAGTCCAGTCCCTAATCAAAGCTGCTCTAATAAACAGTTCCTTTGAAAGGCACGGGGAATGCAAGTGCTTAGCAAATTGCTTGCGAAGGGTTTTACCCGTTATGGCTCTTCAGCAGTCCCCCAGGTAGGAGTGAGAGCTGTGAGCTGACCTGGGCTGTGCTTGGCAGCAGCAGGGAGGGCTGGTGGAGTGGGGGAGTAATGTGGTACCTTCCCCCAGAGAGAGTTTAAGGGCTTCATCCTCACAGATGACCTCCAAAAAATTAGCCAGACATCAACTCGTAGAGACTCCCACATATTTATTCTCAGCCTAAACCAACATCGTGTCATCTTTTCCAAGCAGTTTAGTAATCAGGACTGCTTGCATTGGTCTGCACAAGTGTCCCATTATGGCAGAATGCATTTGTTTAAAGCATGTTACTACTGCTTGGCAGGGTGTTTGTTTTCCTTCCTTAGGTGCCCTGATCATTTTATTATTTCCAAAAGCAGTATTTGGCTCTCACTCAAGTAACTCCCAGCATTGTTACCACGTACATCTGATCACGCAAGATACTGGTGCAGCAGCTTTGAAGCAGTATCAACTGTAACTGCGTTGGCAAGAAATTAGCTGTAAGCAATTTTCACTTAAGCATATTAATATTAGGGGGAGAAAAAAGAGCTTAGTCAGCATCACAAGTTACCTTAATGCTGTCAGTCAGTGCTTCAGTCAAAACTAGAGGGAAATCAGGAATGTACAATTTACTTTAAAAATCCCACCCTGGTCGTGAGTCTTCCAAACAGCTGAGAGGGAAGAAGGTGCAGGGAAAAGGATGTATATGTGTTTTAGAAACACGGAATGGACAGAGGGACTCCTTTCCCCAAACATGGTCAGAGTAACAAGTCATTAGCAGATTCTCAGATCAAGCTGTGGAAGAGAGCTCTGCTACACCAGAGAGAAGGGTACTGAATCACTGCACCCTTTAAAGAAAGCATTAGAGAGGATGCAAGGTAGGTCCTGTGGTGCTTCCAGCAGGTACCTTCAGCCAACCCAGCTCACTCATCTTCAGCACCACCTGAAGACTGCTTGGACCCTGTTGAGAAGTTTTCTGACCCTAAAAACTCACACCTAGAACTCTCTGCTCCATTTATACAAAGTAGTGCCAGTTCAAAGACTTGGAGATGAAAGCCGTCTGGCCATGAGAGTCACCTGTCAGCAGCAAGAGTAACAGCAGACCTGTCTTCTCAGCCAGGGACTTGCCCTGCCTGGAGGGGCAGCTACAGTTGATGATGGGACCCTCAGTGTCTGGGTTAGCTGCTATCAACCAAGAGCTGCAGTGAGGGTTTCCAAGAAGCCTGGGTACCTGCCTAAACTGCTACAGGAAACACTTGTGGCCGGGATGGGGAATGCCTCTGATGAGAGCATCATTTCTCTTTAGATGTATAACTAGAAACTCGGTGCCTAAAATGGAAGCCCCAGCTCCCAGCAAGACACAAACCCAGCCCTAAGGTACAGGGCTGCAGTAGAGTCAGATAGTCAGATTCAGGCAGAAGAAAATATGCTGAGGAATTCTGAGAATTAAGGGGAAAAAAAAAAAAAAAGACTGAGGACATTAGGAGGCACTGGCTTGTCAATCTGCAGATACAAACCAGACTTCTGTAAACCTCTCACATCTCCATCCACCCGATGGGTCCCCATTTTCCCAAGCAGCACTGCACAAGTCACAGACATGGCTAATGAAGCAGAAACATGGTGTAGGATAGTGTCAGGACTAGCTGCTCCCATCCCCAGGCTGAAAGAACCCTGCAATTTTCAATCACTGTCCCTTCCTTGGCTTTTTTTTTTTTTTTTTTNTTATGCTCAGACTGAAGTTCTTCTTGTTACCCAAAGCATTTAAAGCCCAGCACATGGTAAAAATAGTTCTGTGCATTATTGCCTGGTACTGTTTAAATGACCATATTGTCCCTCATGGGCAACCTCTGCTTCAGTTCCATGGCTACACTCCTTCCAAATTTCTTCACATACTTCTAAAAACAATTTTGAAGGAAAGGCCTATGCAGCCTGCTTGGAGGCTGGTACACCACAGGAAGGCCTAGGAAGCAGGCAGGAGGATGACCTGCAGCATGTCCATGGCTGAATGGCATTGCTGGTCCTCCTTGCAGGGAGAGTGGCTTCAGCAGAGCCCCAGCACCACAGGGACCTTCAGGAGAGAACAATAGGAGATAAGAGTCTGGGAGAAAAGGGCTCTCTCCTGTTCCTGCAACCACAAGGTATCACCAGCAAATACCCTCTTCGCCACAGATCATGGTGCAGAAAATAGCCCACAGTTGGTTTCAATGTAAAATAACTCACATTTACATGAACACCTCGTAAAGATCTTGTTACTGACAGCAGGCAGCGAGGTGAGCTCCCGCGTATCAGCTTGTTGCTGCCTCCCCTCCCACCCGTGAGGAGCAGCCGCCAAGAAAATACTTGTCCTGCCAGCCTTCGGTCTGCACAGCCAGGCTTTCGGGCTGCCACGGTTTGTGGGCGGACGGCCGTGTGCCGAGGCTAGTCCCGAGGTCACTTCACTCTTTTCATCAGGTCACAGAGGAGCTGGCTAACAGCAACGATTTTCAGTCATTTCTTATCTGGGTTGGATGCGGGCCAGGAGCCTGGGGGGGTGCCCTAGCTAGGAGAGAAAGGCAGCCCCTTGCACAGCTGGCGGCAGGCAGAGCTGGCCTGGCTTTGCCCAGCTTGGGCATTGGCCAGCCAGGGTTTGATTTGCTTCCAGAAACTGCCATCAACAAAGCATTAGCCAAAGGCATACCTGGGAATAATGGGACTAACAATACTCCAGCAGCACCAGGTGTAATCACAAGTTAACGTCACACCCTAAGGAGGCTGTGGGGCACTACAACAAATGACTCAGTACCCCAGGGACACCATCAACGCCCAGCTCCTTTGGAGCTTCGTGCACACTGTGCCACACAGGAGCAGAGGAGCTCTGCCTCTCTGCCACTCACTGCAGGCCTTCTCAAGCCAGTCCCTGGGACTTGCTCTTTGGAGAAGTGAGTGGATACTCCTGTGGCTGAGTCTGAGAACAGGGAGGGGGTTTACACTGACAGATTCTCAATCTTTTTATTATATCTGAGTACTTTCTTTCACCCATTATTTTCCCATTATAAAGATCTACTCAGAATAATGGTACAGCTAATACAAAAAAGAGAGAGGTGGCATAGTTAAGGCACTTCCCAGTAAGAGGGGCTGGTTTGCACCTCTGCTGTCACCATCTTCAAGGAGGGAAAATTGAAGAGGAGCATCAGCATCCTTAGTTTAGGGGAAGTGTTGCAAAAACATCAGAGACTGAGATTTTTACTGTAAATTAAATTGAGAGTCTCTCCTGTTCTTGAGAACCTACAATCAGACAGATAATTTTTCAGATCAGGATGACCAAATCCTCTTTTTCTGCAGGTCACTGCCTGCCCCTTTACTCCTGCTGTCACCTCTCTTTTGTCCCCAGGCACAACAAGGTGGCAAAAGAATAGATGAAGTGACACCCACAAGTCCTGTCACAGCTGTGCTACGGGCGACGCAGGAGAGAGATCCTCAGAGAAACCCCAGCCAGACACAGCACCCACAACAGCACCCACACATGGTCAGCAGGAAAAACCCAAGACTCGACAGACATTTGATGGCCAAAGCCATCAGCGTTGCTCTTCAAGAGAGGAGAAATAAACAGTCATGTGGAGAAAAGTGGAATGGAAAGGAGAAGCAGTGTAAGAAAATGGTCAGCAGTGGAGAGCATAGTACATTAAATCAGAGTGAGAAACACAGAAAAATTATTTCAAGTACTGATCTGTGACACCCTTCCCTCCACTTCCATAAAAGCTTTTGTTTATGGGTAGATGTTAATAACAGCAGAAGCATAAACATCAGAAAAGGAGAAACTTGTGGTAAGGCAATTGTTTGGCTGCAGGGACCAGGGCAGTACTTCAGGCTTTGACCTGCGAGCATCCACTTTGCTGCTGGAGAAGCCTCAGTTCTCTCCTTTCATCTCCTGGCCTCAGCCCCAGCACTTACAGCCTGCAGTACAACAGCTATCCAGTCACCAGACCCAGTAAATTGTGCTTGCTTTTTAAGTTGTCTGGTTTTGGCTTCTTTTTTTTTTTTAAGGGAAGAAAAACCAACAAAGAGGCATGATAGCCCCAAGGGGAATTTTCTGTTAGTCACTGCCAAAAGAATGACCAATTTGTAAGTGAAATGTTGACACTTTTATAACACAACAAATATCTTTCCCTTGAATGAAGCACTTAAAGATTTTTTTTTTGGTAGAAAAGATGAATTTTGTCAGGATGTTAAATACTAGTAGGAAGTGTTGCAATTCTATAACACATTTTCCCTTTCACTCCATTTCCCGACACAATCCCTTCAAGGCTCCACAAAGGAGCCACAGTCACTTCAGCAGAACCATCCACAGAAAAAGCAGGTGAAACCCATTGGGTAAATAAAAGCCTAGATTGGAAGTATTAGTGAATACCATCATCCCCTTACCAGCAGAGTACCTGCAAAGCCCTCTGCACAGGCTGCTGGCTCCCATTCTCCTGGCACCAGCCTGCCTTTACCATGGGCTTGTTCTTAACAAAGGAAGGACAGCTGGTGTCATTGGAAGCAACTGGTCCCCTCAGTGAAACACCTGCACCTCATTCTGTGCTGAGGGTGCTTCTGTGTCTCCTTCTCCTTACCCAGGAGACATCTGGGGAAACTGGGCAATGAAGAGGCTGAGGTGTGCTTCAAACAGCTTGAAGTTTGCAGCACACACTGTATTTGTGCCTGATTTGAATGGAGTCGAGGATGTGGACCGGGTCAGGATGTGCCCTGGCACAGCTCTGCACCTGATTCCCCCAAATCCTCTCTGCAGCAGCCCCCAGGACTGTCCCACAGGCTGCACCCCTGCACACTGCCTGGACCTGGAGTGCTGCTGAGATAGTTTATACCCGTTGGTCTTTGGTCTTGCTAGAGGACAGCCAGTGAAGGGAGGTGGGAGCAGAGAAGCTTTTGAAGTGGAGAGACCACAAAGCTCATTTAGGATGCATACACCACCAAAAAAACCCCAGCCACCAGACAGTAATAACTTCAAAACAGTGCTGACTGGAGTTGAAAACAGTGATGTACTGGCAGAAAAACTAGTGCCTAAGCCAAGTTCAGACGTGGTGTGAGCTGAATTTGACTGTTTATGATGCTGAAGAGTGCTAATGTTTGCCAGCAGGCAAGTCTTGCTGTTAAAGAGAAACACACAACTTGTTAAAGGGACCTCTGGGCACTCTTTCAGGCCTAGCAGAAATCATAACCAACCCACTTTGTGCAGTAAAAGCTGCTGGAGAAAGCAAGGGCAGTGTCACGTTCCTTGGTAGGATCTGGGGTATAGGACACAGGTTGCATTTAGTGTGCACATTGCAGAAATGATGAAAGGAGCAGAAAGCTGGAGAGGGTGCAGAGGAAGAGGAATTCTGGGGACACAGACTGGGGCAGAAGGCCACACAGGCTGCCTACAAGATATTTTCTTCTGCTGTGTTTGGGCAACAGGATTTGGGACCATTCTTTCTAAAAAAGCAGATGCAGTGAATAAGAAGGATTTTAGAAGTGGAACATTTGCATTAGAAAATTATCCATTCTGGGAGTTATTGAATGCAATGTTATTTCATTCCAAGATGTTGACCATTTTATTGAGATTGACAAAGTTTTTCATGGTCAAAATATACAGCAGACTGTTTGCTGAAGAAAAGACTTCACTCTGTGTCAACTTAGTTCAAAATTTCATTTTGAGGTACCTCTACATTATAGATACATCAAAGTACAGTAATTACATTTAAGCTACCAGAAGAAATTCTGGATTCTGCTTCTTCCTTAACAATGTGATAGCAAGTCTGCATGACAAAAAGTCAGGTGGTCAGGTGGAAAACAGCTGGTTGGAAAAAGTAGAGATACAGATGTGTGTGACAGCTTGTCCCCAGACTCCTCCAGCCATGGGGATAGCCTTGATGTTCAACATATCCTCCTAAAGCATCTCAGAGGGAAGGGTCTGTGTGGCATTAACAATCCTGAGAGCTCTCTGCCCAAGATTTACCCCTGCCATAGGATTTGCATCTCAGAGCTCGGGGACCAGAAAACTCTGCTGAGACACAGATGTCTTGACTTATGTGTGGGGAGGGGTTCTCCTCATAGGGTCCTCCCCGAGCCCATTTTTCTTCAGTGCCTTTGGTCTGCCCCTCCCCATCTCTACTTAAAATTAACTTTGCATCATAGATCACCCCACTTTCTTTCTCAGTGCTTTCACGGTGGGAGAAAGCCGGAATTGGGAGGTGGAGCACAGGGAGCAAAGGGAAAAAAAAAAAAAAAAAAAAAAAGGAAAATATGGAAGAAAGTGAGAGGCTGAGGAAGGGAAGGAGCAGGGAGGAAGGGCTTGAAAGGACTGGTGAGGGACAGGGGCAGGGTGGCCCACACTGTGCTTGGCTCTATCCATCTAAATAAAGGGACCATCCTGACTTGTGTCCCAGCTGGGAGAGGTTTTGTTTCCTTTTGGGTTTTGGTGTCGTCCCCTCCCCCTGTTTTGCTCCCCCTCCTCTCTTCCCTTCCCTCCCCTCCCCGCTGTCATCCAGACTGCATCAAAGTGCCCCCGTGTCTCCGACTCCTCGGGCGTTTCCACCCCCTCCCTGGAGGCACAATGTCCCCCTTTGTGGCCACCACCCAGATGACCTTTTCTACTTTCTCATCCCCATTTATCCCTGCGCCCCCGGGTAAATAAACCCGAGGCGATGGGTGGGTATAGGCTGGGATGCAGAGTGCTGGCCCTGGGGCAGGTGCTTCCTTTTGCAGCCCCCCTAGCTCCAGCGAGGCAAGGATGTATAACAGGAAACAAGACCTCCAGGAGAAGGAAAACACCTGTGCCCTGAAGTTTTTACAGAGTATATTTACTTTAATAAACACGAGAGCTCTCTGCTGTGAATGCCATGTTTTCCAGTGCCTCTAGTCTGGCACGTGTTTCTGAGCAATCATAAATGCACTGAGGTATGATACAGTGCTCCAGCTGTGAAATCCCAGTAAAAGCCTTTGTTCTGCATGCTTTCAGGCTGTGACATTCAAGCAGATGTGCCTGTGCCAAGTTCTGCTTCAGCTGTGCATGGTAGAAAGGCAGGTCCAGGATGGACACATGAACACCCCCTGTTCCCCGGGACAGACAAGGATGTCAGAGTGGGCTCAGGTGGCTCATCCTGGCTGAGCACCTGGCTTGTGTTACTTCACCAGCTTTATTTCTAAAGGGAGAGCTCAGATCCACACAGTGCTCCAGGTTGTCTGAAATGGATAATTCTCCACCCCAAAGCCCTACTCTCAGTGTGTTTCAGATGCTATTTTGTCTGCCCAAGGTGATACAGTCAGATCCTAAATTAGTCCCTTATAATCTAAATTGAATTTAGACCCAGAAAATCCCCAGCTTTCAGATGTTTCTGGTTACACAATAACTCTGGCTCTTCTTCTCAGAAGAATGAAATGGCAGGATTTTGAAATTCCTTGTTGGTTCATGTTTGCATATAAATGCTGATTTTATCTTTTCTGTACACAAAGTAAACACAAAGCTGTTTTACAATAATGTTGCCGTTGAAACATGCATCAAGGATGGCAAAACAACTTAGAGATGTTTCCAGACCCAAGGACCGTGCCTCCCTTCACACAAAGAAGCCGCCTGCTCCAAAATGCCCAGCACACCCTCATCCCTGTTTATGCACATCAGCAGGCAGGTTTCATTAGGCAGCAGTAAGATTCTGAAGTAAAAGTTGGGTGGAGATGACAAAGGATGGGTATTCACCCAGGCTACCTAAGTGCAGGTTCCTGATGGAGGTGATTTTTTTCCACAGGTCCCCAAGAGCTGTGGACCTTGCTGGAAGTGCCCAGAATCACTGCAACTGAGAAATGATGGCTCTTACTTTTACTGGGATTTACATCTCTTATAATGTTGGCCAACACAGGCAATGTAATTCAGATTAAATAAACATTTAAAGTAATGTAGCTATTGATGATTAACTCTCTGGGGGTAAAGTTTTATGCTGAGAGATGCTCTTTGTGAAAGAACTAAATGCAGTCATGGCCAGCAGCAGAGAAAGGAAGCTATGCTGCTGGGAGCAGAGAGCTGTCAGAGAGTAAATTAATTCAGCATAATCCCAGATTTACAGAGCCCTGCTGGAGGATCAGAGGTGGCCATACTTAAAAAAACTCGACCCTGTCCACAAGCCTGACAGCCTTAGTTATGGAAAGAATAGTGTACAATCAAATAAAACCACATTTTCTGATTTCTTCTTATTTGTCAGTGGGTACTGCAGAAACTCTGTTTGAAAGTCAAAAGCCTCTGGTGAAAGAGGTGCTCTTGGGAGAGGATAAAAATCCAGCCCAAATATCTCCCTTCGGCCATCTAGGAGTGTGGTGTCTACTTTAAGTTAGTCATTTGACTACTCATCTACTTTAGCAGCCCACGAAGACAGAGGCATTTTCTGAGAGCAATTCACTCTGCCGGCTCTGGGATGACTGTTGGACATGGGATCAGCCACCCCTGGGTGATGCCTGGCCCTCCCAACCTCCATAGGTGGGTCTGTGGTGAGGAGATGCGTCAGTGGCAGCCAGCTTTAGGTGGTCACCAGTAGAGGAACTGCCTCTTGCCCTATATACCTGGGTGCTCATGGAGGCTGGAGCACTTCCCCCATCCCAGAATTCATCTCTGGAATAACACCTATGTGCCCCAAATTTCACCGAAATCCAGGTTGCTGTAGCTTGCAGTGGCCTTTGTATCACATCTGTACCCTCTGAAGCAGTATCAGAAATAGACCCCAGCTCCCTGCTGGTGGTCACCACACCTGATCTACAGAATGGGACAGGCTGAAAAAGCCCACAGCTTCATGCACTGGGCATCAACCCTTCATCTTGAAATGACGCTAAATGCATCCAACAAAATCTGGGTGATATATTTCTCATGTCCTAGCAGTCATAGGACTTTCAAGTATTACACTGCCTTTGACATCACAGCAGCAAAATTGAAAATGTCACAACAGCTGTTTAAAGGGAAACAGCTTAAAAAGTATATTTGCAGGGTATTCCTATTAGAAACCACACTTTCCTTCTGGTTGCTTTGGACAAGAGTTTTAGGAGAAGGACTGGTGTGTGCACATGTTCTCAAGGCACTGACTCCTGTGTCCAAAGCAGGAGGCAGCAGAGGGTGGGATGAAGAAGACAACTGAGAAATGTCACATTGTTTGGTAACATGAGTTGTTCCATAGTTATTCCATGTCAGAAGCAATTGCAGTGGGACAAGCAAATCATCCTGAGCCCCCTGGCACAGCAGCCCAAGCAAGCCAGGCTCACATGTCTGCAGTGCAAAGCACACGAAGCTTCTGTAACACAACAGGTCCCACTGCGGTGTGTCAAGTCCTGCTGCCAGTCCCAGCTGCCAGTTGCAGCCAGGTAGGTAACACTACTGCAGATTTCATTACTACCAGCAGAGCCTCAGCCTGTCTAGAAACGTGAGTAACAGCTTGGGTCAGTATGAAAGAAAGAGTATATTAAATTGTCAGGAATGACAGAAAATGCATATGCCAGTATCTTGTCTCTCAATGGAGTCACTCTCCCACACAAGCTCCTCATGTGACCTCACTTGGGTGGCTTTTACTGCCTTCATTATTTCTGTAAAAACCTCAGAGGCATTTCAGTCCATAAAGAAGATGGAAAATCTATTAATTGCCTTATGGCTGCAAGACAAGCCCAACCCTATCTTGCCCTGAGCCCTCCTCCTTGCCAGAATCCCCAGTCCTTATCCCCCAGTGAAAGCCATGGGCACTTTTAAAAGTCTGGAGAGATCTTCCCCTCTCTGCCTCCACTCCTGCCCTTTGCTGTGCAGCAGGGCATGTGTATATATGACACATCAAGTGAGGGGGCAGATACACTTCTGTTCCTTGAAAGAGCCCCTACCATGTGTATTTGCTGTAGGTGAACAGATGTGGCCATTCTATGTCTCCCAGCCCATGCTGGTCTGGTGTCACTGCTCCTGTCTTGGCACCGTTTCCCTGTCCCCGCAGCTCCACCACCTCCCCTCTCCTCCCCCCGCTTCTGCCTTACCTCCAGCCTCTCTGGGCAGTGATTAATGGTGCCCATCAATCAGGCACGGCTGCGATGAATGCGGCAGCAGTTTGCGATTAACCTTGGAGAACCTCGTCCCCCTGTCCCCGGCCATCCCCCTCCAGAGCCCCCCACTGAGATTATCGGGTGAAATGAGGCGGGATGAGTTTGTACCGGGGCGGGGGGTGGGCCCTGGAAAACAGGTCCCCTGCTCTTTTCATATTGAAATGGGGAGTTCTCAATCGCTCCTTTGAACTTTGTTCGCAAGGGTAAAAAGAAACTCAAACTCCAGTATTTTCCTTCAATAACGTAGAGGGGAATCAGTATTGGGGCAGTCAGGGTTAGTGACAGCAGTGGTGCCAAAAGGAGTTGGTTCACCTGCCTTGTGGGAGAAGAGAAAGTGTAAAACCATGGGGCAGTTACCCACAGGGGACAGTTTCACTTAACCTCCCTCTGTTTTCTCTCCTGTCTGTGTAGCAAACCCTGGCTTTGCTGGTGCTGTACCAGTGCGGGATGGAATAAAGTCCTTGCTTGCAAGAGGTGATGGCAACGATTTCTTAGTTTCTTATAATGCCTTTTCGTGGCTTCAGCCAGGATTTGGATTATTCGCCCCTGTCACTGGAGGAGAGTGGAAAGAGAAGTGCTCCCATTCCTGCCTGTGCCAAGTGCTTATATTCAGGGTTGCTTGGCTGTACCAGACTGACATCCTTGCAAACACCAGTGTGGCTTGTCCCAGTGCAGCAGGGTGCACCTCGTGCTGTGGTTTGGCACATTGCAGCAGGCTGAAGAGGAAAAGCCAATGACACTTTCTGAACTACACCAGCACACAACACACTGCCACAGTGTGAATTGATGATGGGTGTTTTTGATTTGGAGCTGTTCAAGGGCAAAGTTTACACTACTGGGTGAGAGGGTTTGCTCGTGGTGTTGGCTCGTTGCAGGGGTTGGCATTGCTCAGGCTGGCAATGCTGTCATCTTGGGGTGAGCATCCCGTGGGTCACACACCTGCTGTGATAGCAGGGGAGGAGGTGAAAGAGCCAGCACCTTCAGTAGACAACTCGAGACCAATATCTCGGAGGAAGCCCTGGTGAGGGAGATCATACTCCAGCAAGCAGGATGCATTTCTGCTTTCGCTCCTCCAAAAGTCCTTAGAGCTCCCTCATTTGCTTATAATCACCAAGAGGCTTTGTTGGTAAGAAATAAAGCTGCACATGCTCCCATTTAGAGGCCCATGGGGCCCTTTTTAGTCTTGTCCCTTGCAGATAAGGATGCAAATTAACAAACGAACTTCAATTAATAGCCAAATCCCTTTAAAGAAACAGCCACATACTTAAGCATTTCTGAACAGGGAAATATTCCGAACCCAATATTTGTCTCTTATTTGAATGGCCATTATGAACATATTGAACTCTGTTGTTCATACATTTATATACACACACATACACATGCAGTGCATGCAAATGTTTGTGTGTCCAGACAGTGTTTTCAAACTCAGGAGGAGGAAACCTTGCTTTACTCATGGATTGGGTGGGGAGCTACTCGGGTTGCCGTCAGTTCAGGGGCTGGCCTCCAGCATTAGCCTGTTTCATCCTCTCCTCCAGCCATCCCATCCCTCCTCACCCCAGACTGTGGGTGCTTGAAGGGTGCCACGGGGCTAGCCCTTGCAGGAGAGCTCTGGTGGGGGGTGGATGGAGTCCCGGCTGCCCAGGAGCCTGACAGAGCAAGGCTGAGCTTTGCCACAGCACTCGGGGAGGAGGGGCGAGGCAGGGAGGGCACATGACTATTAAGATCTCCCTTCAAATGTTATTAAATAATGTTTTGCTGCTGCAGCACAACAGGTGTGGAGGCATAGGCAGGTAAACACAGCCCACAGCAGGGCAGCCTGCCAAGTCTGTTTCCTTACATAAATCTCTCCACTTCAAGGTATGCAATTAATCCCGGCTCCAGCCTCCGTTTACCACAGGCCTTCTTTGTACACATGATGCATTAATCACCAGAAAGGACTTTTGCACCTCTGCTATCATTCTCACTTTGCAGGCAGCTGCAAAGAACTCCGAGAACCCACAGAGACCAAAGGACGTGGTGGCTGAGGCGGGTTGGTGATGGCACCTCACACCAGACAGCCAGAGGACCTGTGTGGGTGCACAGACGTGTGGGGCTGTGTACCTCTGCCATACTACGCTGTGCTGCAGCTCATTTGACCCTGATTTTGCCAGCAGATCCCCTGCCCCACTTTCCCTGGAGACAACGGATGTTAATCAGTAACAGCTCCCCACCCTGAGTTTTACAGGGCCGATTGCAAGGAGAGCTCATTAAAAAGCCAGGAGGACAGCAGATCCCCATCAGAAAGCCTGATCCTGCAAGAGCCTGCATGTAGCTCTTCATCCCTGGTGTACACAGGCGGGAGCAGCCCTATCTCCTGCATCTCAACGGAGGGAGAGGGATGGCTGGCCCATGGTGGAGCCTGCCCACACCAGGCTGCCACAGCACCCCTCTCCTGGCCCTGTTTTGGCAAGCCCAAACCATTCGTGCTGCCCAGCTTGAGTTCTGCTGGAACATGACTCTGCAGCCACCAGTGTCCAGCTTAGACCAAGAGCCCAGGGAGGCCAGGCAGCTCAGATTGTGAGAGCCCTCAGTTTTTCCCTTTATTCCCCATTTTGCCCTCCACGATGTGTGCTCTGTGTGTTTTACATCCATTCCAGAACCGGCAGCAACAAGAGCCCTGAAGTTACACACTCACCTGGATCCTGGCACCAGCTCTGATGGTGGTGTGGCCTCTCTGGTCCACACTTCCCTGAAATCCCTGCAGCAGAGCAGGGCATTCCTTGGAGACACAAAGCATTAGGATGGCAGCAGATTCAAGCCAAGCAAGAGACACTTCAGTGCCAGCCTTGCTCCTCTGTTTGTCCTGCCATCCTTTTGGCTGCAGATGCTGCCCAGGCTCCCCAGCACAGGCATCCCTCCGCTGTTCTCCCCTTCTTTACCTCCTTCCTAATTACCCTAGGAAGGAGCCCAGGACCTTGAATTTACCTGGCTCACTATTGGCAGCTGTACCCCTATAAATCTTCACAGAGACAGCAATGGCTGCAGCTCGGACTGGGTCCACTGGGGAGGGATTTGGGGTAAAGCAGAGAGAGACGGCAGCAGATAGCCTGTGTGGTTTAACATGTACCCAGAATGCTCCTATCTCCAAGGCCTCATAAAGATTACAGATGCGCTTCTTCAAAGCAACGGAGATTGGAGCACGGGACAGGCAAAGGCCCACCCTGCTCCCACCAGGGCCATGGGAGCCCATGGGGATGCCTCTCCTCCCCATCTGCCTGTGAGGGGTCAAGGGCTGAGCCTTCAGCCCCCACGATAAGTGGGGTGGGAGGGAGCCATGAGCAAGGCTGGAGCTCACTGCTGGCTTCCAGCTGCCTCAGCTTGGTGTTCAGTGTGTCCAGTGCTGTGTCCCTGGCTGGGAATACACATGCATGAGGTGGCTGAGTCACAGAGCTCCTGCTCCAGAAACTTTACCCAAGCACTGCTCAGCACCCTTCTGAAACCTGGCTGTCGTCTAGGAGAGACAGCACCTACTGCTTGTGGCTCCCCAGATATAGCTGAAGTCTTTTGGATGTTGGCAGCCAGGGCCTGGTTTATGCTGAGGAGGCTCTGCAGCCTGCAGGTTCCCTGCTCCCAAACCTGTAGTGCTGTGCTCCTTCTGGGCACATTGTCCCTTGTCCCAGGGAGCTGCCAGCTCCTTACTTCAAGCCATGTATTATTTTATGAGCCTGCCCACTCAAAACCTTTACAATTCTTGTTTTCCTTTGGCCCTAATGTTTGTCCCTGGATGCACTCAGACTATTCACAGCAGGGTAAAAATAGCTACTGGGCTTCTCTGGCTGCTATTTCTTTGGCTGTAGCCTTACTTTCAGGTGAGAGGCAGTCTGCAAGATGCTGGTTCAGAGTCATTTGGTAGGAGCTTGAGCAAAAAAGAAACTTCCCCATTTGCACAGTGAAGACTTGCCTGCCCCAGCCACAGAGGGCAAGGCACGGTGCAAAGGCAGAGTGCCAACAAAGTAGCCACTCACCCCAAGATAAAGCTGCTAAAGACTGATGTTAATTAAACAGAGAGTGTTTTTGTTTCGGCATGCTTATTAATTATTATTATGACTATTTGCAGTTTATATTGCAGTGATGCCCACAGGTCTGAATTAGCAGCCTGGAGTCACTACTGTCCGGAGAGCAAGCATCCAGGTGGGCAGAGGCCAGGTCCTGAAAGCTTACCCACAAAAACAGCAGGAGCTCAAGCTAGCTTTTCACCCCAACAAAACTGTCCTTTTCTCCTCGAGGTGCAGCTGAACTGTGCTGTTTTAAGCAGCAGGGATCAGAAGTGTGTCCTGAGGACCACGCTGCACCACTTCTGGCATGTGGCCACCAGTGGGGACTTAGGGTGGAGGGGCACCTGTAGAGCTCACAGAGTAACTGGGAACCAGGTCCAGAAAGGACACTGGGTTGCTACATCACCTGTTTTTGTTGCAGCCAGTAACAAAAGTCTCCTCAGTGCAATGTTTTCTCCCTTCAGGCTATTTTTCATTGTTCTGTGATGCAGGCACCACAGACAGGAAGAAGAAGGTTAAAAAAAAAAAGAAGAAGAAAAAAAGGAAGGAAGGAAGGAAGGAAGGAAGGAAGGAAGGAAGGATGGATGGATGGAAGGATGGAAGGAAGGAGGAGCAGAGGTTACTGCAGCTGCACAGGCCATGACATGAGACCTGAGTACAGGCCCTCCATGGTGACATGCCATGC
>VZTR01003026.1:149234-161044 GCA_013400775.1 Chaetops frenatus
AAGAAAGAAAGAAAGAAAGAAAGAAAGAAAGAAAAAGAAAACCAATGAGACATGATCTTCTAGGCCCTGAAATCGCTGTCCAGGAGCCAGTTCTCTCCTACCAAGTGATCCTTTTCTCTTTCCAAACAAGGGCAAGACAGGAGCAGAAAGTGAGAATGGATGTGGGGCATCACAGCAGTGTGAGCATGGTCCTCTGCAGTGCCCCATCACTCCTGGCTCACATGCAGGACAGATTGCCAAGGAGAACGTCACAGGTGACAAAGTGGTGATGTGGGTGCCTTGCAGGGTAGGAGGCAGCAAGGGGAGCCCCAAAGCCTGTGGCTTGTAGCCCTGACCAGTGATGGCACGTGATGGCTCCTGCAGTCTCTGGGGGGAGAGTAGCAATCCCAGAGCTTGGGACATGGCAGAGGCCAAAGCTCCTGCTGCTCTCTAACTTCCTGGGCATCTCTAATTAAAGAAGGGGTGTTTCCTCCAGCCTCCATCCATCACTGCTGCAAAGGAAGGCAAGCCCCTGTCTGGTACTCCTGAGCAGTGATGGTACTCCTGAGCCTTTCTGACCACATCTTCACAGGTCTCACAGCTTCCCAATGAGCTACCACTATTTGAAATGCAGACCACAGCCTTTGTGGTGTGCTCAGGACAGTGGATGGACACAGACATCGATGGCCACAGCACCGGGGCTGTGCAGGCACCAGCAAGTCCTGCTGCCTTTTCCGTCTCTGGGGGGCTGTCTGGATGCTTGCCACCTTCCCCCTCTCTCCCAGGGCAAGCCCTCCTGCCCCAGGACCTCTCTGTTCCACAGGGTCCCTCAACCTCTTCAGCTGGCTTTTTAAATCAAAGCCAGGAGGAAAATGTTATCAACCTGCAGCTTGAGCAAGCAAACCTCAGGCAACTGTCTAGTGAGGCTATCTTGAAAAAAAAATGGAAATGAAAATTCTCTCTGAAAATGGAATTTCTCCTGGGTTTTGATGCTTTTTGTTTCCTCTGAGATTAGGAAGGAGGATACAGGTGTCCCTGTGTCCTGGCTTTTGGACAATATCCCTGCAACTGGGGCACTGCTGTGGATGGAATTGATATTGCACGTAATATTATCTGGGATCTCCAGAGGAGGATGCCAGGTAGGATCCCCCAGGTTCCCTGGACACTGGGCTGCTGAGCAGTTCTGAGCTCATTCATTGCACTTCTCTGCATCCCCACGTGTCCCTGTGAGACAGAACTGGTCCCAGAGAGGGGCACCCACTGAGATCTGCAGCTGGGGACCCCAGGAACCAGCAGAGTAAGAGTAAGAGTATGTCTGCCTTCTCTTTCATCTGCCTCTCTTTGTCATGCTTATGAAAAATTAGTTTTACCTTTTGATGTCTCCCTCCTCCAGCCCTAAATAATGTGCCTCATCTCCTTGTCCCCCCTCTCCCACCACCTGAGCTTTTCAAGCATGGTTTCCTGAACCATAGCTGGCACTGGCTCTATACCACCAGCCAGGAGCTCAGGGATCCCTCCTGCTGCCTCCTTTGGACTTCTATCAGGTTCAACCTGTTCAATTCATGGTGCCCCAGGCGCTGTGGGTTCCAGCTTTCTCTTTCTGCTTCATTTAATTTGAACACATGCACCTCTCCCTCCCTTCTCCTCCCTGCTCACTTCAAGGCCCCAGGCTCTGCACTGTGAAAGGCACAAGGCAGGGCATCACTTACACACCTGGAATTTGTTGCAACAAGCCCAACAGCCTTTTACAAGGAAGTCTTGGGCCCAGACGATGAGTTGGAAGGTCCTTTTGCAAAGCCGCCTTTCTTGGATAACAAAATGCACAGCTAAAACCCATTCACTGATTTCCAGCACTCCTTGGGGGATTGGTTTTCTGACCTGCTTTCTTCTTTTTTGGGGGGTGTTTAATAGTGCCCTGTGCACACTGGCACACTATGGAGAGCCAACCAGCCGTGTGCACAAACAACATACAAAGTGAGAAAAGGATTAGCTGAAACTGCTCACTGGCTTTTATTCTAAATTCAAAAGGAAGACGCTTTTAGAACACTTCAGTTGCTTGCCTCATCGTGGAGGGCCTTGTAATGGGCACCTCTCTTACCCCATCCTGACACTGGCATGGAGATGCCTGAAGAAGGATGGCAAGATCCCATGTTGTGGGCATGGTCCCTGTCACTGTTGCACTCTCACGTGGCCTATGGAGGAATCTCATTTTCTTCTCTCTGTGTGTGGACAACACTGGCTCTGGCACAGTGATGGATGCTGTGCCTGTGCACAGTGTGTTGGAGTGATGCTTTTCCTGCCAGGGGCAATGTGGTGGCAGTGAGGACAAGCTCTGGGTGCTCTGTGTGAGCAACACGACCTGACAAGCAGCACGCTGCTGCTGGGGACTTGGCTCTGCCATGGGGACCTTCGAGGGCACAGAGCTCTTCAGAGGGGGTGACTTGGAGTGTCTGAGCTGTGCAGCAATCCCCCACAAAGGCACAGTCTGCAGTGCTCCTGGATGGGCAGGGAATGAAACTTAAAGCTAAACATAAAGAAAATAACCTGATCCGTGAAATTGCACGTTCAGGTGCTGTTGGTGTTGGCAGGGAAGAATTGCAGCTCCAGGAACCTGATGGTGGCTTTGGAGCTCCTTCACTGCCTGCAAGCCCAGCTGAGAGCCTCAGCCAAGCAGAGGAGCCCTTTGCAGTTTCCTGGGCAGCTCTTTACTGGCTGCATTGGCTGCTTGGCAGCTGCCCAGGGGCTCATGGGGCATTTGTCCTCACTGCCTGGCTGCTTGGAATGTCTCTGCCATGATAAATCTGACAGAGATGTTGATCCCGGTTCAGTAGGATGAATGGGACAAAGAACTATCAAAATCAACACAGTTAGACCTATTTTTTTTCAGCAGAAATGCTGACTGCTGTGTGAGGACCAGCGGCAGCAGCAGCAGAGAAAACAACATGACGATAACAAAGTGACAGAAAGTCATTTGGCCTGTCATTTCAAGATGAAGATTTAAACATCTCCCTTACTAAAGAACCAGCTGGAAATATTACACCAGTCCATGTTAAATCTCTTCTCTGCTGCCACTACACTCAGCTGTCCCACTCACGTGTTGGCTGTACACTGCAAAGCATAAAATCTTGCAAGTCTCATTTTGTGTTGGACAGTCTCTCCATGTGGTTTCTTAATGCCTCAGGAGTTTATTCTGCAATATGCCATTTTTTCCTGCCACCAATCAATTTAAACGGTTGGTTGTTTGCTTATTTTACAGGCAGAGAAGAATTTGGCTGAGCTACACTGCTGCAACAGTTTACCCAGAGCATTGATCATTGTTTACCAAAACTCAGTGGCTGGGTAGAACAAGAGTTCAGCCTGACCACTGCTGCTTGGGAGCCCAAAGGCAGTGCTGGGTGGATGCAGATGCCATTCAAGGTCACCTTCTTCCTCTGAGTGAATCCTCAGCATTGAGTGATGGACTACTTCAGATGGGGAGCTGCTGGAAGCCCCCCTCTGCATTGCAGGGAGGATCAGAGGCTGCTGCTGACCAGAGCCATCCCCAGAATGTGAAGCAAAATTTTGGTGGGGACGAAATTAATGGGAATTTTTATGACAGATTTCAGAGTCGATTTTCCTTTCAGAAAAAAATTAAACATGAGTGCACTGTTGTCTTTCGTCTCAATCTCTTGCAACCTTCAAACACTGCCTCAAACCTGTTTCAGCCACTTTCTGTTTTGAAATGGTGAGAAGACTACCATAAAGCTCCCTGTAGTCTGTCTGTCTCACCAGGGTGACTCACTCCAAAATGCCACAGGTCCGTGACGGTGGCTCTGTGCTCCCCGAGTGGGATTTAGAGTGAGGACCAGCCAGGGGTGGATGGGAGTGTGGGGTGCTCCTGAAGCCTCACCTCCATCTGCCTGGTGCCTGGTGGGGGTGATAAGTACAAACAGGCACCCAAGTGAGTGGATTTGAAAGGCAATAAAGACGTTTAATGCAGGAACTTGTGTGATTCTTTGTTTGTAAATCCCCGGGTTTGCTGTACCTATCCCTCAGGAAGGTGATACAGCCAGCTATCTAATTTTTCATGCATTTTACCATTAAAAAGGCATGCTTTCAAGAGAGCTGGAAGAAAAGAGGCCCTGTTTATTCCATTGACCCCGTGCTATCTATTTATAAACATGGCTGAAGGATTTCTATGGCTGAGATGGGTAACAAAAGGCTCTGCAGAGCCACAGCTGGGATTTTTCATGCTCCAAGGAGAGACGAGCATCTTGCATCCTACCGAGGCCTTTGGCTGGAGTTGCCGCAATTGTTCCCATCTCTTCCCCCTCTCTTTCACCCGGGACAACCTGCACGGGTGCTCCCCGAGCTGGAGGAGAAGGGGGAGAGGATGAGAATGCTGGGCACAGGGCGAGGGGGAGCAGGAGGAGGAGGAGAGGAGGAAAGACAGGAGAGGCGAGGGGGGACAGGCAGCCCGAGCGCACCGCGAGGGAGAGGAGAGAGGTGGAAGGAGGGGGTTCGCGGCGAGGCGGGGGGACGGGAGCTGCCCCTTCCCCTTGAAAGCGGCTTTTCAGATGGAAATGGCGGGGTCAGCAGCAGCCCTTGGACAATGGCCCCCTTCGCTCCGCTCCCCGCGGGCACAAAGAAGCGGGAGGACGCTGCCGGGGGAGCCCCGCTCCGCTCCCCCCGGCCCGGGGCAGAGCGAGGGGCGGCCCTGCCGGGGCTTCCGCCGCTACTCGGGCGCAGCCGGGCTGCTCGCCCAGCGCCCGCGGGGCACCAAAACTGGCTGGAAGAATGCTAACGAGGTGGGGGGAGGGGGGAAAAAAAGACCGAGAGAGAGAAAAGCTGAAAGATTTCAACACAAATAATCTTCAAGGAGTGTTCTGTAAACAGAACGGAGGGCAGGGCGCCAGGAGCACCTGCCTCTCCGCATTGACATTAATTGTTTGGGGAAGAAGGGGAAAAACCCCCTCCTCTCGGCGCGCGTGTGCTCGTTGTGTGCCCGAGTGGCTGGGGAGGCGGTGGGTGCTGCCTGGCAGCCCTGGGTGCTGCAGTAAAGCCAGCTCTTGCACCCAAACCAGCCGGGTACGTGCCCCGCCTCTGCTCTGCCTCCCTCTACAGCTTCGTTCCTGGGTGATGCCTGAGGATCCGAAGGCTTGCTAAAGCTCTTGGTGGTTTAAACCTCTTAGTGTCTTATATCACCCTTGGTTCCTGCTATTGTTTTCTCTCCCTGTACCGTGTGTAATCCCTTGCCGGGCGCTGCCAGGCTCCTGACCTCGCAGCTCCCCTGCATCGCCGAGTTCCTCAGGCACAAGTTTTGTCCTGTTCTGGGGGTGGGTAAAAAGGAGCTGGAAGGCTCCTGCACCCACACAAGCAGTGGAGAAGGATTAGACCGTGCACGAACAAGTCCCTAATCATACAGGTTGGCAATCTCCCGGCAAGCCACCTCACCCCTCCCAGCCAGGAATTAATCTCTGGGTCTCAAGTGTGTGGCACCTCCGGCAAGCAGCATCAGTGCTTGCAGGGGCTCGGGGGAGAATGATGCTGCAGCAGCTCTGGTGCCATTTCCCTCTACTCCTTCCCAGCCTGCAACCTGTGCCAGGCCTTGGCTGAAGAGCTCTCTGCCTCTCATGAGCACAGCTCCAAGGATCTAAAGCGTTGACACACAAGTACACACATTTTAGGTTGAGATTCTAAAGGTACCCACTATGAACAGCATCTCCAAACAACAGCAGCCCAGGAGCTGCTTCTTCCGTTATAGCCACGAAGGACATCAAGGCACACCGGGTTATTTGATGGTGGTGGGGATGTGGGTGGGCTGGACATGACGCAAATGCGGTTGGGACACAAGGCTGAATCCTTGTTATGGTGCTTGGAGTGTAACTGAGGCTGCCAGAGCTGCCTCCGGGGCACCTCCTGTCTCCTTGCTTAAACAAATAATGCCTGCCTGAGGCACACAGCAGGCCCAAGCAAGGCAGTCCAGAGAAATCATCCGCCGGTGCTGGTGGATTTTTTAGCTGGTGTAAAGGGTATGCTGGTTTCATCCGAACACTGCAAGGCTGATTACAACTTGCTAAAGAGCTTTCCTCTCTGTTGCATTCAAAGATCTTCCTACAGAGGCAGCTAATATCAGCAAAGGCCTGACTGCTAATGCTTGTTTGCTGCTCTGCCTTGGAGCTAGATGGCACGACCAAATTTTGCAGGCATTGCTCAATTACCATGAAACAGCACGTCAGAACTGCTGCATTTGCTCCCCTCATGCATGCAGAAGTCTGGATAGCCAGTGTCCCAGGAGGCGACTGGTTCAGAAAAACGAGCTGGGAAATGACCAGCCAGGTGTCTGTGATGGGCAGCAGCTCTTACAGTGCTTCCTCAAGGGAGAGAAATCTGCAGCAAAGTCGTGTTTGTCGTAGCATCACCCACTTTAAGGGAGGGTTATGTGGTTGCAGCAGAGCACTGTGAACAATGTGGTGTTCTGTTGGTGCTGTGTTAGTCCAAGGTTTTGGCATTGACCAGCCCTCCAAAGCTGGAGGAGATCTGCTGGAGGAAAGCACCAGTGAAGTCAAATGTCCCCTGTTCCTTGCTTTTAGCTATGTTTTGTTATTTGATGCCCAAGCTTTCATTTTTCAGTCTCCAGCTTTCTTCTCTTGATAGTCAACATTCCTTACTTGGGACACTCTTAAACCTCACTGTTTTTGCTTCAGACTGACTTAACTATTTTCTGTCCTGCCTAATGTCCTCCTCAGTACATCTTCAAAGTATCTCTCTCTGCCCCATCACTCGTCTTTTGGGGATGGCCATCCTACCTTAGATCCTGGCCCGGGATGCTTTCCAGTGAATGGCAGATCCCCAAGCAGTCAGACCATGCTTGGTGTCCCCAGCTGACAACAGGGACCTGTGCAGAGTTTCAAGCCCACACAACAGATGGGGAAACCTGCAGGTTTGGGGGGAGGAAGAAGAAGGAGGCTGCCTGTGGCCAATGCCTCTTTCCCCCCATCCTGCCCTGTCCCAGTTTAACCATTAACAGGCTGGCTGGCCCTGCCGAGACAATGGTCTGTTTGTTTAGCATGGGGGGAGCTCGTATCGGGGGCCTGGCAGATTTATCAAAGCACAGTGATTAGCTCTATTAGAGAAGGGATTTGTGTAAACAAAAAGACAGGTGCAAAGAGACGATTCCAGCTGGCAAGGGCTTCACAGAGCATGAAGCATTTCAGTGGCAATAAAACTTCTTCCAGGAAACAAGAGTCAGGCTGGAGAGAGCATGTGTGGTTTTAACCTATTTGACTGGCCCTCCCGACCACCGACCCTCCCACCCATTCATCCTCTCTGCCTCAGGCCAGGGGGATGTGGCCTTTGGTGTGTCCATGTCTCTCACCACTCCCTGAATTTCCTCCTGTGGATGGGTTGCAATGTTGGCACGTGGTAGTGGAAGCTGTCCCTTGGGGATGTGTCACTTGTCACCCCTGAGCCGTATAATGGACTCCACTTCATAGTGGGAAGGCTAAAGCCTGTCCTGCCATCCCAGTGGTCTTCCTTCCTCAGCCTTGTCCTGCTGGAGCGATGCTGGACCACCAAGGTTCCACCAATTGTCAGCAAAGGTGTTTGTCATTTGCTGACAAACGTGGCTTGGTGCAAGCCCAGTGCCAGCCTCTGCAAGAAGGGACAAAGGCTGAATCCCCAAAATGTCCAGACCTTGACCTGTTCTGAGAGCTTTCTTTGGAAACAGAAGAGGAAAGCCCTGTGGACAGCACACATACCATAATCTACTCATTCAAAACACCTCTGTTCACTGCATTTGCAAATTTATCCTAATAGCTGCTCTGTGAAACTGTTATTCAGTTTAAACTACACCTAGACCAGAATAAGATTTTCACCCACTGCCAAAGCAATAAGGCTTCATCACAAGAAACACTTGAAAGTAGAGCACACAGCTCTCCCAGGCCACCTCTTCGGAGCATTGCTGAGCAGAAGTTGAAGTTTTGATTGTGAAAGGTTGTGTAAGTGAAGCAAATCAAGGAAACAGGAGGAAGCTCACCGTGGGCTGAGGTTTTGTTTCTCTGATTTGAGATCTTGGCAAATCCAAGACCCAGGAAAAGAGAAGTTTCCAGCTGCAGTTCATTGTCACAGGAGAGGACTGGTAACAATCTGTCATTTTTTTCTTCTGCAATAACTTTTCCTGCAATACCAGATATGTTTTTTATTTTCCATGCTACCTTCCTGTGTCCTTAAATGATCTCTTCAAAGGAGCTGCACTGATGCTGTAACATTTTACTGAGTGTAACAGGCATGAAACTGTATCTTCAGACACGTTATATTGGCCATATACATATTATACTGGTTGAGGGCTGGCGTTTGTGGATGATTCAGGCCCATGAGGCACCTAAGCACCTACTGAGCTTTTTAGGAGCACTCTAATTTATAGTCTGCAATTTTAGATACTGACTTGTTTGTGTCTTTAGGCACCCATCAATGCTTGACTTATTTCTCTCTATTATTATTATTTTCCTTTTATTACAATTTAGCATTACTATTGTTATATTTTGGTTCAAACTGTTCTTGTTCTGACCCACGAGTTTTCTCACTTTACCCTTCCAGTTCTCTTCCTCCCATCCCACTGGGTGGGAGAGTAAGTGAGCAACTCTCTAGTGCCCATATCCCAGCTGGGGTTAAACCACAACAGGTGCCCAGGTTAAAATCCACTCCTCTGGGTGGCTCCTGAGACCTCTTTTGTGCACAGGTCACCGGTGTGCCCAAAGGCTGCAGCCACCACACACCACGGATTTCTGAACAGCCTGTGGAACTTCAATCCTCCTTACCCTGCCTTGGCTTTATTTTATACAGCAGCAGAGGTGACAAAGCTGATCCCTGTTTGCGAAGTATGAAAGGCTTCATGAGCCATTGCTCTGCTTGCAGCTGGCCACGTGTGTAACTGCATTCTTGGACTGGCTGGATGTACTGTTTATCACTGAAGGTAGCTATAAAATAAAGCCCTGGGGCTATGTCTTTAGAAACAGGTGCCTCAAATGTGGGCCCAAAACATGCACATCCCTAAGGAGGGCTGTGCAGTGAACACTGGGCCCTGTGCACACACAGTACATGTTTCAGCTGCCCAAAGTCTGGTGCCACTTAAAATTATCCTTCAAAGTCCAGTTTGGTATAATTTTGATGATGTTACTTTACTGAGAAATCCAATGGCTCACTCACTGCATTTGTGCTTCTGCTGCACTTGCTTTGTGGCTGACTTGTGTGTTTGGTCCCTGGATGAGGATGATTGTCATTTGTCCCGCTGTGTTCCCTCCCACCCTGCAATTGTGACCTGCTAGCATTCTGCCCCATGCTGCTTCTCATGTGGGGCTAATAATGACACAGATGCTACAAACAACTCTCTAAGCCTAAACAAGTCCCAGCATGTGAGTTCTCCCTCATCAGGTTTGCGGTGGTGCCTTTTGCACCTTCTTTCATGCTAACACTGTTTCACCACCAGGAGTGTGCATGGCCTCTCTCCTTCTCCCTTGCTCTCTTGCTGGTTTATGACCATTTGTTGCTGTTCATCTCAGCTGGAAACAAAAGAGTGAGAAAAGACGTGTGTGTGTGAAATCAGAGGGTCTGTGAGAGCAGAGCTGGTGTCATGACACAGTAGGACCTAAGCAGAGCCCTAAGCACTACACCTGATTTCTCACATTCATGCTTTTCTCACAACAAACAAGCCTCTTGTGCTGCTTACAGCTAAAACCTCTCTGGTCAAAGTGTTCCTATTTTACCAGTATCACATAATTTGCATTGAGGGTCAGTTCTACTTTCTCTTGGCATTTTGTAGCTATTGAAAGGAGAAAGCTCAGAGGCTCTGCTCTTGCCTCAGACTTCAAGGAACAGAGCATATTTCACCCCATTAATGTGAAAGCATCAATTCCCTTGTGCATTCAAATGGCAAAATAGATCCATCAGTGTGACAGAACTGTCTGAGGGATCTTCATTTATATCTTTTCCCCAAGGGTCAAACAGTGGACATAGGCAAGAGTGGAAAGAAAACCGGGCTCATGAAAATTCATGCAATTATTTCTTGGCAAGTCATCACTACCATTTTGCTTTTGGGTCAGGAGGGTGTAGAAATGCTGGTGGCTGGGCAGAGATCCTGTGAACCTGGCCTGCCTGCTGCCTTGCACACCCCAGGGAGCCTGAACACAGCACACTGCAGTGAAGAAATGGTAAACCTGTGATTTCCCCTGCTTTGTGCTCCTCCTGGGCTATGCCTTGCCAAGGGTGCCTTTTGCTGCCCCATCACTCAAATTTAGTTTGCACACAGGCAGGAAGTGAACATGAGGAGAGGCAAATGAGGTGTTCTGCCCCTGGCTTCTTAACAGAAAGGCTCCAGTCTACTCTGCCACATAACCAAATCCATGCAAATGCTGGGTGTCAGCAGTGTCCAATGGTGGCTGTTTCAGAGGAGGAAAGGCAGTGTTCACTGAAGCCTGTGACAGCACCTATATGTTGTGACCAACAGATGACCTGCTGAAAGCCCCAGAAATTGCAATGCATGTGCAGAAGGTCTCAGATCTCAGTGCTTTGATGAAAGGGCAGAGGGAGTCCTGCACCTGAGTTGTGGCCGACACAGCTCTGGGTGGGCCTGGGCTGGCTGAGAAACTGGCAGTGGCCCTGTGCAGCCTGTGCCTGATAGCCAGCAATGTCACATACTGGTTGGTCATGTATTGTCCAGCTAGAGAGATAGGGCTAGAGACCCATCACTCTCACTGTAGTCACAGGGCTTCCAGCTCAGGACACCCTTTGGTCTAGGGTAGCTCTGCTACCATGTGTTATGCATTTCTCCCTCCCAGTGCCAGGCAGCAGCAAAGATTGGCATTGTTTCTAGGAATGAAGGAGTATAAACCCACAGATGCCTTGTTTCTGGGTGCCCTATTTGAATTGTAGCCCTCCTTAGGCAAGGGCAAACAACAGAGCTGGGACTGAGCCTGATGCAGCCTCTCTCCTTGAGAGCTGTCCCAGTGCTTCCCAGCAGCACGGAAATGCAGCAAGACTCCCAGGGCCCTGTGCACCTCTTGTCTGGAATATATACTTGTGTGGAGAGGTACAAGTACTTCCTATTTGGCAAGTGCTCTTAAGAGCTGCTTACAGCTTGCAGACAGCAGCAGAAATCCCTGGGAGCTGGAAAGGGAGCTGCCACCTGAACCCCTTCTACTTGGGATTAGTTTGTGCTTTGCAGCATGTCTCCCTGATGGAGCAGCAGCGGCCCCAGGGACTAATCCTGTGCTAACCAACCCACTGGCTGCCCCCAGCCCCACTCCTCCTGCAGGCAGCACTGCTTCTCAACAAAAGGTCTTGCCCCAGGTTGCTCCATGGCCCCCAGTCCTGGGTTTCCATCAGAAAGGATCATTTGTGATGTGTGGGCTGCAGGCAGGCAACACAGAAAATTAATACCCTTTTCTTCACTGGCTCAGAGGAGGGAGTCCTGCCATCCAAATCGTGCCATCAGGATTTGCTGTAAGAAAACAAAACTAATAATACCAACAGCAACAAAAGCCAGTGCACAAGTAAAGAGACCCAACAAGGCTCATGTGTTATGACAGCTCTCAAGGACAGCCCTAGACCTCAGCCACCTCTGGGGACATTTATGGTCCTCCTTCTGGGTGGACAGCCTGGGTACCAAAGGGCACCAGCACTGCAGCTTTGTGACAGAGAGGTGATGAGCTGCTCTAAAACCCAGAGACTCCAACACTTCTCTGGGTAATCTGTTCCAGTGTGCAGTCACCTGCACAGTAAAGTTCTTCCTCCTTTCCTTTCCTTTCCTTTCCTTTCCTTTCCTTTCCTTTCCTTTCCTTTCCTTTCCTTTCCTT
>VZTR01003026.1:161310-177801 GCA_013400775.1 Chaetops frenatus
CCTTCCCTTCCCTTCCCTTCCCTTCCCTCCATATCAGCAGCAAACCTACAGAGAAGGGTGCAAAGGAGCAGCAGTGCAGCCTGGTGAGTTGAGCTGCAATGGAGTGACAATATTCCCTATGCCTGCTTATTCTATTCTATTCTATTCTATTCTATTCTATTCTATTCTATTCTATTCTATTCTATTCTATTCTATTCTATTCTATTCTATTCTATTCTATTCTATTCTATTCTATTCTATTCTATGTTTTATTTTGTTTTGTTCCAGGTAGCTGCGCTATGGTTTGGCAGCACTTGCAGTGAACCCTGGCCCATCCTAGGGCAGGGGGCACCTGTCTGGTGAGGGCTTCGCTGGGGACCAGCTCCGTGCTGCCGGCGGAGCATTCCCAATGCACCTTTTCACAGAGGTGTGCGTGCCTTTTGTTGCCTGCCAGGGAAGCGGAGGAACAGGATTGCTCAATTAACATATATGTACCTTGGCAGGGCACCAGCCCGAATCGCTGGCTCCACCCTGCCTTCCCTTCCCTGTAGCCATATCGTTTCCCCCCTCCTTCTTCGACATACCATTCCTCCGCGCTATCTGGGCTAATCTTCATCAGTCATTGCCCTGATGCTCTCCTGCTCTGACATGCTCCGAGTTTCAGTACAATTCCTGCGGCAGGTCGTGTCACGTCCTCTCACGCAGGCTGCTTTACATGGATCCCCGCTGAGGCACCGCACAGCCTTGAGCAAGACTTCTTCTGCTTTCAGTAATTTAGGGTGTCTTTCTTTATTGCTGGCTGTTCAGCTCCCCGGGAGGAGGAGCCGAGGCTTTCAGTTTGCTTTGGAGAGTCGGCTAAAACGCGGCACCGGGCAGAAACCAGCCAGCGTGTCCCAGCTTGAGCTCCTGCCTGTGTGATTTAGACACTGGGGGATGCAGATTTGTTATTTCTGGAATGTCAGTGAGTTTCACTCGGGGTGGTTTTTTGTTTGTTTTCTAGAAGGGGCAGACTGATACCCTTTTTATGGCCAGCACACTGCTCTTTTAAGCCAAAAGGGTCTGCTTCTGCAGGGCTCTTTGCCACATCTGTGCTACTGCAGGAGATTCACCACTTCCCTCACAAGCCCAGGTGTGCAAATGCAGAAATCAAAGTTCTAGCAAGGGAAGGAGTCAGTCTGTGCCATTCACCCCTCCCTGAACTCCCTATGCCCTGTGCTTCCCTGCCCACCTCAGTCCTGTCCTTCATCTCTCCAGGCCAGGCCACGCCAACCCCTTTTCCCAGATTTCCCCTGTGCTCTCTGTTTCCATACACCCCTCCCTGTTTGCTTCCTATCTTTGCAGGCTTGTGCTTTATCGTGTTAGATGACACCTTGCTGTTTCACCTTGCAACGCAGCTGTGCAGTCCTCAGCACGGCATATAAAGAAGTGCCAGTCTTTTTTTTGGTCAGAGGCTTGTGAAATCTCCCTCCTGTCCCACTTAGGCCAGGTCTTACTGCTGGAGGTGGGTTTTGCAAAGCACCAATGCATTTCAGTGAGGGATCAGGGATGGGGAAAACCCTGGTAGTTTTGATTGTGTGAGTGAAGGAGAAGTACCTGAACCACTGTAAGGATAAACCTGGAGGAGACAGAGGTGAAAAATCTCCTAGTATGGGCCAGAGGAGCAAATCAGGAGGCTCAGTGAAACCAAGACCATGTTCCTGGGTCTGTGATTGCCCAGGCTGCTCTGTTAACATGCAAAAGAGATCATGCAGCTTTTGTGTTTACATCTGGTATCGCTTCCCTGGGCAGGTCACAGAGCTGGGCAATGGCCTGTGATCTGTGGTCTCCAGTGCTTTGTTATATAGTGGTTACATGAGCCGATATTGCAGGGCACTTTGAATACTAATTAGCTGTTTGCATGTTATCTTTTGCCCTGAGTTATTGCCATAGAGCTGACAGATGAGATGTGGTGAGAGAAGGCTGTGCCAGAGAGAGGACACTGCATGGAGAGGGGTGAGGCCATGGAGATTGGGACATATTCTTCCCTCTTGGTAAATTCCCAAAGGAAGTTTATAGTCAAGCTGAGAAGTGTAATCAAACCAAGTTATAAATATACCGAGCTATAGCAGTCCCACTTTGAGTTTCCAGGTATTTCTTTCTTGGTGGTGTTACTGCTACTGGGTAGCAAATAAACTCATGGAAACACGAGAAATCCTCTTTCATGAAGGAGTCTGGGTTTCCCAAATCTGTGCCCTTTCTAACATGGTGCTGGTCTCCCTGTGATCCTTGCAGCTTGGCTGGAACACTCCACATTTATACTCTTTAGGGCTATAATTCATCAATCACTTGTAGAACTTCAAACTGAAGAAGATGGAGCAGCCCCTGAGCCCTGGTGTCCCTGGCTGTCTCACCTGCTCCATCATGGGAGGGAAGGAGCAGAGCAAGGAGGGAGAGGACACCCCATCCACGATGGGCATCACTTTGTGCGTCCCCCTCTTATTTTCACCATGGCAAACAGCTGTAGCTTTTATTTTAATTATCAATAAATAAGGAAGAAGGAAGTTTTGAATTCAGGTGTACAGAAATGCTTGCCCAAAAAGCGGAAAACAGAGAGAAATCAGTTTGAGGAACTTATTTCCTTTCACCGTGACAGTTTTATCCTCTCCTGAAAAGAAAAAGGCAAGAGCAAAACATGTCTGGTGTAACCGCTAAACCACTGAAAAGGCCAACCAAAAATGGGTTGCTTAACAATTGGTCTTCAAACAAAGGTGGAACAGGGCTTGTTGCAGGCCTGTTCCCTATCTTTGCTCCCCATGACTCAGACGTTTATCACGTGCTAAACCAAGGCAAGTTATTGCACTGTAGAAGCAACGATGATGCCCAATCTGGAGCTACTCTGCAGTGGCGTCTTCAGACGTGCTGTGCCAAAGCCAGTCTGGTGTAGCTGCTCAGCTTAGGCTCACCAGACAGCCCTGAGTACCTTCAGGGACCCACATCCACCCTGGGCTGCAATCCCCATGGCAAGGGACCAGCTGAATCCTTCTACCCTTTGTGGCTGCTTGAGTTTTGGCCCTGCCTGGGCAGCCTGGCTCTGCCCCCAGCCCCTCTGCTCCCCCTCCTGTGCCACCAACCACTGCCTGGCCCCTGAGACAATGGGGAGGAGGAGGAGGAGGGCATTAGGCAAATATCCCCGGCTTCTTAAGATTCCTGCCTAATGAGCACATTTGCTCTGTGCCGCATTGCCCCGCTATCAGTAATCTTATCAGGCTGAGCCTGCCTCTGCCACCTGCAAGCAGAGATATCAGAGCAGGGGGGAGCATAAACCAGTTTGTTTTAAGTTCCTAGGCACTAAAGTCAAGCAGGAGTTTCAAAGTGAACTTATCACTATATTTTTGTGATCAAAAAAAAAAAAAAAAAAGTAAAAAAAAAAAATAATTAATATATTTTTAAAAAAAAAAAAAAAAAAAAAAAAAAAAAAAAAAAAAAAAAAAAAAAAAAAAAAAGAAAGAAAGAAAGAGAAGGAAAGAAAAGGGATAAAACATGACCGGCTTGCTTTATGATTCACTGACTGCAGATGTTTCCTGTCAGGTGGCTGCAGTGCTTGGCTTTCTCTTTGTCACTTCCAAAAGGCAAAGGCACTTGGCACCACTTGGAGCACGTGTTGAGCCACCAAGCTGCACAAGCTGCCTCCCCAGGAGGTGCCAGGTCCGAGGGTTTCATGTCTTTACGTGCCTGTGCCTGTGCCAAAGGACTTCCATATCTGTTCTTGGGCTAAAAACACATTTCCAAAAAGAGTCAGAGGGACTCGCTGAAGAAAACAAGGTGTGGTAACAGGTAACTGCCCACTGCCACTTCAAGTGGGTTTTAAAACACTTTCTGGCCAACTGCTCAGACATCTTACTCACACTAGGTTCGGGTGGGGTCTTGACCAGCAAACAGGCAGGGAATTACAGCTGACCTCACCTGTGGCCTTATCAAATCCTGCAGCCTGGGTGCCTGGACACTGCTCAGGGGTTCAGTGCTGGTCTGTTCCCAGCTGCATTTATCTTGGAGCCTGGCACAGACTTTATCACATCCAGGCACAAACCAATACACAGCTGCTGTCTTCTTCATTAAAGAACAGAGCAAAACATAAATCCCCTGTTTCTACAAATGTATTACAAATCTGTAGGACCTCAAATATTTGAAAGCAATCTTGACTATGTCAAGATGAAAATTCTGTTCTATTAAGAAAGTTTTGAAACCCCCATCCTTTTTTCAAGTGACAAGTTGCATCAAACATCTCAGAGATCCTGAGTAACAGAAATCCCAGAAAAGACATGTGCTGGACACAGAACTGCTGCCATGAAAAATGTGATTTATCTCTCTTTTGACAGTTTATCTTATGGATGCCAAGAGCATCATAGCCCACCTCCCTCATTAGCCATGCCATGACTGCATCAAGGGGTAAGTACAGGGTTTATGGAAAGAGTGAGCATTTCCAGGGTATGTTTGGTTGAACAGCAATGCTCAGCAACAATGTGTATGCACCTGCTGCATTGCCTTGGATGGCTGAGTGCTGCTAGGTCTCCTTTGGGGCCTGTCTCTGGGTCAGCAGTGGCAGGGGCATGAAAAGACAAATGATGAAGCAGGAAGGGCATCTTCTACACCCAGCCCTGGCTGCTGGCCTGTGCCTGTGCCCAGCCAGGAGTGCTGGTGCTGAGCATCTGGGCTGCAGCTGTGCTGGAGCCCTGCAGGTTGGCACTCATGATTTGCTGACATGGGTCAGGATGAGAGATGCCAGCCTTATTCTGGAGACAGGGAAGGACCCTTTTCATCTCAGGGGTGGCTGTGAGCAGCCTTCACACTTGGGCTGAGGTTTGGGGGCAAAGCCCTCGGATGAGCACACTGCTAAACATACCTCTGAGTCCTCTCAGAGCCAACACCTGCATCCAAATGTCATTGTGCTATTTTTGGTGCTATTTTTGAGGGGGGAAGACCCACCCTGAGACAGCAAAATGTAGGGGCTCTAAGAGTAACTTCCCCCCTCCTTCTGCCCTGCTGAGCCATGAGGATGCAGGGTAGCTGGAGGTGCAGGTTGCTCAGGGTCTGTCAGCTCCCCAGCCCTACCCTGTGCTTTAAACTGGACAAACAGGTTATGACATTAAAGTTTCAAAACCTAAGGGGGGTACCTCACACAGGAGAGGTTAATGCAGGGGCACTCCAGGCCCCTGTGGAAGGGGAGGGGATGCTTTCAGGCTTGAAATGCAGACACAACTTCTCCAAAATTGGAGCTGGCTCAGAAGAAAACCAAACTCACTCTCCCCTCCCACTCTCTCATCAGGCAGCTTTGTGAAGCCAGTATCTTGGCAGGCAGAGGTTCTAAAACACATGGCCCCAGGCAAGGCTGTATCTCACCCTGATCAGAGCAGCCCAGGGCCAGGATCTATGCCCTGGCTGGAGAAATCCTGAACATCCAGCTGCCAACCAGCTGAGGGGGAAAACTGCACTCCCCTGCCTAAACACCAATTTGAACAGCCCAGCCATACCCAAAGATCAAGCAGCCAGCTGGTGTTAGCACAGGTTCTGGGGCTCAGGAACTGCCTGTGCTGCCTGCGAGGGAGAAGGAGAAAAAACAGGTTTTGGGGATAGGAGTAACCACTAAGTACACACAAGAAATATTTGTTATACTCCTGCAGCGTCCGTGCTGTCCTTTGTTTCCTTAAAACTGTTAGGAGCCCTCCCATGGGATTTAATAAACCATTTTACAAGAAAACAAGATGTGTCCATCCACTTACAGTGTGAAGGTGAGTGGCATCAGGAAAGTAACTGGTGTGCCTGGTCCCAGGGCTGTTTGTTGCTCAGGGCATGGGGACCTGAGTGGGAAACCTGTGCAAGGGACTCATAACAGGAGCTCCAGAGCTTGGCCATTGACCTGGGCTCCCTCCCAGTTTCAGCACTACTCCATGAAATCCCCTTCTATACTCTTTCCTAACTCAGAGATGGTGTGGTGGAGAGGGAGGTGCTGGTTTTGGGTGTCTCTTGGCTCGGCCTGGCCATCCTTGTATGAGGGATGCAGTGGCTGAGCATCCCAGCTGCCCTTCAGCCACTGCAGGGGAAAGGGCAAACAGAGAGAAGGCTCCATGCTGCTTGAGCTCCCTCCACTGCCAGTGCTCCCCCATGGCTGGTGGGTCCCCAGACCCTGGGAGGGTGACACCCTGACATTCCTCCTTCTCCTTCTGTCCACGAGTGTCATTTCTCAGCACAGCCAAGCTCCCTGTCCCCTGCAGTGCTTTGGAGGGCACCCGCTGCAGTCACTGCCTCCAGCAGGAGGGAGGAAAACGGGGCTGTGGAAGAATGCAGATGAAAACAGTCAGGAACCCCCCCATCTGCCAGAGGGTCAAGGTTTCACTCCTAGCCATTGTAGGAACTTCCTCATGGATCTATACACACATTTTTTTTTAAGAATAATTTCTTCTAGCTTCTGAAGCCCTCCAGTGACAAGCTGTCATTTTGCTCTTTTAATCGTATTTTGTGCCTGTGCTGCTCTCTAGGCGAGTCTTTGAGCTGCTTCCTAGCTGTCCCAACACTTAACCATTTGCAGCCTGAAAGACATGCAGAGATCTTTTTCTGTTTTCTGGAGGATGAATCCATCCCCCTTTTCCCCTTCCTTTCAGCAGCTGCTGAAGCTGGTGCTACAGTTGCAGTTTATTTGCTGTAAGATCCCTGCAAAGGAGCAGGGAGAGCATTTGGAGAAGAAAAGGATGGCAGTACTCAAGGAAACCCCCTTGTGACTCCTGGTTCAGCTCAGATCTAGGTGCAAGGGAAGTAAAAACTAAATATTCTTAACTATTTGCTGTTCTCTGAAGGGGGCCAAAGGGCTGAAAAGATGCTGTGGAAGAGAAAGCTGCTATGGGTTCCATAATGCAATTTTCTTGGCAGGCAGCACTTACCAGCAGCCCTGAGAGGAGGTGCCCAACCCCTGGTATCCACGTGCTCCTTCAGCTGGGTTTGCTCTGGTGTAAGCTGTACATTACCAGCAGAAATTCTTGTAGCCCAAATGTCTGACAGATCCCCAGGAAGCCTGAGCCCTTCCCAGCAAGCCTGGAGGCAAGGAAGCAGGGTGCTGTTCTAAGGTAGAAGATAGTTTTACACACAGCATCTGCTTGAGCAATCTACAGAAGTGGCACTCAGCTCCCCTGGCAACTTTGCAAGTGCCAGAGCAAATCCACCAAAGAGATATTTTTAAATTGTGGAAGAATTGCCTCTTTACAGAAGGAAAGCAGGTAAGGAGGTGGCCCTGCTGCCCTCATCTTTTGTGCAAGTGGCTGGCAGGGCATCAGAGGACCTCTGAACCCGCTGCTTTGATTATCCACAAGGACCCTTGTGACTGAATAGAAGCAGGAGTGAAGCACATCTGGAGCTGGTGGGAAACAGAGCTTCCCACATCAGTGATGCCCATGGTCACCATTTAAATTCTGCAGAAAGAGAACTCTCAGGGATTTTAAGGGAGCTGCTGCAGTGTCTGGGAGGGTTTTGGTGGGATCTGTACCTCTCTCACCTTCCTCCTGCTCTCATCCTGCCCTTCTTTCAGCTGTGGATCTCCTCTGCAGAGTGGTCTCTGCCCAAGGGGCACCTCTGAAACAAGAGATCTTGCTGCACCTGGCTGCCAAAGCCCCCTTCACTGGCTGTGGCAGCAGTGACACCTAAAGCTCCCCAGGCTTGCAAAGACAACAGCTCTGGGATTCAGTCCACCACATGGAGCCAGCAGTGGGCTTACTCTGCCATAAGCAGGGACAGATGGTGAGGATGAGCATGCTGCTCAGGCACAAACAGCAGCAAGAGGTGGTAAGAAAGGTTGTGTGCAGTTGCTGAGGGAGACCTGCTATGAGCAATTGCCTGTAAGGACTCCTGTGAGATCCAGGCCGAGTTTGCAGGGTTGATAGCTAGATTAATAATGTTCTCCCTCACGGGACAGGAATTTGCCCCTGGCAGATCTCAGCCTCCAGCTCTGCAAGATGCACATGCATCTGGCTGTGTAAAGTGTAGCGGGATCTCATCCATGCTCGGGTCAGCAGCAGGGCTGGGACAAATTCCTGGATCCCCTAACTGTCACACAGGCCCTGCCATAGAGCATCACTGCAGCCTCTGCTGCCTTCCCATTTCTCTTTCTTGTACCCCACCTCTTCTCTGAAAACTTTGCCTGCCCCTCCAGCTCTGAAGTGAACTGTTTATTCTTCATTTCCATAATTAATGCTATTCCTATTATTAAGGGCTACCTAGAATCTGCCTTTGTGGGATGTATTAAAGGAGATGATGGCTAAATACGTGGGACTGGACAGGCCTTACCCTACAGGGTTAATAGCCAGTGGTGTGCATCTTCCTTGACTTGGAGATGTCCTGGTTGCAGTTCTGATTGATTACAGGTGCCAGTTTGGTAAGACAGTTGCTGAACATAGCTTAATGAACATATTCCTCCTTTCAGATTCTGATTCCACTTCCCTGAATAAATCACAGCTAAGATGAGCTTGTCAATGCTTGCCTGGGAGTTCCGAAACCCGTTTATTCTGAACTCTTCCTGGTCATCCCAGGAAAGCACTGCTGGGATGGAGATACTCTATGTGCAAACTCATGGACCGTGAGCAGAGCAAGGGCAATGACTGCCTTTAGACCTCAGCCTCTTCTTTTTCAGTGCCAGAGCTCTTTGCTCCCCTTGGAAAAGGTAAAAGAAAGGAGTGGGTGCAGGGGCAGGAGGAGCGGGGGGTGATGGTGTGGCAGAGACCCTCAGGAGGATCATCATCCCCCCGAGGAGATGCACGTTCATCAGCTGGAGCTGACACCATGGGGGAAACATTTGTCCACTTTCCCCAGTGTGTGATAAGGGACTCACAGGCTTTTCTGCTTGGCAGAAAAGACTGTGACACCTCATTTGTGGAAAACCTGATGTAGTGTTTCCTTTCTTGATTCCCCTCTTTCCCTCCCACCCCACCTACCTGCAAGTCACTTCTCAGGAGAGGGGCTGCATTCCTCCCATAGCTCAGCAGCAGAAATGCAAAGAGACAGAGAAGCAGCCTGTGCCTGCCACAGCCTGGAGAGACTGCCTGCCCAAAATGACAGTGGGGATTCCTACAATCCTTCAAGCACTTAGACTGAAATAGGAAAACACTGCAATCAGCAAGGAACAGGAGTACATGGCACAGTAACAAGGGCTGTGAAATGCATCAGTGGGGGAGAAAGGTTCTAATCCTGCAGTGGTAACAATGGTGTGGACTGGGTACATGGCTAGATCTGACTGCTGGAGTTGAAATCCAAACCCTTAAGAAAGCCTTGAAAACTTTTAAGTGCTTTAAAAAGCCCCCGGATTTTTGAAGCCAGCATCGTGGCAGTGAAGGTGCCCTCTTGGGCAGGTGCATCTGCTCAGCATGTTTAGAAATCACCATACAGTTCCTCTGTGCTGGCAGAGGGAGCTCCTGCAGCCACAAACTCCCAAAGAGAGCAAAAACCATAAATATCCATATCCCAGGCAAAAGCTTATTTTCCTTGGGATTCAGAGGGTGGAAGAGTGGGTTGCAAAAGAAGTTGGAAGCATCAAGAGAGGAGAGAGGTAGCATGGGCATGGCTCAGGGCTGTCACTAACATGTCCTTTGGGGATGTTCCTGGTCAGGAATGCTCTCCTGTGGCCAGTCAAGGGCAGTGCTCAAACAGTGTCAGAACTGCGGCAACAGCAGCTTGGAGTGTGGGCCTGGAGAGGGGCTTTGCAGCTGTACCCTCTCACCGACACAAGAAGAGCTGCAGCCCCGAGCATGGGAGACCCAGATGTGCGGGCTGTCACTGACCCTTGCGCTGGGACGCTCTTCTGGCACAGGGGCTCGCGTTTGCTCGTCACTGAGCGAGGGGGCAGCAGCGCCTCTGCCTGCAGAGCCAGAGCCGGGGAGCAGCGAGGGGTGCGGGATGCCGGGGAGCAGCGAGGGGTGCGGGATGCCGGGGAGCAGGGAGGGGTGCGGGATGCCGGGGAACAGCGAGGGGTGCGGGATGCCGGGGAGCAGGGAGGGGTGCGGGATGCCGGGGAGCAGGGAAGGGTGCGAGGGCGGGATGCCGTGGGAGCAGGGAAGGGTGCGGGATGCCGGGGAGCAGGGAGGGGTGCGAGGGCGGGATGCCGCGGCTGCCGGCGGACCCGCAGCGCCGCCCGGTGCGCTGCCGCCGCACTGCGCTGCTGCTCCCGCTCCGCCCGACCCGGACCGGCACTGCCCGGCCTCGCCGGGCACCGAGACCTTCCGGGACAGCACCTCCCAAAACTCTGGCTCCTCCTCCGCCTTCACCAGGGTGAAACAGCAGCAGAGCAGCAGGCCCGCCTTGCCATGGGGACACTGAGGCACAGGTCCCGCCGTGCCCTGTCTGTCACCGACCTGCCCCTTATTTTGTCCAGCATCGCCTGGGTAAAGCGTGTGAGGTCCAGGTGGAGCCCCGAAGCAGATCACGGACTACTCGCACAGCCCCCTTGTTCTGACTCCGGGCTGGGGATACCCACCCAGGAAAGCAGTTCACAGGAGCAAAACTGTTTTAATGAGGGTCTCCTCACTGCTGGAACGGCACCTTCCAGCCCTGGCACCTCCTCCTGCACCTTGCAGCCCTCACGGTCCACCCTGCAAGGAAGACACTTGCTCATCACAGCCCGTGCCGTTCTGACAGCCTCAGACATGCACAGATCATCCATGCCTTGCACAGGTCATCTATTTCATCCGTTTTCCACCTTAAAACACTGCACAGAAAACTACAGATTTCTCAGCATTCACTGCAGCAGCAGGTCATTCCTATCTGTAAAGTTTATCAGCCACCATCATTTTCTTTCAGACCTGTGGTATCAAACAGCCGTGGCCAGAGAGGGTGCTGTCCTCTCTTTCACCAAGTCTGCTTTCTTTAGGACTAGTTTCCCATGGTTTTAAACTGCCCAACTAATTCCTCTTCACATTCTCATCTCCCCAAACAGAAAAGCTCTCAGTCTGTGATTTGGGGTGCTTTCAATTGAGACTATATTATTTGAGAGGGATTTACCATGAAAATATCCCAGACCAGCTTGGATGCCCTGCTACCCCTGAGGTGATGGTACCACCAAGACCTGCCTTTGCACTGGGGCAACAACCCTGTCTTTTTCCCCAGAAAGAGATCACATCCTGCTATTTTCTTGTGCCTCTGCTGTCACTACAAAGCACATCCAAAAATCTATAATTCTTCAACACCCTGTGCCTTGCCAAGAACAGTGCTAATAGGAGAGGCAGACCACTTGAGAGGCCGATCAATAGCCCTGCCTGGGTCTGATGGCAGATGTCTAGCAGAGCCGAGCACCGTCTAAACCCTCAATTACCCTTCCCTGGCCTCTCGCTGCCTCCTGACAACCACAGTGGTTAAGCCCTCTTCAGCACCCGCAAGTGGACCGCTGCCTAATAAAAGGCTGCAAAATGCCAGCACATCCCTGAGCCACTTCAGCAGGTCACTATTTAATGCTGAAAAGAAATGCAGTGAAGCAAAACTGACCCGCGCCTCCACTTATAAGGAAATTAGTAACAGCAGAGAAAAAAAGGAAAAAGCAGGTTTAAAAAATCCATTACAAGGAACGGGGGATTTAAGTCCTTTTAGAAAAGGCTTCAGGTGAAACCTGTGGCCCTGTTTTTCACAGCAGACAGAATTTTTTCAAAAGCTATCCACATGTCCAGCTTTTCCAAAAATCAGGCCCAGAGCAGTCACTTCAATGCAGGGATCTGAAGGGAAACCTTTTTGGGTGGCATGGGTACTGGATGTGGAGGAAGGGAGAGGGGAGGTGGCAAGCCCTGCCTTGCCATGGGATATGCTTATCTTTGGAGCTGTCAGGATACAGCCCCGGGCTGCAGGCGGGGCTGATGGGGAGGGAGAAGCAGATGCCCATTCCCAGGGATTATTGACAGCCACCCTGAAGTGAAGCAGGATCCCATCGAAAGTGTGAAAGCGAGGGTGAAAGAGGGTGAGCAAGCATGCTGCCACGAGCAGACGAGGGACAGGAGGTTTCTGTGCATACAGCTGGATTCAGCATGCTGTGCTTCCTGGAAATTCAACAGAGGAATGAGATTTCAGGCTCCCTGCTGCCCATCTCCACCCATTAAACAAATGAGTGTTTACTGAAAGGCAGAAAGCTGTTCCAAGTCCCTCTTGTTTCAGGAAACCACTTCTTTATGGCCATCTCCTGGTTTGTGAGAGTCATCTATCAGTGGGAAGGAGGACAGGAGCACGTCTGACTGCTGCCAAAGTTTTGCAATCTTCCTTTGATATGTCCCCCCATCAACGTAGGGCTTGCCTGCCTTTCCTGGCAGGAGGGGCCTTGGGAGCAGCTCTGGCCTTCTGCCCCCCAGCTCAACCCCTGGATGACCACCAGCAACCTGGAGCAGAGGGGAGGCTTCAGAGAAAGGGTAAGGAGAAACTTGCACCATCAGGAACCTTTTTGACCAATTCCTTTTGTGGGTGGTGTGTCAGGGGGGCTGAGAGGATGGTTTGGATTTCGCTTCCTCCCAGATGCATCTCTGATTACAGCTCTTTGAAACTTAACAGAGTTTTGATAGCACTGACCAAAAGGCAAGGTGGAGATGGCCATGGGACTTTATATCTGATTTGCATACAAAATAAACACAGTAGGTTCTACACCAGGCTTTACCTCCTATTTTAAGGCAAGTTGGCCCTCAGAAGGAGACTTCAGGTTCAGGACCGTCTTTCAGACTTCTCCAGGCCACCAGTTCTCAAGAAACACAAGAATGGGGTTTCTTCCAGCCATGCACACAGGGGTATGGTCAGAAAGCTATGTCCTGCACAGCTGTGCACTCTGGGAGAAGCTGGTCTGCTTTCAGGCCTTGCTAGCAAGAGTAGAAGCCCAGGGACTGACCTACCCGTGGTCAATCCTACCACCTACAGTGAGACAGGAGAATAGCAAAGAGATAGATCATGAGAGCTGGTGAGGCACCACTGCGAAACTCAACCTGTTTTTACTTACCCTGTGTCGGAGGCCTGATGGAACAATCATTATGGGAGACAGGGAAGGGAGCAGCACATGGTGTCATGATTACAGAGGAGCCTTAGAAAGGATGTGAATTTGACTTTTCTGCTTTACTGTTGAACGTTGTTCATTTTACTGTTGAAGAGAAATGCAGCACCTTCCTGTTCTAGGAAGTCCAAAGCCCTTACAGTGATGGACAACTAACAGCCATCTTCTGAAGAGTCCCGTGAGCCACCACTTGTCCCAGTCCGCCTGTGCTAACGAGGGCTGGGGGATGTGGGGGAAGGCTCCCTGGCTGTGACTCAGCGTGGGGCCAGCCTGGAGCACTGAGTCACTCTGTGCCAGTGGAGATGGCAGGCCAGCAGGCACGTCACCAGCAGCAGCCAGTCACCTGTCCCTGTCCTCGCCTGGCCCTGCCAGGGGTCCATCTCCACCACTCACAGCTGCCCCAGGGGCAGCAGGAACCAGATGGGACCGAGTACAGGGCCCCGTGGCTGATCTGGAAGTAGCTGCAATGTGTCATGGCAATCAGGAGAAGGTAGTGAGCTGTCATGTTATTAACAAGGGCACTAAGTGGTCCTTGCATAAAAATTTTCCCAGCAAACTGAAAAGTGTGCGTTGGCCAGCTGGAGGGGAGGGTGTTGGAACAGAGGACTCTACAGGGATGGGGCAATTGAGAGGCTATGCCAAAATCTTCGTTTCATTATCAGTCTCATAGTAGAAGGGGAGAGACAGAAAATATATAAATTCCATAGCATAGCATCAAATGCTGACCATTTCCTAATTACAAAGCATTGTAAGAGTTCTTCAACCTATCAAAATACACCACAAAAGTTTGTTAGCAAAGTTTACACCAATCATTAATTTTTACCCCACGTGGGTCCATTACAATACACTTATTCTCAACTAATTTTTGCTCTATAACCTTGTACTGTTATATTGTTACATTCTAAAATCTTCTCACTAACTTAACGAATACATGTTCTGTCTATTCAAGGCACCTGTCAGTTCTGCTAATTCTAAAAGCTTTTGTTCAAGCTACAGGTTTCTCTTTGTGCTTTGTGTTTCTGCAGCTTAACTATTGTAACATATCAGTTCTGTTCTCAAAGTTGAAGCTCGAACTTAAATTCATGTTCAATAACATTGTCCCTATCCCATGGTTTTTCTAGATCCTCATACCTTATTTCTGAGTTTTCATACAGATGCGTGGAATCATGTGGTATTTCATTCAGACTTTGAGAGTTTTCTACAAATCCATTCCTCACAGGAAGAGACTCTCTTTTTTCATTCTTTTACTTTGTTTGCTTTTGGGTTTTTTAAATTTTTGGGGGGAGGGATTGTTTCAGGTAGGCTTTTGAAGAGGGTTCTTTTCAAGCACAGCTATATTCCTCCCCTCCCCTCCCCTCCTCTCCTCTCCCCTCCCCTCCTCTCCTCTCCTCATCCAGGAATAGTAGAGTGGTTGAAGTTGGAAGGGATCTCAAGATAATCTGGTTCAGTTCCCTGCTTAGGCAGAGCAGCTGCATGGGACTGGGTTCAGCTGGGCCCACCAGTACCCCTAGGGCCTTTTGTGCAAAGCTGCTTTCCAGGCAGTTGTCTCCCAGTACGTGCTGGTGCGTGGGGTTATTCCCCTGCAGGGATAAGGACTTTGCACTGTCACTTTGCTGGAGCTGACCACTTCTTCAGCCTGTGAAGGTCCTTTGGGAGGGCACCATGGCCATCTGCCCATCCAGTGTGTCACGTGTCTCCTGGAGAATGGAGGATAACCTCATTTGGATTCTATTTTTTTTTAAGCCCTTCCTGGGAATGAGGAGTCCTCCAGGTCCTTTCTGGGTCTGTAGAGGTGACCAGAAAGAGGCCAATGGGAACCACCCACAAGGTGTTTTCTATCTTGGAGCAAGGGTTTCCCTGACAGAGAAGTTCTAAACACCTTCTCTCCTGACTAGCCCCAAACATGCTCTAAGAGTTGCTTGCATAGAAGGCCTTTCAAACAGCTCTGGACCAGGTGGAGATGTTAATTTGTGAAAAGAAGAAGCTGGGAAGGATAATCTAAGGATAACCAGTCTCAGCCTTGCACTCAAGCCCCCATTATCTCTCTGTGCCTGAGATTTACTGCTTTGACCGTGGTTTGGTGGCTGCCTGCTGCTCTCTAGGTGGGAGAATAGTGCCAGGAGAGGAGGTCTGCACAGCTATATCCCACTGCTGGCTCCCCAAGCTGTGCTGGAAGAGAAGGGCACTCCTTCTCTGGAGTTTTATCCTCAAGGAGTAAACCAGAGAGCAGCATATAATTTCAGCCATGATTTCCACTGCCTGGCAGCTGCAAATTGCCGTGGAGACACCCCCTGAGTGGAAACAGGTGCTTAATCTGGGGGGCACCACAAGAAGCAGACCAGCTGCTCTGCCCACCCGAAGTGTGGCATGGCCTGCATTGCTCCTGCCCTGGGTGATGTCCCTGAGTCCACGGGAGAAAGGTCTGGCACTGGGAAGGGGCTGACAAGTGTGGGCTGCTGACCCAAAATGGACATTGGAGCCACACCAGCTCTGCACCATTTGCTCATTTAAGATGCCCCAAGCTGTCTTCCTCTCCCAGCAGGGATGCATTCCAACTAGTGCTGGTCCTGATCAAACAGGGGCTTAACAGAGGCCCTCTCCAGGAACTGCCAGGGCTGAAAAGCAGCCCTACATCATGAAACATGGGGGAAAACAGGCAGCTGTCCCTGCTCCTGGCCCGTGCTGCTTATCGGCGGCGCAGTGGGAACAGCTCCATTTAGGAATGTTTGCTCTGCCTGACTGTGGCAGTGCGATAGGGAACTGCTGGTGAGATATCAGGGCCCCTGCCACTCCCCACTGCCACTGTCAGTGCTGTGGACAGCGTGTGCAAAGGCAGATCCTCAATATCATCCTCAGCCTCGCTGGGTCCAACCCATCTGCCCACCTCTTCCATGCTTTCAAGCACATCTGCACTGCCTAAATTTGTCCAGTCCACCTCACCCTAGCCTCCACAATAGGGTATGGGAAAGCCCCCTCCCCACTTCCTAACCCCTTAATCTCTTTGAAAAGCAGAAAGGACCACCCAGATTTTCCTCAGTCATTTGCAAAACCTCAGTAAAAGGGAAGGAAGCTGATCCTGCATGTGGTGCTGCGATTGCAGCCCAGCCTAGACCCCCTCTCTTCTCCCCTTGGTTCCTCCTCACTCCATTCTCACCAGTTTCTTGGCCAATTTCAGGAATAAACCTCGGGCTAATGGAGGGGCACCAGAAGGGCTGCTCTGACCCAGTGCATGCCATAATAACAGGTTATCAGCCATGTTGATCCTGCTCCCATTTCTGAGTGCTGGAGGGGAGGCTGCAGCACCCTGCAAGTCCAAGAGAACAATCCCCGTGGCAGCCTTCCAGAGCCTGTGTGCCCCAGAGCATCCTTTAGGACACACAAGGCTTGCATGGGGTGGTCCAATAGTTGGGGCTGGGTGTCTCTTTCGTGCTGTCATGAAGGGGGCCAAATTTCTGCATTTTGGACACCTTTCTGAAGCATGGAAGTGTGGG
>VZTR01003026.1:177808-206100 GCA_013400775.1 Chaetops frenatus
GCTTTTGAAGAGGGTTCTTTTCAAGCACAGCTATATTCCTCCCCTCCCCTCCCCTCCTCTCCTCTCCCCTCCCCTCCTCTCCTCTCCTCATCCAGGAATAGTAGAGTGGTTGAAGTTGGAAGGGATCTCAAGATAATCTGGTTCAGTTCCCTGCTTAGGCAGAGCAGCTGCATGGGACTGGGTTCAGCTGGGCCCACCAGTACCCCTAGGGCCTTTTGTGCAAAGCTGCTTTCCAGGCAGTTGTCTCCCAGTACGTGCTGGTGCGTGGGGTTATTCCCCTGCAGGGATAAGGACTTTGCACTGTCACTTTGCTGGAGCTGACCACTTCTTCAGCCTGTGAAGGTCCTTTGGGAGGGCACCATGGCCATCTGCCCATCCAGTGTGTCACGTGTCTCCTGGAGAATGGAGGATAACCTCATTTGGATTCTATTTTTTTTTAAGCCCTTCCTGGGAATGAGGAGTCCTCCAGGTCCTTTCTGGGTCTGTAGAGGTGACCAGAAAGAGGCCAATGGGAACCACCCACAAGGTGTTTTCTATCTTGGAGCAAGGGTTTCCCTGACAGAGAAGTTCTAAACACCTTCTCTCCTGACTAGCCCCAAACATGCTCTAAGAGTTGCTTGCATAGAAGGCCTTTCAAACAGCTCTGGACCAGGTGGAGATGTTAATTTGTGAAAAGAAGAAGCTGGGAAGGATAATCTAAGGATAACCAGTCTCAGCCTTGCACTCAAGCCCCCATTATCTCTCTGTGCCTGAGATTTACTGCTTTGACCGTGGTTTGGTGGCTGCCTGCTGCTCTCTAGGTGGGAGAATAGTGCCAGGAGAGGAGGTCTGCACAGCTATATCCCACTGCTGGCTCCCCAAGCTGTGCTGGAAGAGAAGGGCACTCCTTCTCTGGAGTTTTATCCTCAAGGAGTAAACCAGAGAGCAGCATATAATTTCAGCCATGATTTCCACTGCCTGGCAGCTGCAAATTGCCGTGGAGACACCCCCTGAGTGGAAACAGGTGCTTAATCTGGGGGGCACCACAAGAAGCAGACCAGCTGCTCTGCCCACCCGAAGTGTGGCATGGCCTGCATTGCTCCTGCCCTGGGTGATGTCCCTGAGTCCACGGGAGAAAGGTCTGGCACTGGGAAGGGGCTGACAAGTGTGGGCTGCTGACCCAAAATGGACATTGGAGCCACACCAGCTCTGCACCATTTGCTCATTTAAGATGCCCCAAGCTGTCTTCCTCTCCCAGCAGGGATGCATTCCAACTAGTGCTGGTCCTGATCAAACAGGGGCTTAACAGAGGCCCTCTCCAGGAACTGCCAGGGCTGAAAAGCAGCCCTACATCATGAAACATGGGGGAAAACAGGCAGCTGTCCCTGCTCCTGGCCCGTGCTGCTTATCGGCGGCGCAGTGGGAACAGCTCCATTTAGGAATGTTTGCTCTGCCTGACTGTGGCAGTGCGATAGGGAACTGCTGGTGAGATATCAGAGCCCCTGCCACTCCCCACTGCCACTGTCAGTGCTGTGGACAGCGTGTGCAAAGGCAGATCCTCAATATCATCCTCAGCCTCGCTGGGTCCAACCCATCTGCCCACCTCTTCCATGCTTTCAAGCACATCTGCACTGCCTAAATTTGTCCAGTCCACCTCACCCTAGCCTCCACAATAGGGTATGGGAAAGCCCCCTCCCCACTTCCTAACCCCTTAATCTCTTTGAAAAGCAGAAAGGACCACCCAGATTTTCCTCAGTCATTTGCAAAACCTCAGTAAAAGGGAAGGAAGCTGATCCTGCATGTGGTGCTGCGATTGCAGCCCAGCCTAGACCCCCTCTCTTCTCCCCTTGGTTCCTCCTCACTCCATTCTCACCAGTTTCTTGGCCAATTTCAGGAATAAACCTCGGGCTAATGGAGGGGCACCAGAAGGGCTGCTCTGACCCAGTGCATGCCATAATAACAGGTTATCAGCCATGTTGATCCTGCTCCCATTTCTGAGTGCTGGAGGGGAGGCTGCAGCACCCTGCAAGTCCAAGAGAACAATCCCCGTGGCAGCCTTCCAGAGCCTGTGTGCCCCAGAGCATCCTTTAGGACACACAAGGCTTGCATGGGGTGGTCCAATAGTTGGGGCTGGGTGTCTCTTTCGTGCTGTCATGAAGGGGACCAAATTTCTGCATTTTGGACACCTTTCTGAAGCATGGAAGTGTGGGGCTGGACGGGGTATTACTTGCTTGCTGTGCTGTCCCTTGCCTACCAGGTAATTCCTGAACTGTTGGAGAGCTCTCATTAGTGCATGTTCTCTCCTACTGATGCTGCACTTGTGTCTCTTGGGGGTCAAAAAGTGCCCTGAGATTTCTTCGAGGTTCTTTTGTGGAGATTCTTCTCAGCATCCCTGTGAAATGAAACCTATTCTAGTGGAGAGAAAACTACTCTAAGATGGAATGCTTGGGGCCCTGGAGGGATGTTAGGTGCAGTTGTGCTGAAGCCAGTGGGAAGTAAATTAGGCATGCTAAAGCTCACACTGAAGAAAAATTGAAAAGATGACAATCTGGGGAAAGATCTTTGTTTTTATGACAGGAGCCTTTGATCCTCCAAGTTATGCCAAATGAGTGACTTGGGAAGCAGAGGTTTGGTTACAGTCCTGAAAATCATGGGATCTGTAACAGCCAAACCAACCATAGGAAAGTGTTAAACTAACCTTCTGCCATCCTATTATCAAAAAAAGAAAAGAATAAAAAAGGAGATAATCCTTGTTTAAATATCACAAGCAGCAGCTGAGTCAGTGGGAGCTTTAGACTGGAAATGTCAGGGAGGAATTTAGATTTTCAGAGCAGTCGCTGCTCTGCAATTATCATAAGGCACTTACAAGGACCCCTTGTCTCTTGCTGCCCTCAACATGCATCTGCAGGGAGGGGGAGCAGAGAAAAAACACATGGCCCTACCGGGGACAGATAAGGAAAACCAAACTCCATCCCACTAAAGGCACAAGGCAAATCCCTTCAGGCTATGGTCAGGCTTCTGCTGCTGTTCAGGTCAAACGTAGGCAGGGAGGAAGGGAATGGGGAGGTGGGAAATGCAAACCCACAGGAGAGGCAGGGAAGCAATATGAGAAAGAGGAAAAAATCACATCCTGCCTCCCCCTGTAAAGGTATTTATTTGCTCCTGGTGATATTTTGGAAGTAGGAATGAGAAGGGAGACAGAACAATGAAGGTCCTGGGAGTTTTTAGCCTCTTCTCTGTAGTGCTTTTCCTCCTGAACCATCCCACCTCGTTGCCATCCAGCACGTCCCTGATGTAAATTAAATAAGTGAAAGTACTATTAAACCTCCTGATGCAGGCACTGCCAGCACCAATAGGGAATGGGGAAAGGAAGAGCACTCAAACCACGTCATTTCTACCATAATAAGTGATGCAGAAAGGTGAATTTTCCTAGCTGGTACACAGGGAAAGGGCAAATATTTCCTCTGCAGGGGTGATGTATTTTTGCCTGTCTTTTCTCATGAAAAAGGTGAGGTTTCCAGGACTAGTCTCGGCCAGGTGCAAGGTGGAAGGACCTCAGCCATGCAGTGCTGGCAGGTGTTGGGAGGGGTCTACCTTGCCTTCCTGGGGCTTCCTGGCTGGGGCCAGTAGGTACCCCTGTCCCAGCTTTGTGCCTTGTGGGTGATCACAGCCGGATCTCCTTCTGCACAGCACGCAGGCTGTCCATCCCCACTGGTCTTACCCTGTCCTGTCTCAGACACAGCCTTCTAGTGAGGTCCCTGTTCTGGTTGGGACCCTCAGGCAAAGGGGAGCACAGCACTCCCAATGCCCGTTTGGCTTGCCTGCCCTCACTGTTAAACGTGTATGTCCTACTGCTGACTTGAACTTTTCTTCTTTGCCTAACTCTCAGCTATTGATCTTTTTGTTCTCTTCTCCACTAAGACCTCTGTGACTCTAAAGATCTGTGAGGATCCATATGTGTAACCAGCAGTCCCACCTTTTGGGAGGACAGGAGAAATAATCTCACAGATGCTTTTCCATGGCGTCATCCCAGCAGCTTAATGGCAGAGGTACTGAAGTCAGGCGTATTGTTCCAGTAGAGATCACAGACTCTTTTGTTTCTTTACTTTCCATGACTGTGAATCAATAAAACATTGTTGATACACCTTGAAGATCCAGAAGAGAAGCACAGGGCTTTGATGAGTCATCCTCTTAAGCCTGCTGGGTGGAATGAACCTTGCCATGGGTGATGCATTTACATTCATCCTCTGAAAAGGAGAGGAAAATATTTTCTCAAACTCTTTTTCATGTATTTATTTACTTTATGGCTACCTGTTAGGAATAACAGATGAGATCCCAAGCAGATGTGAACCAGTAGGAAAGCACTGACTTGACTGTGAAATGATGGTGATAATTTCCAGTAGAGAACTGGTTGTATCTTCATAATAAATCTTATCCCTTCTATGCTGAATGCAAAACATCTTCCTGTGTATAAACAGAACGATGAGTAAAGGTTTGTATGAAGTCAATATGGTGACATTTTCATAGGTCTGAGACCCTTTGTGTGACACATAATGATGAAATTACATCAGACCTTTTGTTTGACAGCTGGATGGTTTTTATCTTCCAGTGCCTGAGGAGAGACTGGTAAGAAGTGGACGATTTGCTGTTCACGTGGAAGTAGCACTGAGCTGCATTTTGCTGGTCCTCACTGACCTGGAGCTGTTCTTACAGAATATGAGAAAAGGGGTAAGAGGAGGAAGATGTATCTATGTCAAAGATACATCTGTTCACAAAAATGGAGTGTGTTGGGCAAACACTGACAAAGTGCTGATGGAAAACCCTTGTCCTCTTCTAGCCTCATTTGCTTCCACAGCTGAAACAGCAGGGGTGGGTGGCCAGGAAACTGAGGGGAAAACAACACTCAGAGGAAGAGACCAAGAGCACATATGGGGACAAGACCCATCCCAGCCACACTGTGCAGCCTTGCAGTCAGGTCCTAAGTCACAAGTGACCATGGGCTGAAGTCCCTTCAGGTGCTGTGTCATCATCTTTGGCCTCGCTCAGACCAGTCCAACAGACAGGGAAGGGTTTCCTTCTGAAAGGGCAGTGGGAACTCGCCTTGGGTACCTCACCAAGGCTTGTCTTCCTCCTTTCTGATGCTGCTTTGAGTTACATAAATTCTGTCTTACTCCATGGCATGGGTGAATGAGCAAGAGGGTTAAATATGCCAGACATCATGGTCACCAGCCATGAAGAGACCAAATTCCCCAAAACCAGCTTTCAGGAATGAATACAGCAGGACTGGGACTTAATGAACTTGGCAATAAAACGGGAACATGTCCTTAACTTGCTTTTCTCATCTACAGGGAGGGTTGGAAGATTGAGGTCACTGCAAATCTCTTAGAGCTGGGACTTCCAAAGGTCTGGAGAAAAACAAGCAGTAACAGGAGCCCCTTTTCCACACGTATTCAGCAATGGACTATCAGGCACCAGGTGAGAGGAATGAAGGGAGGTGAGAGCCAAATACTTCTATTGATTTCTGCATCTCTTGCCCACCATTAACTGATCCTTCACAGCTGAAGGTCACAGCAATTACCAGCCTGGTGGCAGAAGGCAGGAAACGAAGCAGTGAGTCAAATGACTTGCCCACAGCCATAAGCTGAGCTGTCAGAAAGGCATCCCCTGTTTTCTGTGTTCATGGCTGGCAATAGAATTAGCTGTGGACGTTTGATTCTTCTTGTCATAACATTTTGGATGTTTTCTGACTGCTCTTTACCTGCACAACCTTTTTTTTTTTTTCCGAAAAAAGCAAATTCACTGTCAAACTCAAAGCTCAAAAATTCTGTGCCACACCTCCGTATGATATTTACTGTTTCTTGAAGGTTTTTCCACCTCTCTGGGAGCTCATGGAATCCTCTTCAATCTTTCCTCACTTCTCAAGAGGATTGCATTAACATTTTTTTTTTTAAAGAAAGACAACTCCAGGAATTGGAAGTAAAATATTTGGTGTCACAGACATATATAAAATTAGGAGTACTGGTGGTGCAGAAAATCTGTTGCAATACACATAAATTACCTTTCTGCACAAAGATGACATTCCCTGATGATCTTGTTAAAGAAATTGTCCACAAGTCAAAGTAGAGTGGGCCAGAGGTGTCATCAATTAATTTTACAACACCACTAAATGGCATCTTCCAAGAGATGTGCATTATATTCTGCCACCTGCTCCTGACTCTCTGCTTGCTGCCCACATTTCCAAAGAGAAAATTGCTCCTAAGTGCTTCCCCATTGATCCGACACAAGATGGTTGTTTTGGATTCTGCGGTGGCAGGTGAATCATCAATGCAATATTTCTGAATTTTCATTTGTCTGTTCTAGGCCCAGTTGCTGAAACAGAGAGCTAAGTTTGCTTCTGAAAACTCAGGCCTAAATTCTCATTTCTTGGGAAGATGCTGTTTTCCCCCTCCATGCAGGTAGCTTCCATTCCCTTTGAAAACCCTTTCCCCAAACAATTCACTGTTTTGCTGGAAATCACGTTATTTTCCTTGGAAAAGTTGGTTACTGCAAAAACTTCCCAGGATTCTATTTTCACTGCTGTCCAACGACTGGAAATTCAATGGGTTTTGAGGCAAGATTTGAGCAACCTGAGTACAGAATTTTGTATCTGAACAGAAAACAGAGTTATGAGACCAGACAGCCCCATGCTTCCAAATAGGGGGCAGCAGGACATTTTTTGTGGGTTACAGGAATATTCTCAGGTTTAACTAAAGGCTAATCTGGCCTTCTGAATTGCTAAATCTCTGACATGGATGTTTGCATTCAGCTGCTGAGGGTGTTGGCCTTGTTCCTTAAGCCATTGGTTTGAATCTGTGGAGCAGATCTCTCCTGTGCACTACATTCTGAAAATGTACTGGCACACACTGAGGCAAACAAGTCATTGGAGGAGGTTGCATATCCATATTCCACCATGTCTAGGAAAGTGCATGTTTTGGGGGCTGGTTTTTGTTTGTTTGTTGTTTGGTTGGTTTGGTTTTTTGTTTGTTTGTTTTGTTGGGGTTTTTGGGGGTTTATTTTGTAACACGGTTGGCTGTTTTGATTTTGCCTTGGAAGAACAACCCCTGCACAGAGACCTGTCATGTCCCAGAGGCTGTCTCTGCAGTGGAGGGAATGGCAGAGCTTTTCTCTCAGGGTGGCACAAAGCATCTCACTGCCCTGACTGGAGAGATAGCACATCCCTGCTGCTTGCAGCCCCCCTTCCCCAGGGCTCATCTCTGGTTAGAGAGTGAGCACAGAAGCCCAGGTTTTCTGGATAATAGGAGGCTGCGAAGTTAAGAGGGAGGTGAGGATTTTAATTATCTCTTTTATTTTTTTTTCCTCCTGATGCTGGCCCAGTCTTCAGGAGGATGCAATGATGTGGAGGCCTGAGGTGTCATTATGGGTTATTAAACTCCTTTGTGGCACTTGGGGATTTTGAATGGAGCTGTGAAGGGAGAAGAGGAAAAAACAACCCTTGATGGAGCTGGCTCACCCCCCTATAATTGCTTCAAAATTACAGCAGACTGTAATTATCCATGCTGTGGAGGGCAAGAGGGAGGAAGAGCAGTGGGGGGCCTGGGTACCCCTCATGGCTGTCAGGGTTGTGATGGGAGATGGCAGCTCACCCTCACATCAGAGCACACCACCCCTTTCTTTGGGCCTTGCTGGGGCACTGTCACAGCACAGCCCCTGTCCCTGCAGCTCCCTGGCCCACCAGAGAGACCCCCACCCTTGCCCAGTGCCTTTGCCACTGGCTCACTCTGGGACTTGCACCAAGACTACAGGCTGGCTCATGGAGATCCCTCCAGCTCCCCAGATTAGGGATGGATATTTGGCAGGTGGGGTTTCCCCTTGGTCCCCATACCCGAGGTGCCCAGAAATGGTGATTATTTGAAACAGTGCTTGAAGATGCACAAACTGACCACATGGATCCAGCCACATTCTTTCTGTCTCTGCACCACCAATCCTGCATCTGGTGGCAGGGGAAGCGAGCCTCCACAGGACCAGCAGTACCTTGCACCTGAATGCCATCCCTGGATTCTTTTTGGGTCTGCTTCACCCTTGAGGAAAGCACAGTCAGGCTACCCCAGCTTGTGGACTTTTCAGTCTGGGGATCAGAGCAGTGAAAGAGTGTCACACTGTGTGTGCTGTGGCTGCTTTATGTCAGATTAATCCCTGGAAACACACAGCTGGATACACACGGCACCCACACACATTCAAGGATGGTCACGTTGGTTGGAGTATGAGAAACAAAGCAGTGATGGAGGCCCATCCATCTGTCGTGTTTCCTTTGTAAAGCTTCCTAAAGGCTCCTCTTCCCTATTAACGAATCTGGTAATTAGTCAAACATGACAAAAGCTGAGACAAACCTGTCTCAGTTTAACCATTTAGGCTTACACCCCCCAGAAATCATGTCTGATATCAGAAGAACTTCAACATGGACCCAGGCAGGTGGTTTGTAGAGATGTAGGCACATGAAGAGATGAAAGATTCCAAGCTGTAGCTGTTTTCCAAAAAAGATGGGAATTTGCCTGCGAAGGACACAGGTGGAAAATATGCTGAAGAGCTCTGCACTGGGCTGTCTGGGAAAAAGTAATGCCTGTCCCTCTGCAGCTGTGCTGATAATTGCTCTGAAGGACATCCACCCACCTTGCTGCCCAAAAGAAGGACCTGCTGCCACAGGGTTTCTCCTAGCTTCTCTCCTGTGTCAGCTCCTCCAGAACAGGAGAACCAGCCTGCTTTTCCACTCTTCTCAGAGAGAGAAATTTTTACCATGGCAATTCCCTCATGGCAATCTGGACATTTTGCCCTTGATTGCAGGGAAAGCAGAACTTTGGCTCCATGCTGGACAGCATTTCCATACAATGCAGGGCTCTCATCACCAGACAGGGGTGGGACAGGCAGATTACCAGGGCTTAAAGAAGAAAAGAGTTGTATGCTTAATTTGCCAGCAGTAGGAAGACAAGGGATTAAAAATCAAGGGCTTTGGGATGGGAAATCTAAGTAGAGGGACTGCTGATCTTAAATAAAATACTGAATTTCACAAGAGAAGTAACAAGTTGTGATGAGATAAAAAGCAAACAGAAAATATATTCAAAGAAATTCCATCTAGTAATACAATAATCTTGAAAATTTGTCTGATGTTATCAGCACGTTCTAAAGCCTCTGCTTGTCAGAAGAGCTTTCATATGTGATCTCTGAATAGGTTACAGCCTGCAGGAAGGCTGAGTGGCTTGTTCTGTTCCCATATTTATTATTTTGCCAGTTTTCTCAATTCTTTACATGAACTGACATTTTAAGGCTATCCTCTTAGCAAACTTATTATAGTTTTGGATAACTGGAACTTGCTGTGATGGCTGATTTTAGGTTTATCATCACTGGCAAATGATTCTCTAAAGAGACCCTTAAACTAATTTAGTTTCCAGAAATAATAGGTCTAGCAAAATTATTTCTCTTTCTGAATTTAAGGTAAGAAAACATGAAGGAAAAAGGATTAAATTAATCAATTAACTTGAATGTTGTCTTTGTTCCTAAACTGAACCGAAAACCTCAAACAAAAGTGTTGTCATTCCATATTCTCCGTGCTGTCTTGAATGCACTGCAAGCCAGAATAATTAATCCACAGTTAAAACTTGATTTGGTGAATACATTCAAATGCAATTCTCGTAACTCTCCTCCTACCCAAGTCCCTTTTTGTTTTCCTAATGAAATCCCAGTGAAGATGGCCCAGTCTTGGCAGGGCCCTTCATTGACAATGCTTATTTTTAACAGCATGTTACACTACCAAATTCTCTGAATAGTTTCAACTAAACATTTCTGGAGTACTTGGCCTAACAATGGCTTTTCATCCTTAATGCCTTTGCAGCTTCACCCTAGACTGTGAGCAAGAGCCGTCTCCTTTGCCCTCTTTTTATGTCAACTTTACGGGCAAGAGTGGAGTTACAGAACCCCCACTGAGGTCTCTTCACTGATGCCTACCATGAAAGATTCGTGAGCTTTATTTTTTGTGGCCTCTTCTGGAGTGGGTTCTTTCTTCCTTACAGTCTTCAGAGTCGTGTTCCTGGCATCCCAGCCTGCCCAGCAACACAAAAACAAACCAGCCATAGCATTGTGCTGATTTGTATCCCCCAGTAAGAGGGTAGGAGGTGACTGAGCCCACAGTGCTGCTCCTTGACCAGCTTCTGGGCAGTGGAGTGTCTTGGGACCTGTTCCCAAAATATTTTCCGAGAAAATCTTGCGACACCAGGCAGCATTACCCTCCGTCAGTTTGGTGGGGTTTTATCTTGTGTTTTGAGCATCCAGGGTTTAGCAGAGAGCAAATAGACAGTTCAGGAGACTCAGAGGGGATTAGGGATGAAATTAAAGCAAAAGCAAGGGCTGTTGTCAGCGTGTGAGGTGATACCACACGGGGGGACACAGAGGCTGGAGAGAGAGGAACCTCAATGGCTGCTTAACTCCTTCCTCTGGTTTCTGCTATGCTGAACAGCTGAGTGCAGTGTCTCCTCACCTGCAGTAAGAGAAGATACTCCACATGACTTAAAATCAATTTTGTCTCACTACTGCACCAATCTTTAGCTGTTGCCAACTGCTTACTTCAGCTTCAACTCCTACCCGTGAGCTTGCCAAGCTGCCTTGGTGGGGCTGGCAGTGTTGGTCAAGCTGCCTGCTCCCTGGTGTTTGGCAAACATCAACAGCTTTGCGTCCTCAAGGAGGCCAATGGGTTGTTGATCCTCCAGAGCTTTTGGCACTGCAAAAGTCAGGCTGCTCAGCAGCTGGGACTAACTCAGCTGTCCTGCCGTGTGCAGGATGAGCCACCAACCCTACCACATGCCAGTGCTGTGGTCAGCAAGGTTATGGGTGAGCTCCCAGGAAGTCAGCTGGTGAAAGGCCACCAGCTTCCCTGCCACAGGGATTTGTGCCAGTCAGTGGCCTGTCACCAGGATGGAGGTGGCTCTCACAAAGCACGGCCATGCATTTCTGCAGCCCTTGTTTGGGTGGGACTGCTGCTGCAAGTCTAATCAGAGAAAAATGCCAGCTTTACTCACAGCAAAGCAGAGACCCTGGGATGGGTCTGACCTGTCACCCACTGTCACAGCCCCAGCTGTACCCAGGCACTTGGTCCCTTAGGAATTACTGCAAGAGGAGCAAAGCACTTAAGAAGGCAGGACTGAGGGGGTTTTTCCAGGTTATTTCCTCTGAAGCCTATTTCATGTCTAAGGACACAGATTCTGCCCTCCTGCTGTCAGAGTGACATGGCCAAATGAAGCTCTGTGGCGGTGGGGGAGCCCTGGAAGGCACAGCCCTGTCAGTAGCTGGGCACCGGGAGGTGCATACATGAGAACAGCATCCAGTCCTGCAGCTGCCTTGGGGGAATCAGTGTTATTTTCCTATTACTTTACTGCCTCCATGACAAGGCAAACAAGGGGGAAAAAAGGCTGGAGAGGGCTAAATCTCTCCCTTTTATTTCAACCTTTCACAGATCAAAATCCTTTCATGCAACTCCCAAGCTGGGGAAGCAAATGTGTCGGACTGAAACATGTAATGAGAAGGAACTCCATCCAGAAGTGGTGTGGGGGAAAGGAGAGGAGGGGTAAATTAAACTAGAAATCTTTCAGATGCAGGCAAACAGGTGGGGGATTGTCTGGTCTGTGAAGGCAGGGTGTCTGCAATCTTTGTAGCGATTAGATTTAATGGGACAGACACGTTTCTCTCCTTCACATCCCCTCCTCCTCTCAGCCTGAGGGGGGGAAAGGAGGGAGGTGGTGATGGGGAGGTGGCAGGGGAAGAGAAGATTTGAAAGAGTCTTTGACGTCAGCCCTGCCCTATAAAAAGCTGGCAAGGAGCTGGAAAGCAGAGAGCAGAGCTCGTGGAAGAGCAAAGATGCCAACCCCGAACATCTCCACCTCTGCAGCCAAAGGCTTCCGCAGGGCGGTGTCGGAGCTGGACTCCAAGCAAGCCGAGGCCATCATGGTAAGACAACCCTACCCCACTTCTTTCCCTCCCCTCCCAAAAACCACAGCCTCTTCCATAGCTATAGGCAGAGGCAGGCAGGGATAGGTGGACCAACACTGCGTTTGTGGGACTTCCCCGACATGGGCACGTCCGGGCTCGAGGCTGGCAAAGGGAAATTACTCCAACAGTTCTCTCTACATACTGATACATGTGAAATGAAAACATTTAAGGGGGTGAAAACTTGAAATAATGAAACCACCTCTACCAAAATTAAGGTGAATAACCCACAAACCTAAGGCAAGAATAGCAAGGAATTCCCCTGTGAGGGGCAATTTGAAGATCTTAACGATTTCTAGGTTTTAAGGCATTAAACTGCAGAGATTTCACCTGTTCTAGCATAATAAAAAAAGTGGGGCTTCATTTCAGACAGCACACAAGGCACAGGTTTGCTCATGGCTGTTGTATCCAGTTTATCTCCCAGAACGTCCTTCCCCCATTTCTGTCCCCAGCCCTCCTTGCTGTATTTTCAGCCCTGTGGTTAGCCCAGGGAAAGCCTCTGCACACACCAGACCTGAATGTGTCAGGGAAGGGAGAGGAAAACTTCCCCCTGAGCTGTCAAGTGTCTTTAGAAAGCCAACCCTGGCCAACCCATCAGACTGGAAGTAGGGACCCAGGGACATTTCAGCTCTCAACTTCAAAGCCTTGGCAGGCAGGATGAGCTTGAAGACTCCCAATATTAGATGGTGCTGTGGGGCAAAGGTGTGGAGAGGCTGCAGGTGACAGTGCAGGAGCCAGAGCAGCCGGTGGCAATGGGTGCAGCAGGAGGAGACTCCCTTGGGATGCTTGGCAGTAGGAGATTTAGGAATAGAGATGGGTCAGGTGGCAGATATGTTTGGCAGATGTCTGCAATGCGAGTCCAGCAAGTCACTTTTGGAGCTCCCCATTCCCCTCCCTTATACCTACTGCTTTTTTTGCCCACTCTCCTCTTGACCCAGTGCAATGCTCTGCCTCACTAAAATCAACCACTATGTTGGCAAAAAGGTGTTTTGGGGTTTGCTGGAAAGGAAGGAAAACATTTGGGAAATAAGGAGGTAAGCTTGCTTTCTCTAATAAATGGAAATCAGGGAAGGATTCCCTTGCACACCATCCTTTTCATTCTGACAAAATAATGAACACTTGAGTGGCCCTTGAAAACCTGATATTTTCCAAACAATTTGTAAAATCAGTATTTGAGATGCTCAGTGTCTGGAGAAGTGAAGAGTGGTTTTTTTTTTTTTACACCTTCTGGGTTACTGCTCGGTGTTTTATGAAAAAATGGGCCACTGAACATAGGGGACAGGGGAGTTCAGGTTCAACAGGTGGGCTGACAAGAGTAGGGCAACCTGATTGGGGTGAGTGGCTGCTCCAGCCTGGAGGATACATAAAACCTTAACCTGTGTTTGTCTTCCTTCTTTGAATGAAAATTTTCAGAAAAAGAAAACAACAAAAATTAAAACTTTGCCCTGTGAGGATCACTCTGTGAGTTGGATGCATGAAAAGCTTTTCTCTTTGCTCTCACCTAGCACAGGAGACCTCCACAACTCTGTCACTTATTTTGCTGGCTTCTAGCAGGCAAGAGAGGTGACTTTGCATTTGTATGTGGCACCGCGTGTCCCTGGCCGCCGTGCTGTCACTGTGACCGTGGGTGATCTGGCTCACAGTCCTCTCCCACCATCACACCACCTCCAGCAGGTCTGAGCTCTTCCCTTGCCAGGGAAAGCTGCAAACTGGGGGGAAAATCCAGACCTTTGCAATCCCAAAACTCATCTACACCAGCAGGTATTTTACATGTCAGCTGGGCCAGCCAAACATCAAACTCTGTGGAAAAGTCTTTGGTTACATATTAAGTTTTTCTGCTGCTAATAGTTTTTGCAAGAGACCCTGGGACTGTAGCTGGGACAGGGTTTGGTTACAGATCCAGGCAGGAGACAGCCTTTACAGCCAAAAAAAGCAGGAAGAAGCACCCAGGGAAGCACGGGTGGGACGTTAATGTCCCCAGTCTTTACAATCCTTCCTGATTGCTGCAAATAATGAGCCGGGGGAAAAAAAGGCAACAAAATAGCTGTGAACACAGTATTTTAAATGACAGTAAGCAGGCTGGGCACACTGAGTTGCAGCAAATTCGAAGAAGGAAAAATGAACAAACCCTTTATAAGAGGTGCAAACTAACCTTCAGGTGAATGAGTCAGGCCCCGATTAGGCAAATAAATGCTTTGCAAAATCAAATTACAGTTCTCACTGTAGCCAGATATGCACTCAGGGAGCGGGTCTGCAAGGCAATTCAGAAATACCATATAATGGCGCCTTTGGAAGAAAGGAAGGTATTTATCATGAGATCAGTTTGGCTATTATATATGCCACATTCCTAATGTCCAGCAAAAAGAAATAATACCCCAATGAGTATAAATTTGAGGGGCAGAGTTGAGGACAACAAGGTGGGAAACGTGCAGCCATGCAGCCTCTGCCTGGTAGAGGAGGCAGCAGGCAGGCAGACCCCACCCAGCCCTCTTCTCCCAAGCAAAATTCAGCCTTTTTCTGCTTTGTTTTGATTTTTTTTTTCAATTTATCCACCTAAAACTTGCCATTATGCAGCAAAGAATCTTCTAGGACACCTCCAGAGGGACCAAAGCCCCCACTTCTCTCTGCCAGGGCCCTCCCAGTCCAAGCACAAGTCTGACTGCTTGAGTCAGCCTCTCCTGGTGCAATCACCCAAGTCTGGCTTTTTAAACTCCACCCAGCTGGATATTAACCTGATTTACAGCCTAAATATGGGGTCTAATTTCCCTTCTCTCCCTTTCTCCAACCCAGAAGTAAAATCCTGCTGCACCTCTTTGCCTTGGGGCACAGTGTGACAAAGCACCCTTAGGTAAAGCGCTGCCTGGCTTGGGGTGGCTGTGGAGCTCCTTTTCTGTGGCTGGCACAGGGCTGTTTGCCCTGCTTATTGCAGGTACTTTAAAGTAAACATCAGCTTAGCTTCAAACACTGCAGTGATGGAAAACACACGCTTAAAGCCGAGCACATGCTCTCAAGATTTTTAGAGTTACAACTGAGGTCACTTGTTAGATGTCTGCCCACTTTGGGCACCAATACCTCCAATTTAGATGAGAGCAGTTTATGCTTATTTGTTAGAAGGTGTTTTCCTGTGCCCTGAGGAAAGAAGTGTGGATCAGCAAATATAATTTTGGAGGGGTATCTTTGCTGAAAAAGGACTGGATAGAGATGCGTGGGCTGGTGCCTTGATGTGCTGAGTTTTTGAGGCTGCGTTTAAAATGTCAGCTAAAGCATCCGAGAGGATTCTCCCAGGAAACATAAGTTACTGGCAGTGGGCTTTGGAAATCACAGAGAAAATAAACTTTGTAGTCAATCAGGCTGTGTTTTTAAAAGGAAAACACTCCTAATTTTCACAAGGTAGGGAAAGCATTGCTTAGGTAACATGTATCTCTTTTCTAAATATTTTCAGTGTAATCACAGGGAAAACTGCAGCCAGTCCCACCCTGTGTCCTTCTTCAGTGCTGTCCCAGGTTTCTTCTAGCAAGCTCTGAAGGTTTTTCATCTGGTTTGGGTCTCGAACACAGAAAATTGGAACCAGATGCGTTGCCTCTAAATAGAAAGCTGATTATAAAAAGACCAAGAACAAATAAGTTGGTATATGAGCTATTTGTATAACAAAAGGAACAGCAGTGATTGAAATAGTTCGTAGTTCACTATAAATATGAACAGGTGTCCTAACCTGACCTCAGGCACAGAGTTGCATTTTAGGTTCAATTCCATGTAACAGAAATCTGCAGGAGTTTGTTGAGACAAAACAAATCTACAGATAAGTGGGAGGAATTTATTTTCTGGGATATATGGTTGTGGTTTCAATTACACTTCAATGGATAAGCATCCACTTAATGTCAAAAGTAAATGTCATATTGGATCTGGGAGCAGTTTTGCTAAGCTGCCCTGCTAATACACCTGCAAACAGTTCATGTTTCCTGGCCAGGCCACAGCTGTGGGCTTCAGCTGTTCCTCACACAGTATCTTTTCTCAGTTGACTTCAGGTTTATCTGATGTCTCTCCACTTTAGTTCATCAGACACCTGAAAAACACATGAGATTGTTTCTGGTTTTTGGTTTTTTGGACGATATTAAGAACTGTTGCTAAAGGAGATGAGGGGGAGAAGCCCGCTCTCCCTTTCACTCATGCAAAAAAGATATTTTAAATTTTCTTCCTAAAGCTCCCCATTCCTGTAAGTTCAATTCTAAAACCTCAGTCCTCATGAGCAGATCTTCCTCTACAAAGCCAAGCAAGTCAGTCCAGCCCTTCCCTGCTTCATCTGCTGAGACATACTAGTCACATCCCATCCAGCTACTGGGAATGCCTCTGATCTCCTCTGTCTCTGTGAGCAGTGTTATTTATTTCTGTTCTGCCTTCAGTCTCCACGGTTCATTGGAAGACGTCAAAGCCTCATTGAAGATGCCAGGAAGGAAAGAGAGGCTGCAGCTGCAGCCTCTGATGCTGCAGAGTCCACAGAGACCATTGTGTTCGAGGAGAAGGATGGCAGAGCCATGCTGAACCTCTTCTTCATGCTCAAGGGAGCCAAGACTTCACCACTGTCCCGTGTCCTTAAGGTATTTGAGGTGAGTACCTAAGCTGTCATGTGGCACTCAAGGAACACACTTCAGGTTTTATGACTGTGCTGTGAGAAGCATCGGTTGAGTGTAATAAAGAAGACTCAGACTAGGTCTGCTTACTCCAAATGATCAGTTAATTGTGTGATATCCCCTAAAGTAATGCTTTGCTCATGCCCCAGTGTGTCCTCACTTGCCATCACTAAGAAGGAGGCAGACCTCTGTCTTGCAGTGCTGTTAAGCTCCGGCCCTAATTTTGCTTAATTATTTTCAGTTTCACCTTCCAGTCCACACCCTTATGGCTTGTAGTGTACTCTGCCAGCCCTCCCCATTGCTCAGCACTTCACCTTCAGGTGCAGAGCTCTGATCCCACATTCAAAGCAAGCTGTGTGCCCTGCCTGCCTACAAACCAAACTCACCTCACTTGTGGGTCATTACCACACTGGTCCTCAGTCAAATAGTTAGAGAAACAACTCTGCCCTGAGTGTAAAACTGGTATATTGATTTCAAAATTACCTCTCTACTTCAAGGATTATTCTGACTCAAATGTTAAAGGTTCTGTTGGTTCCCCTCAGAGATTCATCCTATTATGCCTTTAATACCAAGGAAAACTGGTAACTGAGCATTTTCCTCCTAGTCAGCAGTGTAATGTTGCATTATATAGGATCACAGTGCCATGAATGGAAAGACTGAAATAAGTGCTGCCTATTTAAACAGTAATCCAAGCATGACAGCTTGCATTCATGTAGTGTGTTTTCATCCAGAATGATTCAAAAGTGTTTTGCAAACTGAGGTTCTGAGATGTGTATTATCTATGGTAGTTTAATTTCATTGACTTCAGCCGTGAGAGGAGAGGATAATTTGTTCCTATTAATCAGTCACATGGCTTGTAAGGGGCCTCTGGAGGTTCCTAGTCCAACCTCCTGCTCAGAGCAGGTCCAGGCAGCAGGTTTTTTTGGGGCCATATACGCTATAAAGTAAACCCACTACTTAAAAACTGTAAAAATACAAAAACTATGTTTGAGGGATAAGTATTTTCCTGAAATTGTAAGGCATTCTAGTTATTCATTTTCCATTCACTATTACATCTGATAATCTTATGAAAAACTTTTAGATTGCGGGCAATTACAAAACATCTTGTGTCTCCTCTAAGAGGACTGTTGCAAGAAAAGCTGTTTTCTGTGCAATGTATGGTTCTTGTCTCAAGACTAAAAGAGCCACTGTGATAAACTTTTCAGACAAAACCCATGTGTTGCCATGACTTTTCATGCCAGATTAAAGCATGAAAAATCCGTCAGTGTAACATTCAACAGGCTGCTCAGTGGGTATGAAACAGATATATAAGCTCCCCTACTTGGTAGATATTATGTTATACTGTAATTTAAACAACTTTCAAAACATCAAGTAAGAAGCTGCAGCAGCTTTTCTCAAATATTGTTTGTTTCTTCCTGGAGCAAAAAAGCTCTTTGAGCTTGTCACAGAGAAAGCTTTAAATATAATAAAAAGACAAGCATGTCAAGTCCCAACAGAGGAAGATTCATTTCCCAGATCCCTCTGGCAATGCAGGTACAAGATATGAAAGCAGATGGGCATAATGACATTTGCCTCATCATGAACCAGGCTGCAGGGAAACTGGTTTCACTCTTCTGTATGTGTTACATGCAGCTGAAGCATAGGTAATGCAATCACAGCTGTCAGATTAATGCAAAGGTATCGATTGTTGAGGGGACAATGTAATAGTGAAGTTGGTAGGTACATTAAAAAACACCGTCCTAAATTTAATTTACCTGTGGCATCGCATCTGTTCCTTCTCATCTTTCTGCCCCTGATTAACAAAAGAAATCACGTCCCTTCCTCTATCAAAGGTCTTGCGGGCGCTTTGGGAAGGTTGGGTCATTGCCTAGGACCTTGGACTTGTACTGCCGGTTTTCACCGAGCTAAAGAAAATACCCACAAATCCACTAGGGCCCTTTGGGGGGCTGCAGACATCGTTTTGCCCCCTTATTCCGTGGGGGAGGTCAGTTCCGATAGCGGGCCCGAATGGCAGCCGTGCTGGCAGCGACTCGAGACGGGCGCTGGTGCGGCGGCCCCGGCGTTCAGCACCACGGCCAGCGCCGCTCCGCCGGCCCGCCCGGGCAGCGCAGCCCCCGCCAGCGCACCCCTCGGGACCGCCTGCCTCGGGAAAATTAACCCTGGCGCTCTGCCGCTCCCCTTGGCCTTCTTTGCCACGGTGGAAGTCTTCTGTTGGTGGTTGCTGACTGGCACCGGTGTGTGTGCAGAAGTGGAATTAATGGGTTTATACAGAAGGCAGGCGGGGCCAGGAAGAAAATGACAAGAGGGAATCCATCCCAGACCGCGATTGTCCAACCTGGGAAAGAGGAGGCTTCTTGGTGACCTAGCTGGGGCCTTCTAGCAACCGAAGGAGGTCTAGGGGAAAGATGGAGAGAGATTTTTTACAAGCACACTTAGTGTCAGGACAAGGGGGGATGGATTCAGACTGAAAGAGAGTAGGTTTAGGTCAGAGGGCTGGAAAGACTGTTTACTGTGAGGGTGGGGAGGCACTGAAATACCCTGCCCAGAGTTGTGGATGCTCCATCCCTGGGAGTGTTAGAGGTCTTGTTGGACAGAGCTCTGAGCAACCTGGTCTAGTGAAAGGTGTCTCTGTCCATAGCAGGGAGGTTGGAACGAGACAATACTTAAGGTGCCTTCCAACCCAAACCATTCTATAATTCCATGTGTCCATATGGACATCTTTGGGTAGTACCAGAAGGTGTTTCAAATGTTGTTTAATGATTTTTTTTTCTTCCTTTCTATGTCTCATAAGACATTTGAAGCTAAAATTCATCACCTGGAGACCAGGCTTAGCCGAAAGCCCCGTGAAGGGACTGCTGAACTGGAATATTTTGTGCGCTGTGAAGTCCACAGCTCTGACCTCAATACTTTCATTAGCTCCATCAAGAGAGCAGCAGAAGATGTGAGGACCACTAAGGAAGACAAATGTAAGGAACTTCCAAACATTTTCACTTGTGCAGAGAGATTGAGTTCTCCCTGGAGAAACAGGGTGGAGACTTTTATATTCCCAGTAAAGGGAAAGGGCTGCTGTGTGCTGAATTTGAGCAAACCAGAAGGGACTGCCCCTGGGATACCTGAATCCTGAAAGTGATTTCCCTCCCTGTCCTTTTCTCAACAGACTCCATTGTTCATAGCCCATTCTTCTGGGGTAACAGATTGAAAAAAATAGAAATTGGAGATGGAATTTCATGCTTTGCTCACACCTCTCCTAATGAGCTCTCCATCCCTACTCCATATTATAAATATGAAATTGTGTCCTACCTACATGTCATGACCTCTGTAGAGGTTCCAGCACTAATCTACAAGACACTCCCTGTGCTATCCTTTTCTGAAGATAGGATGATTATTTTTAAATATCCCCAGAGATCCCCAGAGATCTATGACCAGCAGTACCTCTGGGTGTTTTTTAATGTGAGCCTTTCAGTAAAATCCAGTTTTCATCTTCTTCTTTAATTTTGTCACAAAATACTCTGCTAAGAGATGAGCAAGAAAGTCATGGAATTGAGATCATGGCATTAGACATGACTCTAGGACAAGAGCATTGAGATTGTGAAACTACTGCCTAGAAGTAGCTGTGCCATGTTGTATGTGTGCACTTGGTACACCAGATCAGGTGTAACTTATTCAGCCTCACAACCCCGTCTCATTAGGGGATCTTCGCTTCCACAGACAGACTGTCACTTTCTCTCTCCCCACAGTTCACTGGTTTCCCAGAAAAATCTGTGAATTGGACAAGTGCCACCATTTGGTCACCAAGTTTGACCCTGACCTGGATCTGGATCACCCGGTGAGTCAGTCTGTGTGTGCACCCCCTCACGCTGAACCCCTGAGCTGTCCCACTGGGGCAGGCAGCTGGGAACACCTATGAGTGCAGCCAGTCAGGGAACTGGACTGCAATTGCCACCTTGAGAGATGTCTCTCCAGCCCATGATGAATTTTCCTGGTTGAGAAACTTCAGTAACTGATTTAAAGTCCTGTCTTTGTTCCCATTTGTCACCACAGGGCTACTCTGACCAAGTGTATCGCCAGAGAAGGAAATCAATAGCAGAGATTGCTTTTCACTATAAGCAGTAAGTCTCCTTCCTAAAATTCATGCAGGAATAATGACATGTCAATGAACCTATTGGGAAATTATTGTGCTACCTGTATGACATTTCTCTTCCTTTATGTTTTGTCTCCCTATTCAGCCTTTCCAGCTCCTTTTGTGTCTCTCTTTTCTCTTTGCATTCCAGTCTCTCTTCCATTAAAAAATACCTGATGTCATTAATTCATACATTGGTAAGGGTATAATAAGAATAAACCTCCTGCATAACAAAAGCCAGATATAAAACCACCAGACCTCAAACTTCATTTGGAAATGTAGCATCTCTTTCAAAATGGAATCTAGTTTTGACTTCAGTGTTTCAAGTACTGAAAAAGCTACCCCATGCCCAGAAAATTTGTTCCAAAGGTTCATTATCCTGGTTGTGAAAAAAGTGTGGGTTTTATTCCTAAGCTGGACATCGATAGCTTTAGCTTTTACCCAATGGATCACACATGCTTTTCATCTGCTAGATAAAATACTGCTAACAGATTTTTATATTTTTTTTTGCTATGGGGTTATTTATAGGCTAAATGATCAGCCTCCTCACTCTGTCTGCTAAATTAAATAGATTCCAGTACTGTTCTCATCATTGTCTTATATAGATTTAAGTCTACGTCTTGTACTCCTCCTTAATTCTTCTATTCTGGTATATGCAGTGATAGCACTGAGCGTGTTCACTACAACATCAAACAGAGTCTAATATTCAGTTAGGTTTGTAAAATGTTCCCTAGATCCTATTCAGTGACACTGCCTTTCACTGTAGCATTCTCTCTGAGCAGGACTTTAAGTGCTAAAAGCAGACTACAGAAATTTTATGGGTCAACTTCTTGAGCTCCCCCTGCAACTGGTGTGATCCCAGCAAGGGTTTCTGCTGTTGCTTTTCATGTACTTTGCCAATTTGAAGCCCAGAAAATGGACACTGATGTTCTTATCCTGTACAAATACTAAATGCACAGAAAGTCACGGTGGCAGAGGAAGAGTCCCAAGTGACACAGGGATAAATACTGTCCTAAGATGAGGCACCAATTTAAGGTATCTTCTCTAACATCTCACCTGCAAGTTAGCATCTATGAGCCAATGTGTAGCATCCCTTCAGGCATCCCTTCAGGAGTTGTACTTTACAATATATGAATATCCCATTTGTCCAAACACAGAAAAGAAATATTTAGGAAATACAATTGCTAACTATGATGTAAAAAAGCAAAATTTTCGTTTCAACAATGCCCATTTACATCAATGTTGAGACTTTCTTTTCCTGCCATCCTTAATCCTACTGACAATATGTTTTTCTATGCATTTAGTTTTCCTTATTAGCTGCTTTTATTTCCACTGGTTCATTCTTGGAACCATTAGTTCCCTGAAATTCAGACACATGAAATGAATTTATTTTCACACACAAAGTTTTTCAATTTTTTCCAGCAAAAACCTTTTTTTTTTTTTTTCTTCTGGTAAATATTACACCTGCTAAACTCTTACTCATCCCTTGTTCATTTATAATCTCTGACTGGACTCATGCTTTTCTTTGCATCTATGTATTTGTGGCACCTGTACAAATGACCCAGCACTAAGGCTTTGTCTTTCACATCACCCCTTTGTTTGGTTTTTAAAGAAGATTGATGAACACCATGCAGAGCTTCTCCAAAGTGCTTCCTTCTCAGAGGGAAGAGGAGCCTGGCTGGGGCTCTGCTCAGTAGTGGTGCTTTTGCCTTGCAGTGGGGACCCAATCCCTCACGTGGAGTACACGGCAGAGGAGACAGCGACCTGGTGAGTGCTGATTTCATTATTCCTGCTGGTTTCATTATTCGTGCTTCACCACTACAAGCTGGGAATCACAACACAAACATTTAGGGCACAACCTCTTGAAAAATGCATCAGGAGGGCAAACATCCTACTTAATGGCTTGTTATAAAAAACATTTTCACGCTGCAGCACCCAGGAATTTCCTCCGAAGGAGCCTCCCCACAGAGCAAGGTAGATAATTTGGAGTTCCACTTCTCTAAGGGTCATGACTTAGTAGCAGCCTCCAAACCAAGAGAAGCTATCATAGCTGCAGGTAGAAGTATGAGGCCCATGGTGAATATCTGTGTGGTACCTCACAGGCCTCACTTAAGAAAACACTCCTTTTAAGAGTGATTTTTCCAGGAGTGTTGCTGCAGGAGTGTTTCAGAAAACAGGGCCAGCTCATATGAGCTGAGTACACAGGCTTCTCAACAAGGTCATCTCCTGGTTCTGTTGACTGTCTTCACAGTACAGCTTCAGGAGTTAACCTCCTGGGAATATTTTAATTCCAGTTAATGCCTTTTATACAGTCTTCTGACCTTCAAGTCAGAAATAGGTCTGCACAGACACCGCTGCTGCCTTCGCAGGTTCATTTGAATGTGTGTCTGTATGTTTACACACCTCTATCAATATGCAGAGACATAGACTTAGGTGGAGAAAGGCAGAAGGAGCCTAAAGACATGACTCCCTGATAGTGCACAGCCAGAGTGCAGGAGAGGACTGGATGCATTAACCACTGAATGTCTGCCACCTCTCCTCCTGAAGGAAGGAGGTTTACAGCACCCTGAAGAGCTTGTACCCCACCCATGCCTGCAAGGAGTACCTTGAAGCTTTCAGTCTCCTGGAGAAATTCTGTGGCTACAATGAGAACAACATCCCTCAGCTGGAGGAGGTTTCCCGCTTCCTGAAAGGTGGGTACGAGCCCGGGGCACCCAGGTCCAGGGTCTGCTGTTGGGGACAGCCACAGATGGGAAGCTTGAACCCAAAGGAGTAGTGTGCGAGCTGAAAACTGGGAGGAGAGCTGGTGACCTGTGCATTGCCCACAGAGGACAGAGGTAGAGCCCAAGTGGTGGGACTGCAGCTGAACACAGCAGGCTGAAGGGCAGGCTCGTGGTCAGATGATCCCACTGAGCACCTGAAGAGCAGGTGTTCCCTAGTAGGGGCATAAGGATTAGGCTGCTGTAGCAGAAGCCCTCTAGCTTCCAGTGCTGGGCACAGGGCACAGGGCACAGCCCGTGGGCTGTGCAGCTCACACAGACAGTGTGTGCTGTTTCAGAGAGGACTGGCTTCCAGCTCCGGCCAGTGGCTGGCCTGCTGTCGGCACGGGACTTCCTGGCCAGCCTGGCCTTCCGCGTCTTCCAGTGCACGCAGTACATCCGCCACGCCTCCTCACCCATGCACTCTCCCGAGCCGTGAGTACTGCCTGGCCCCACGGCCTCCCTGCCTGCCCTGTCCCATCTGGCCTGCAATTGCCCTTTCTCCCCGACAAGCACACTCTGTCTGCTGCCCACTGAGTTTTCCTTCTTTCCCTCCTCCCGTCGGCAGGGATTGCTGTCACGAGCTGCTGGGGCACGTCCCAATGCTGGCTGATAAGACATTTGCCCAGTTCTCTCAGGTAAGGTGGTTATCTGCTTTTTCCCCCTTGAGAGGTGGGAATCCAAACCCCAGTGTTGCCACCTAAGCCTTCCTTGCTCTTATTAGCCATGATGTTCCAAAGTTCTAGTGATGGACCAAGACCCTAATACTGACTCTGCAACAAAGTGGTTTTAGTCTGAGCATGATGAACTCACAGCAGATGGCTGGCCCTGCAGGGCAGCATTACGTGTGGTCTTGAAGCAATAAAACAGAGCAATCAATGTGTAAGGCCCTCAGAGCAAACCTGTCCTGATGTTTGCTCCTTCCCTTCTCTTCCTAGGACATTGGGCTGGCATCTCTGGGAGCAACTGATGAAGAAATTGAGAAACTAGCAACAGTAAGTTTTGCTACAAGAGGGGCACAACTCCTGCAGCAGCGCTTATGTGGTATCAAGGGGACTTGTCCAGCCTGGTATTCCAAGATTTGCAGGCTCAGATCTCCCACCCAAACTGCCACAGTCCTGCTCTTTTCATGATGACTGTGCAGAGCAGAGATCAGTTAAACAGCAGAGCTCACTTGCACATTAACCCAATTTTCTTGGGCACCAGTAGTATCATCAAGCATCATATTTCCATCAACAGCACTGCTGGGACTCTTTGGGATGGGATTAAATGACATCCGCTTCCTTTGGCTCTCCCTCAGCAAGGTGACCTGTCCTGCTCCAAGGACACCAAACAGCAGCATGTCACAGCAGACAAAACAAGCCCAAGGACACAGACTCTGTCTGTCCTGGTGTAGCATCAACTTAGTTCAGCACTTCTCTCTGAAAGCAAAGTGTGGAGAGGGGACAAAGAGGCAGGTGCCTGTTCCTTGAAACAACCCCAGACCCTGGCCACGATGCAGGGGCTCAGAAGTGACAGGGAGATGAAGATGAGGACCTGTGTCCCCTAGGAATTTTTCATTTTCTTTTCACAGCTTTACTGGTTTACGGTGGAGTTTGGGCTCTGCAGACAGAACGGAATAGTCAAAGCCTACGGAGCAGGGCTTCTCTCTTCCTACGGGGAGCTCATAGTAAGTCCCAGCACAACTTGCCTCTGCTCTGTGTAGAGAAAAACACCTTCTGCACAATGACTTTCCTCAATCTGTTCTCCACCTTCGCCTGCCCCATATGTGCCCTCTAACCCTCTCAGTTTCATGCTGGAATTTTTCTGCCTTGTTCACAGCACTCCCTGTCAGATGAACCAGAGGTGCGGGACTTCGACCCTGATGCTGCAGCTGTTCAGCCCTACCAGGACCAGAACTACCAGCCTGTTTATTTTGTGTCCGAGAGCTTCAGTGATGCCAAAAATAAATTGAGGTAGGACTGGGCAGTGAGAGAGACCCAAACAATAGGAAATTAAAATGTTCCATATTGAAATAGGGTTTGACATTATGGCTGCTTTCAGTCCAAGTTCTCAGAAGTGCTCTGAAAATTTGGATCAGGTATTTCAAAGTAAAGCAGTTCTCCAGTTCCTACAGGGAACATGCTTGACACAGGTAGATTTGTCCAGGGGAAAAAATGCACTTTTGCCTCCTAGGCTGGTTAACTTGGGTTAGTGGACCCCAGACACCATCCCACCATGGTAATTGGGTTTCCCCATCCCATGGGATTGCAAACAGGATGGTAAGGGGCAGCTCTATCCATAGACATATGTTCAGAAGAGCATTTTCTTGGTCATACCCAGAATTGATCACAGGAGGAAAGCTCAGTCCTTGGATTGCTTTGACTGACAGAGGAAAACTTTGCCTATACCATTTTTGTCTTCACTCAGGAAAGAGACAGGATGAGGCCAACATGACGTACATGACTATACAGTTCCTGTGAGAGGGGTATTTAATATAAATAACGTGGTGAGGACTGCTATATTTCAACTTCTGCTTTTATTACCCTCACTTGCACTGTTCATACAACCTGGAGTCCAGCTGCTCAAAAGCAAGCACGGGGGGAGCCCATCCTCACAGACACACTGGGCTGCTTTAAAAAAAACCCAACTGCTGCATAATGAGTCATTTCCTTGCATTTGAAAAGGGAAAATACACCACATACACAGCCAAGATTAGGCTAGAGGGTCTTGACTGTGACAAGCACTGTAAATGATCCTCTTTAAAGAGCTCAGAGACCACACAGATGCTACTCTGTGAGGTGAAAACATTAAACATTCGTGACTTTTCCATTACTGGCAGCTGCCACCACAGGCCTGACTATCAGTGTTATGCCTGGAGAAAAGTCTCTTTTCTCAGGAAGGACACACTCCCCCAGTGCCCTTCCAAGCAGCCATGCTGTATCTATATGCTTCAAAAGGTGTCAAGTGAGCACTCCCGTTGAGGAGGGCAGGTTTCTAGCCTTTAGCAGCTGTGCTATGGGCCATCGCTGTGGCTGATGACATCAACAAGAGAGGTGAGCTGGACCTTGCCTGGTAGAACTGAGAAGAACCACATCTTTTAGGAGGAGGACAATGTGAATATGCAGAAACCCCCTTCGTTTGCAGGTCTTTTTGTTGTTTTCCTGCAAGGGCACGGCAGCTCCCTGCCAGCGCCAGCCTGCTACTTGAGCCGTGTTTCCCCCTGGCCCTCTGTGCTGTGTTTTCCCCCAGATCCCTCAATTTCCAGCCCAGGCATGAAGTGCCAGCTAGAGGAACATCTGTCTCCACCTGGGAAAGGGCTGCTCTTCCCCGAGCCCTGCTCCAGAGCAGACCCTCGGTAGCCACAAGAGGGTAGCCTAAGCTAAGCAATTCAGGAGCGAAAGGGTGAAGCCTCAGCAGAGGCGAGGAGCATGCCTGTCGTTAGCGCTGTTTGTCCCGTCATGTTCCCAAGCCTTTCCAGCATGAGACCGCAGCCATAAGTACCTACCCATAGATTTTCAGCTCCATATTCGCTCAGGTCCCAAATGAAAAAAAAAAAAAAAAAAAAAAAAAACCCCTACCTTGTTAAGTATACAAATCTTTGTGCTGGAAGTGAATGTGGGCAACTTTGGGGAAGCCCTACCCTTGATTTGCTTTCACTTAACCACATACTTCTCCATTAGAAAATCAGCAACAAGCTCTTGCTCTTGAGAGATAAAGTCAAGCTCATTACTGAGATCCAGGTTGTATGTGGCTTTGGGTGCAGCAGTGCAGCTTTGCTGAAGCACAAAACTCTGGTGATGCTATTCTTATCCTCCAGCTCAGGTCGGAGCCACTGCCTGTCTAGTCTATCCTTAACATGCCACACAGCTAGTTCCCCCCTCCCCAAGCAGAGATTACTCAATAAATGCATGTCAGAAAGGATTTAGTAATATAATGCGATAATACCACAGGCTTCCCCTGCAATTAGCTTCTAAATCTCCTTGGCAATTTTTGAAAAAGGAATTGCAGCAGAGGATGCCTGGCAATGGCCGTGGAGGTGACCACTTTGATGTACCCTCCTGTTTGGTACAGCCCACAGAAAGCCACAGTCAAACTCGTGGTTTATCTTGACAAACGGAGGGGATCTCAACTACTATAGCTATAGTGGAGCTGGAAAGGTGGAGACTCTACCTAAAGGAGGCATTAACCCGCTGTGATCTCCCTGGGTGAATGGTGGTGAGTAGGAGGCAGGCTCAGGACTCGTCTCTCGCACCCAGCCTTCTGCCCCCTTGCCTTGCAGGAGCTACGCAGCGCACATCAAGCGGCCCTTCTCGGTGAAATACGAGCCCTACACCCACAGCATCGAGCTCCTGGACAGCCCTCAGACGATCTGCCACTCCCTGGAGAGCGTAAGGGATGAGCTTCACTCGCTGATTAACGCGCTCAGTGTTATCAGTTAATACAAGAACTGAGCCATTTCCGTCCCCTCTCAGCCCCCAGCGTGCCCGCTCTGCCCTCACCTTGGTCCCAGCTGGTAATTCCTGCCTGTCTCCTCCAAACATTGCCACTGCTGCCTGTCACCACGCGACCCCAACAGCTTTCCACTTCTGTATGTAGGGCCGGCTCGGAGGAGGGCAGCGGGGTGCACCCAAGGCCTGCTGGCTTTTTGGGCAGCTTTTCTACAGGCTGCTGGAAGAGGCTTAGCAAAGACAAAAAGCATGGCCAAGCTAAAGATTTGAAGTCAAGAGCTGTGTGCTAGGCTCCTGGGTGCAAGGAAGAAGAGAAAAATCTGCTTTATTTAAAAAAAAAAAAAAAAAA
>VZTR01003026.1:214500-244177 GCA_013400775.1 Chaetops frenatus
TTTTTACTCCTGACATTAGTTCTATTTAGTCTCTTCGTGATTATTTTCTCTGGGCACAGCGGGGTGAATTGATCTACAAAATATTTTCAGAGATGGTGGAGGATTAAGTATCTTGTGCAGATACTTCAATGCAACAGTTGTTACCCAGGACTGTGACAGAAAAACAGGGTGGGGTAAGGGAGTTGCTCATTTTCCTTCCACTAAGGTCAGCCTTAAATAACTCTCCCACCTCCCTCGGAGGCTGAGACAAGATAATAAGACAAAAATGTCAGAGCAAAGCACGGGGCCCCTCTATTTACAGCAAAGGCCAAATCGCTAACCAACAGATCGGAGCTTGCTTTCTAAACACCGATAAGCGGCAACTTTGAATTAACAGCCCCGGTTCCTCTGCTGCTGTAAATCAGCCTGACCCCGAGTGCCCGCAGCACCCCAGTGCCTCCCCCCAGCCAGGGGCTCTCCGGCAGGAGGAGGGGGCTGCAGCAGTGGGCTTAACCCTCCCGGCCCCGGAGATCCCTGTGCCTGGCTCCAAACACCCCCCCTCCTTCCCCTCCCCAGCCCCCTATCACTAACAGGCCTTATCAGCAGGATTTACACCTCCTTGTCTAGGAACCCATAGGAAAGCCTATGGACTAGTTACCAATGTGCATCCAAATCCTTAAAGTAGCTTTAAGTGCTCAAAACAATCCACTTACCCAGCGATAACTAACGGTATCAGACCTGGGAGTTCCCCTTCCCTGGCAGGGGAGATCAGAGCTCTCTACGGTGGGGTCCGGCCGACCTCAAGCAGGAGAAGGGGCAGCGCTTCTGCAAGTCCTCGGCACCCCCTGGCCCCAGTGGAGCATCCTGAGTGTGAGGAATGACAACTCCAGGAAGGTGAATGCCTGGGAGCAGCCACGGCTCGTAAGAGCAATGGTGAGCTGGGCTTTTTTCACTGCCAGATGCAGTGTTAGGAAAGGTGCTTTGGCACAGAGTCGGCAAAACACCAAATGCCACATGGATGATGCTGTAGGAGCAAGGGGGAAAGAGGAAAAAAATGGCAGCTCCTGTCTCAGGTCCCAACCCAGATGGAGGAAGCTGAAGTGCTGAAGCTCGAGGTACAGCCTGTAAAGCTGAAGGAGCAAGCAGCACCTCCAGGAGTCCCGAAGAAAAGTGGGTGTTTAGGTCAGTGTGCAGTGTGCAGTGTGCTGCTGCAGAGATGGGCACTAGCAAAGAACACAGAAGTGTGTGACACAATAATTTGTTCCCAATCCATGCGCCCATTTTACAGCTGGGACAAATCCAGCCTGAGGTGGTAAAAAGCATTCCTTTGTTTATTGGCATTTCACCCCTTATCCACCTGCTTCTTCAGCTGCTTACAGCACCCAGCTACAGCACCCAGCACTTTCTGCAGTGTCTGCTGGTCTCTGCTGTCCTTTCCAGGTCAGCCTCTCGTCTGTTTTACCAAAGGCCTCTCCAGGTCCAAGGGGTACCTGTGATGCCACCTGCAGTGGAAGCCGTGGTGGTGGCACTATGTCACTGTAGTGCCTGCAGTTTTGGACACTGGAGAAAACTGCCTGACAGACTCAATGGCCCCTCTGATGGCTGTTTCCTGAGGACTGGGTCAAGATCCTCCCTGTTTGTTCTCTTGGACTCGGCGACACGAAGGACAGATGTGGTATCAGTGCTGAAAATCAGTATTTTTAGATTGGTGCTGATCAAGCTACTTTTCCAGTGCTTCTCCCCTCAGTGGAAGTTATTTGTTACTTTTGTTTCTCAGTACTTGTCCTCTGGCAGGGTGTCATCACCTCTTCTAATGTTTCTCCATCTCCACCAAGGATTACTTTTGGGCCATTAATAGGCACGGATTTAATCTTCTCCTCATTGATAAACAAACTAATTTGTTCTGCTGTGTCTGCTAATAGCTGTTTCTAGGAACTAATAACAGCTCTTAGCTGCTATTTTCTTCTTCACCATCTCAAAAAATATGTGGCTGGTAATATGTTCATAGGGTTAAAAGAAGCATAGCTGTTTTTTCCATCTCTATTTATAACCTTGCATATGCTCTTCCCAAAGTAGATGGGAAAGATTTTGGGAGCTTTACTCTAGACATCATTAAATTTGGTCTAGCTTACTTGGGTAGCTGTACTTGTGGAAAGGTTTGAGCTTGCAGAGGCCAGGGGAGCTCAAGCAAGGTGCAGCCAAAATAATTTGCAGATTCTGTGGTCCCTGGTGAGCTGGGCTTGTCAAAGGTCCCCATTTCCCTGTGAGAGGAACTCAGGAGGGGTGGCCAGAGGGTTTGAGCCTCAGGAGGTTGTTCTCAGAGCTGCAGCACACCTGGGAACTTCCCTTCCTCTCTAATGAAAGCCACTGGCTCTTTGGAATTGCTCCCTGGAGCATCTTCTGCCAGTGAGCTGCATCTCCAGGGGTGTGCCTTTACTCACAGCCCTCTCTGCTCCTCGCAGCCAGCCCAGAGCTGATGGGTCAGACCTGGTGGGTTACACCGGGCTTTGGGATACCCCTGCTGTTTTATAAACACATCCTTTGTGCTCTAAGCAGCAGGGTAATGTCCCCGGCCTGGAAGAGCCTGGGAAATTGTGAAGCCCACAGTCTGGCAGGAGCATCTCTCTTGAGCCTGGTGGCCGGAGGGGCAGTGGGAGTGGCTCACATGCCCTGAAGCCAGGGGCCACCCGGATTAGTTAATAGAAGCAGCCGAGGTTACTTGTACCCCAGTGAGCATCCCCCTGCTCTGCTTGCACAATGCCCCCATCTGAAGCAAGGGCATCTCCCATTGTGTGACTCCAGATAAGCCAAAGCCTCACCCTTTGCTGTAGCAGCCCCTTCTCTCCCCAAGGCCACGTACCTTTGCAGGCATTTTTGCAAGTATTCCCAGGATTAACCCCCCTCCTCAGTGCCAGGTTCATCTCCCCACCCTTCATCTCACACCAGTGCCACCGCACATGTGCTGGGACAGGTTAATGGGAGCAGAGCAGCTGTAAACCACATGGAAGCAGGGAGCACCAAGGATGCTGGTCACCCCCAAAACCTGCTCTTGGGAATGCAGACCCCTCAGAGTGACTGGGGCTGTGTTCCAGCAGCCAGGTGAGCACCGGGGCTATTTGCTTCACAAGCCACTGAATTCACCTCACAGGGAAGAGGAGTCATGTGGTCACTGCTGTGTGGGTCCCTGCTGCTCCTCTGGGACAATGCACACGCAGGCATGGGAAGGACAGCGTCAGCCATCACAGGGCATCAGAGCAGCCCGGGGGGTGTGGGTGGCATTTTGGGGTCCCTGGGTGCTGAGAACTCGCTTGCCTCCAGCCCTGACCTTTGCTGTCATTAAAACTTGCACAAACTTGTAATTGTTAACCAGTTCCCCTGTAGCGGGCTTGTTATTTTTTCAGGACGGGGTTTGAAAATGTGAGACATCTACTGTAGTAAAGATTTTATTGTGCTGGCAGCAGACTGTAAAATTCGATTACATGACACTGGGGATTGCCTAAACCTTGTTCCCACTGATGCAACTGCTCAGGCTTGGGGGGGATGTGAGGAAGGGGGGTGGTTTTGAGTCACGTCTGGAGGTGCTTTAGCACGAAGGGCAGGAGCTGCCCACTCCACCCAGCCGCTCCCACCCTTCAGCCAAGTGAGCCCAATGTGGACCTGAGGATCTGGGGGGATCACAGGAGGCATGCTTAGCTGAAACAATGGATGGGTGCTTGCCTCATCACTGCCTAATGACATGAAAATCATGGGGAAGCCCAGCCTGGAAGGAGTAAGCCGGGATTTTTCTGTAGAAAAAGTTTTCCATCTAGAAATGGGCTCCCCTGTTGGCCCCCTCTCTCAGTTCACTGCTGACATGGGATTTTTCCCTCTAAGACAAAACTTTCCGCAGTTTGTATCCGTTTTATATCCATTTATATGACTGCTAGCATTTTTCATATTCCAGAGGACCATTTATGGTAAGAAAATACGTTTTCCAATAAATAATCAAAGTGATCATATTTTGGAAGGGGAAAAAAATCGTAGTAGGAAACTTTTGAAAAAAAAAAAAAAATTGGCCTGTGCTGAACATGGAGCCAGCATGATATCTTTTTTCCTTCCAATAAATCTTCTGGCTTATTTCTGTACCCAAACTACAGTGAGCCAAGAGGAATTCCTGAAGGCTCGGGTACAGTCAGCCCTTCCCCTGCTGCAGCATGCTGCAGGAATGGCATGAGCTTTCTGAAGCTACCTGCAGGATTTGGTTAGCCAAGAGTAAGAAGAGCAACAGGCTAAGAACATGGCACTTTCCAAGCAAAATAAAGCCTCTGCCTTCGCTACATTGTGGTGTAAGCCTCAGTGAAGGGGAGAGCCCGGCAGGGAAGCTGCTTAGAAAGGAGGCAATAGTGGATGGAGGAGCCTCCTTACAAAGTCCCTCTGTCAGTAAAACATGAGTTCAGGTGAGCTCAGGTAACATTCAAAAGTGCAAGGAGGAAAGCTGTAAATGGCAAATCTCAGCATGTGATTAACCTGGGGGACACCCTGCTCAGGAGCCTGTCAAGGCAATCACTTGACTGAGGTCCATTGAAGCTAAGAGCAGTGTGATGGCTGCAGGCAAATTATTGCCAGGGGGATCTGGAGGGCAATTCTGCAGGTTGTCCTCTTGATGTGAAATTCCAGGTGCAAGGTCCCCGCTCTGGAGGAAGCATGAGTCGCACAAGAATTCTGCTCCTGGCTCTGGCACCCTACTTCAGTTGGGTAAAATGCCAGGTTTTACCCTATCTAGCTGCTAATTCCCCACCTTTACCCATCAGTAAGTGGATTCCCTGAACACCTATCTTGCTGAAACCTGAGCCCCTCTCCATGAGTATACCACTAGGTCATTCAAGTACATCCAATATCTTTTTTTGAGGGGAAGAGAGGCAGGGATAGTGTTACACATTGCGCAGAAATGCTATTAACTGTAGTTGAGCATCACAACTTGGATTTATTAGCAAGGGGCTGGAAGACCTACATGGCAGAGGATGTAACTGATAACCTTGTCTTGCATCCGTTTGAGCAAATGGGTCCCGTCCCTGCGTGCTCATCAGAGATTTAGTGCTTCTCAGGAGCCTTTTTGCAATCACAGTCACTTAGCAAATATATGATACTTCACACTCAAAGCCATGACAGGGACACATGGCACTTCCCTACCTCCTAAATGTTGGTGGATGGAATTGCTTTGACTATTCAAGGAATCAAAGGCCTGGTTTGAATCTCAAGGCATTGTGCTGATTTCAGTGAGCTTCCTTCTGATTCGTCCTGTGTTTGGAGAATCAGGTTTTTTCTAAGTTAAACAAGCAAGAGAGTTTGAACAAATGAAAATGTCTCCTACTCAGTGGTGCTGAGCGCTTGTAGTCTTGAAAGTTGGAGCAAGGGGAAGTTTGAAGATGATCTCATCTCCAGCACTTAAAATGGGCCTTTTCAGGCAGGGGAAAAAAAAAAAAAGGACAAAAGAAAAAGAAAGTATACTTTAGGCAGAAAATGTACAAGCTATCTATTGGTGGCAAAAAAGTTGAGCACACAGGTACTCAAAAATTGGATGATGTTGTGAAAACAAGCAAGAGCTAGGTCTGTTGCCAAAATCAGACCCATAAAGGCCAGTGGACCACTGCTAACCCACCATCTCCTTTTAAAAGCAGACTTACCAGCCAGAATGGAGATAATCAGATACCTTCTGGTTTTCACTGGGATTTACCAGAATCTTTTCTTGGTGGTGAAGACACCGTTTTGGACAGAGCCCCAGAGAGAAGAGCTGAGATACTCAGAGCTCCCACCTGCAAATGGCAGAGGCTGTGTCTTAATGTTACTTAATTCAAAGCAGGAATTCGAAGGGGCAGGTGAAGGAGGGAACCTGCCTTTCAGCGGGAGAACGGGAAAAGGCTTATTTTTTTTCTTTTTTTTTCACATACAGAATTTCATATGCTCAAGCACAGGCCCCGTGCTGAGCCAAAACGACCACCCAAGGTCTCCTGCAAAATGCAGCTGTTGTTCCTGCCCCTGCCCAAGCTGTGGGCGCGTGTCTCTTGCTGTGCACCGCGTGGCCAGTGAGCCTCAGCACAATAATGTGTTTTCCTTCTCCTAACACCTGACAGTGGCATGATTTCACCAGCCACTTGGTCCCATTGCTGCATACTTTCCAAGGTGACATAAATCAAACAGATTAACGTGTTTGCTTTTAATTTTACATTTTAGAAACAGCTGTTGAACAACCTCAATGCCAACAGTGTCTATTGCCAGCATTAGTGTCATTAGCAATCATTGCAGCTGTAATAGCACCATTATCTCCTGCTAAAAGGGTCACTGATGGCTCAGGACAGAGCTTTGGGGAAGCAAAAAGAGCAGACTAAATGAGATGGAAACTGCAAACAGTTGCTTCTCTCTTAACGTGCATAAAGACCTGTGGATGCTACGCAGAGGGAAATTAGTTTGCACAAGTAGCAAAAATTTTGGCCAGAGTGTCATCGAGGAGGTGGGGCTCGTGGTAGCTTTAGTGTCACTTGGGCTAACAAAAAGCATATAAATATGGGAAAGAGAGAATGGGGACATTACTACCAACCATCTTCATCCCTCAGAGCAAACTTCTCTCCACCTCTTGCTGCCACCTCTGGGTAAGTCAGACTGCCTCCCTTTCTCTTTCTACCTGTTTTGCAGAGCTGTCTTCTTAAATTGATGTAGCAGGCAGTGAAAAATGTGGCTCATTGACCCAAGAAAATGAGGTCTCCTCAGGTCTTTGAGGATATTGTGCTGGTTTGGGGCCATCATTACATATTACAGCCCCTTCTGGGCAGAGAGGGTTTTTCCTCTGAAGGGGTCTGCTGATCTTGGCTTTCAAGGGCACGTGCACTGTAGGGCTTGGTGAGATGGCTCTGCCAGCCTTTTGAGGCAAGACAGCTGGGATTCCTGATGGATGAGATGATGGAGCAGGGAGACAGAGACGGACTTATGGTTATAGTCATCAGTCATTTACTCTCACTTGTAAAGCCTGATGCAGAAAGCCCTCCTTCCTTCTCAGACTAGAAGGTCCATCTCCTACATTGGTCTCACTGAAAGATGTAAGATGCTTGATTACAACCTGTTTTTACCTCCTGGACTTTCCCGTGTCTCCTCCCCCTCTTAACCCTAGGGCTCCCCCTGCCCACCATGGCTCTGTGGATCCGATCGCTGCCTCTCCTCGCCCTCCTCGCCCTCTCCGGCCCCGGGAGCAGCCAGGCAGCTGTCAACCAGCACCTCTGTGGCTCCCACTTGGTGGAGGCTCTGTACCTGGTGTGTGGGGAACGGGGCTTCTTCTACCAACCCAAAGCCCGGCGGGATGTGGAGCAGCCCCTAGGTAAGTCGGGCTGGCCGTGAAAGCAGTCACGTGCTATGTGATGTGAGATGCAACAACTTTTGACAGTGACACCAGGAATGTCCTTCATGGGGAATGCCAGGAATACCTTCAGCATACCAGCAGCATTGCATTGCCAGGGAAAAGCTCTTCAGGTTGAAAAGGCAGACGAGAGGGCAGGCAGGGAGAGGGGATTTAGGAGGCAAAAGGAATTGTGTCTGAAAGCTCAAGCTCGTCTATTTCTTTGTGTGACCCTTACGCCGGCCTGGGAGTATCCATAGAAAATAAAGGCGGGAGGAACTCAAGAAGCCTCCTTCTGCCCCAAGAGAGGATCAGCTGTCCCCATTCTATTTTGTAGCCATGTTTGGTAGGTTCATAAAAACCTCCAGAGAGAAAGCTTCTTCTGCCTTCTGGAGCTGCCCATTCCCAAGCTTAACTGACCTTCTTCTGGAGTGTTTCTTCCCAATATCTAACCTGAACATCCCTTGCTGTAAATTATTTCTTGTCTTCTCAATAGTGGACACGGGGAAGAGCCTAGTCCTTGCATCTTCATGATTGCTTTTCAAAATATTTGTATACTGTCTCCATGTCTAGTTTTGACCTTTCCTCAAGCAAACGCAACCCTACCTTCTTAGGTCAGATTTTCTAGATCTCTAAACATGCAAATTGTTCTGCATTTGTCCACATCCTTGCTGACTAGTAAGGCCTGAAGAAGCACATTGAACATTCTCTCATCCAAGCTTCTAATCAAGACTGTGAATAGATGAAGAAGAGAACCCTGCCCAAATCACATCCATTTCAATCCTCTCATTTCAAGATCAACCTTTATTTAACCTCCCTTGGCTATAATACATGTCTCCCACCATTTCTCTTCCCATCACATACAGCTTTCATTCATATCCAGTTCCTTCTCCTACGTATGTAACTGTCCTGTGAAGTAGTCTTAGGGGTCTTTGTAAGGTCAAACAAGATAATGCCCTAGCAGAGGGTTTGCCATGATTTGTTTGGGATGTCATTTGCTCCATTCTCTGATTATTCATTTCTAGAGACCACCACAAATGGGTTGGATGTTTCAGTAGCCAAATTACCTAAATAGTGTACAGAGAATTTTAACCGTGCCAAACAGAATGCGAGTATTTGAGGATTTTCTACCTTTTTTCAGGACTGAGCCACCACCTCTTTGTCACAAAATCTGGTTATGTTTACTGTCTGCTCACAGCTGGCTCGAAGGATGAAGACAAGTAAATCATGAAACATTGACTAGCTATTTCCTCTTCTACTTAGCATTGGACCAAATTTTTCCCAAATTTCCCTTCTAGCACACTAGCATAATGATTTTGTGTTACTCTTGTGCCTTGTTCATTGCCTCACACTTTAGGGGCTTGGGGATTTTGCATCTTGTACTGTACTTGTATTGCCCTAGAAACCACATCTCATTCTCACTTTCCAGGCATTTTCTCTTTGTTGTTAGGGGCTCCTTTCTTCCTGCAGGAAAAATTCACTGATTTATTTGCCGTTTTCCATATTTTCATTGGGCAACTAAAACCTAAACAGATCTGTGCACAAGTTTTCAAGTTCTCACCAGCAAATAAGACATTCTGTTGAGTTTTATCTGTGTCCAAATACCCTAATTTATCATTGCTTCTAAAAACTTGCCCCCAGCTGTGAACACAGACACACAAATGCTTTTGCTGTCAGCTTGGGGCTATGTCCAGGCAGCCAACTGAATCAGGCTGTTCAGGAGCAGCTGGGAAATGCACCCAGCCTCAGAACTGGACTGTCCCTTCAATCCCATGGCACCCCAGTTGTCTGCCCAGGCTCCCAGAAGAGTGGGTAACTGCCTAAAGGGCACTATGGTCCCAAAGTCTTCTCTCTTGAGCAGACAATCCCATTTTATCATCTTACTAGCTGCTTACCCCAGGGAGGGTGCAGGATTTCCCTTCTTCTCCACACAGCTTCCCCAGTAAAGTCCCTGTATCCCTTTATCCCTCACACTGCTGATAGCCACCCATCTTGGCATCTTCTGAACACCACAGGATTATTTTGGGAGAGGAAACAGTGAGCCTGAATGTGCTACGAGCAGCATCAACCTGGGGAAACCTGTGCAACTTCCTTCCCATTTTCCAACCCACCCTGGATTAAGGATCTGGTGGCAGCTAAGGGGGTGTCTGCAGGGCTCAAGAGCCGGGGCTGATGCTGTGTGATGCCCCACACCTTCTCTCCTTCTTCCCTGGCAGTGAGCGGTCCCTTGCACGGTGAGGTGGGAGAGCTGCCCTTCCAGCAGGAGGAGTTTGAGAAAGTGAAGCGGGGGATCGTTGAGCAATGCTGCCACAACACCTGCTCCCTCTACCAGCTGGAAAACTACTGCAATTAGTGGCAGGGCCGGCGCTGGGGAGCTGGCAGGCCACGGGCAGGAAAACGCACTTATGCTACTGCACCTTCAAAGCAACTGAATAAATGTTGTGGATCTATCGGAAGGACTGTGCTGGTTCATGTGTCCACATCTTTTTGTCTGCTTTAGAGTGTCAGTGTCCATGCTTGGGTAAGGCAGTTTTCAGCCATCACTTCAGATTATCCTTCTGCCATGCGAATGGACTCCATGGGAGCAAGGGAGGGAGGGGTATTACAGAGCTTTGGAGCAGGTACATGGAGCATCCGACACCCCCAGTCCTTGGAGAACGAGAAGGAGAAGGCAGAGAGGTTTGAACAAAACTTCTCTTGCTAGGGAAACCTTACATCTGTAACAATGTCATGCTGATCAACTTCCTGCAGTTCACAGCCCAAATATAGCCAGGCAGCTGGAGACCGAACTTCCTCAGCTACATAATGGAAACAGTAAAGATTAGGCAAAGAATTATGTCACCTATTCATTGTACTCAGAAAAACCATGGATGGCCACCATGGCCAATTAAGAAAGTGAGTCTAGTTCCCACTTCAGGTTGTGGGAGGCCCAGGCAGAGTCCCTGCTGTGGGATGTGCTTGTCCTTTGCAAGGATATGACAAGCCACGTACTGAAAATGGATTTAATCCAGAAGGTGCTATGAATTTATTAGCCATGTGCTGGGCAGTATCCCTGCTCCTGGTGCTGCAAACCTCTTTCAAGTATCTGGTCCCAAAATTGCCCCTTTCTGTGAGGAAAAGCTGCTGGAGTGGCCCAGAGCGTAGGGAAGGGCTGTGTTCCCTCTGCCGAGGGACTCCCGTGGCAGCGTACTGAAATCCATGCAGAGGGGCTCTATGGGATGGGCTCAGCCTGGCAGAGCTGACAGCAGCAGCCAGGGCTGCATCTTGCTGGTGACAGATTTTGAAAGTTGGTCTGAGAGGAGCCTGTGGTTTTAACAGCCTCATTTCCCAAACCAGTTCCGACTGCCTCCAGTGGAGCTGCACAGATGGAAGCTGCCATCCCATCCCTGCCAAGATGCATTACTCCCAATCCTATCACAAGCACAAAACTGGCCAAACCACTACAAACTGAAAGGCTGGAAGAGCAGCTGGAGGAGCTGCTGAAAAGAAAATACAGACATAAAAAATGAGATCAGAAAGCAGTCATGATTCCCTCTGGTGACCTTCCATACAAATTCCCTTGATGTAGCCAAACACCCAAGACAGGGGCCTCCTTCCGCAGGTGCCACAGCAGTGCTACTCAGCCAGTCCTACTCCCCGTGACCACCTTTTCATCCCTCTCCATCACCCTTTCTGCTGGGCCCCACTGAATATTCACAGCAGCAGAGCTTTCAACTGTGACAAGCAGCTTCGGGCCAAAATCTTGTGGTTATGAAAGCGTGGCAAGATATATTCTGTTCCTGAGCTCCTTGGTTCCCACAAACCCCCACAGTTAAGCTATAGCTCTAGTGGTTTCTAGGGGGGACTCCCTAGGAGCAATTCTCCTACCTGTCCTGGTGAACCATGAGATCAGGACAAATGTTGCTGAAAAACAAACAAACAAACAAACATAAAACAAAAAAGCAGAACTATTGCTCATGGTAAGGCCACCAACATATCCAGGCATGCAGCCAAGCATCAGCAATCCCATTTGTCCAGGAGACACCACCCTGATCCAAAAGGCAGAGGTTCAGGTCTGCTTGGATGTTCTGGAGGGAAAGGACATCCAGCCATGGTGGTTCATCCATCTGGCACAGCCCTGTTTATCTGCTGGCACTCCTGCCCTGGCAGCAATGCTCTGCTCGGGTGAGGACAGCTCTTCAGAGATGCCCAGCTCATTTCCTGCCCTCTGCCATTGTTTGGTCTGATCCTTTGTTTGTTTGCTTTTTCTGAATGCTCTCAATTAGGACTTGTTGGGAAATTGCAAATGCCACTTTTTCTACTGGAAAATGTTGATTCATCAAGACCAGCACTCCCCGCAGGAACAAACTGGTTTTAGCAAGGCAGGATTTGAAAGGATGAAGAGACATAGAAGGTTCAGGTGCCTGCTCTTCTTCCTCTGCACCCAGTTGCCCAAGACCACAAGCCAACCACCAGGCTCAGGGTGGGCACCTTTGCTTCTGCTGGAAGATTCCAGAGGGTGACCACCAAGGTCAGGGAGGGACGGATGTCCTCATGTCCACTTTAGGGACCCAAGCTGTCTGAGCTCTCTGCAGAGCACATGCAGGGGCTGTTACTCCCTTCTTCCCCAAAGCAAGAGCTGTCCTGGAGATAAGTGGCCTATGGTGGGTTATGTTGCCCTCCAGGAGGTTCAGAACATACTGCATCAATTTTAAAACTGTAGAAAGCCTAAAAAAAAAAAAAAAAAAAAAAATTCTACACTTCACTTTCCAGAACTGAAAATAATATAAAGGGCCAGCTCTTCACTTTTTAAAAGCTGCAGTGAGGTGAAGGCCAAAGGAGAACAAAGGGTCTTTTTCCCCCTTTTCTGGAACTCCAGGGAAGGAAGCCTGAAGGCAACCCTGTGCATTTTCCACACTGGAGCACATGGCTCCCTGGCCTGCAAACATGATGCTGCTGGATTGCTGACCCTGTGCTGTCACAGGGCAGGCAGCTTTAGCCCCCTACTCCACCCAAAGCCAAAAATGGGTGTCCTTAAGGTCCTTACAGAGATCTTTACCATGGTCCAGGATGGAATTTTTTTATAAAGCCTCCCTCAAATCCTTGTGCCCTTGCCCAGGCCATTCCCTGTTCTCAATTGTGCTTGGGAGATGCCAGAACTTATGAATTCCTGCAGGAGAAATGACTCAAGGACAGGGAATGCCGCATCCATTGACCTCCCTCCCTGCTTCTCCTCTTGCCAGGCTTTGCATTGTGATCTTTGGGAAGCAAATGCATCCAGTCCCCTTTACTCTGACTCAGCAGTTGCTCTGAAATGCTTTTTGCGGTAGCGGTGGGGCATCATGCCTGACTAGAATATCTTGGCTCTGCTACTCTTGCAACAAACTTCCAAAGGTCTCATGCTCGTGGTGGAGGGCAATTTGAAGAGAATGCAAATAAAGGCTTCAGTTCATTCATGTTGCTTGAATAGAGAATAGAAAGCTGAGCCGCAGAGGGGATTGCAAGGCAAATTCTTTGGGCTGCTGAGTTGTTAACACTGCCTAGAAAAAAAAGGACCAAAGTTGCCCCTGCCTGCCACGTGCATGAACCCTCATCCAAAAGGGCAGCGCTTCAGTTTCGAGGAAAAGGGAGTGATGTGCACAGCAGTGGAAATGGAGGGGAGCCTCTGCAGGGCACTGGCCATCGGGGTCCCTGGTGATCAGGTGGCAGATCACGCGCCCCAGATTGCCAGGTGGGCTCCCCTGCTCCAGCTTACTGGGAGAGGAAGGGAAGGGAAGGCTGCCACTGTCCCGGAGCTAATCCGACTGCATTATTCCCTTTCCAGGAAACCACAGATAGAGAGCTCTCTATTACTCTGGGAACTTGAGAGACTCACTTTGAGAAACAGTCAGACTATACCCTGGGATTTATTTCTTTTTAACCATCTTATCAGCATTCTAGGATATTTTAAACCTGCTTACAGCCTCTCTCCTTATCTGCAGAGTGATTCCCTAATAACAGACTTGCAGCAATGACTTGAGTTGGAAAGCATGCACCGAGCAGATTCAGTGTTAAGACCTCAAGTTCACTCTGATTTAGACCAACTTCACCAAAGACACCTATCTTGAACAAAAAATAGTCCGTCTTCCTTCTCCTTTGACTCTGGGCAGGAAGAAAACTTTAGGTCAGGCTATAAATTGATATGGAAAGTCACTGCCAGCACATTGTCTCTGGCTGAATTATTCCTGCATGCTGTGGGGAGGAAGGAAGCTGGTTTTTTCCAATCCCAATGCCAGGCTGGTTCTCACATGCCCCCCAGTCCTGTTGGGCAGAGCAGGCAGGAGCAGATCCAGGACAATAACGGGAAGCAAAGCAAGGCCATAGGGGCGCACAAGGAAATGATCTGAACCTCAATCATTTCCCTCCATCCCTCAATCCTTTCCCTCCATTCCCAGTCATCTTCAGGACTGTCAAGAAAAGGTGGACAAACTGCCTGAGCTCCTCCAACCTCCTTTCTGTTGCTGAAAAAGGCAGCCAAAATACCACTTTATTTCTGGTTTTTTTCATGCCTGGTACATGCCAGGATTGCCAGGATCTCCAGGATGCATGTGGTTGCTCACACTAAAATTTCCCACAAATGTTTTGAGATTTTGGAAGAAAATTAACAACAGAAATAAATTTGGCTTTTGATTTCCAGGTTGTTGTCGTTTGGGCTTTGTAATGCTGGATTTTGGCAGTGGGGATGTTTTACATAACTGCCAACTTCTGAAATGTAACTTTTTGTCAGAAAATAATGCAGCTTCCTCTTCCCTAATCAGAAAACGGAAAATCCAATATAAATGACACCACCCTACACTGACGATAAACCATTCTGTGGAGGTTTCAATGGAAAAAATTCTACCCTTTTTTCCCCTTATCAGAAAACTCCTCCACTTTGGAGACTGGGACCCAGCAGGGTCCTGGCTCTGCAGACTTGCCTGAGAGCAGGTCTTGCACACCCAAGTTTCAAGCTTTCCCTATTTGGAGGGATTTTATAAACTTATCCCAAATAAATACTGTCTTGGCCCCTGGGCTTCTAACTGAGTCCAGTGGCAAGAAAAAGAAATCACAGTGTAAAAGACCAAGACCTAGTCAAAGCATGCCCAGATTGCACACCACTCTGCTCCTCTCCTGATTTTGAAATTGTTTTTTCAGTATGTGTGCAGCCTGAACCTGGCCACATTTTTCCAAAAGCTGGCACCTTGTCCCAAAATAATGAATTCCAACCCCAAATAAGGAAAAAAAGTGACTCCATGAAATCCTGATGAAATGTGGACAGGTTATTTTACATTCCTAATCCTGGTGCAGATATTCTGAGGCAGGTGTTCAGTGTAAAAACCTGCGCTGCCACAGTGTTTTGGCTCACCAAACCATGGGTGCTTCTCTCAGGTGTGGAAGCAGTGACAGGGAGGGGACCAGATCACCCTCCAGCCTGTGCATTCAAGGTGCAGAGGGGTCATCTGGGCTCAGATGGGCTCAGCCTAGCTTATGCCTTAAGCCTGTGGGAGGACCACCAGAGGCTGAAGTCCCTCTTGTTAAGATCTCCTCCAGCAGCAGCACCTTTGCTCTGCAAGATCCCTGACCTCACCCCAGGAACAGTGAGCAGCATTGAGCACTGACATCATGCCCATTTTTCCTTTATGGTTTTGACTACAGAGCCCAGAAATCATTCTCAAGATGCTTGCCCTTCCTCACCCCGTGGAGCTGTTGCTTTGACTGCCCCGTTTCTCTGTGCACCTCATTTAAGAACACAGGACTGAGAGCAACTTTTAAGCCAGTTACCTCATACCTTGCTAACCTCACATCACTGCCTTTTTCATCTCCAAAAAGACTTTAACATCCCAATCTCCCCCTTTAGCCTGTGTGCAGTTTTAGTTCCTGGAACCTTTCCTGAGGAATTCATCCTCTCCTGTTGGGCTTCACAGCCCTCACAACCTGGAAAAGATCCGGAGCTTTCACACATCTGTTCAGAGCAGAGCAATTATCCGTGGCTCCGTCACTGAAATAGGGCAACACAAAAATGTTGGGAATCTGTTAAAGCCAGATTCCTGCGACGGCTTTCCCTTCTCCTGCAGTCCCAGCTGCTGCCAGGGGATGGAGCGCAGGTCAGCCCACAGCTGGATCCCGCAGCCCTGCCTGCAGCTGCCTGGCAGCACCGTCTGGGGCAGGGCAGGGCGGCACGGCCACCGGGACCCCGCAAAAACAGGGGAGAAAATCTGATAAACAGACACTGCGTTGGAGAAAAACTCCCTGGAGATGTGATGCTGGAGTAAGACTTTGCATGGAGGCCATGGGAGCAGCAGAGCTGGGGCAGCAAGGAGATGGCTGGAGCAGTGGAAACAAACTGCCTGTCAACCCACAGGCTGCTCCTGGCACGGCCAGAGACCTGCAGTGATGATGAGTTGGGTTGCTGATGCTGCTCTTGCTCTTCTCTTTGTTTAAAGGAGGTATTCCCTCAAGGAAGATTTTGGTTGCCCTTCTGAACCTCCTGGCTCTTGATGCTGGGACTGCCAGCCTGGCTGTCACAGCCCAGGGCACCCTCAGCAGCAGTTCGCTGCCACCCTGCAGTCCACCTCCTTCCTGTGCGCCCTGCCCAATATTTCCTCTGGTGTAGCAGGGACCTATGACCCGTTCTGGGTCGCATGGGCCTGCGTTTTCAAGTCAAAAACTACCTTTTTGAGCAGACCAAGGGTTAGGTTTGCAATAACCTCCAGCTGCAAAGAACCTGTGCTGTGCAACGATACCCTGGGCTCTTGTGGCTTGCCCTGGCACTGAAGGACTGCCAGAGCATAGATATATGTGCTCAGTGGAAACACTGAAGTTTCAAAGCTGGGACATGTCCCCACCCAGCTTTGCCACGGGGCTCAAATCCTCACTCCCACACATCATATTGTCTGGGCTCATGGTGCTGGTCCTTGGCCACGACACAATTTTGACCAGCTCTTCTGCTGTTGGGGACAGCCACTACCCCAGCCAGCACCGCTTCACCGAGGATGAGGCCCTAATGAGGGTTATGAAATGATGCTACAGCCAGCAGAGGGAGTGCTCAGAGCTTCAGGAATCACAGGGACAGCTTGGGAAGCGCCGAAAAAATGTACTAAACCCAAGACGGGGGTGATAGGGTGCTGAAACAAAGGTTCTCCCCGGCTCAGCTGCTAGCCTGGTGATGCTCAGCTGTGAGAGGATGGAGAAATGGATGTGCCATGAACCCTCCTGGAGACCTCGGGTACTGGATGAGCCAGAGATCAGTATCCTCAGTGAGAGACATGCTTGAGCCTCTTAGACTTGAGGAATTTTGCAGAGCCTGTTCTAAGCCACCAAGTGAAATTCCCCCCCATTCATTCAGTTCTGGCTTTGAGCTCTTTAGGTTTTCCAAGCAAAGTCATTGCTGCACGTCAATTGCTAAGGAATCACTCCTATAGCATTTATTTCCAAAGAAATTGCCCTTGTGCCTCACATAGGTGCTGGAACCAAGAGGCAGTCCGTGGGCTGGGAGTTGAGGGAAGCTCAGGCCCGGCTCTGCCCACCAAATGAACATTTTAAGAAGATCTTCATTTGATTTTCGGCCAAAAAGAGCAATTTGTATTACTTCAGTGATTCTGGCAATATTGATAACAGTCTCTTATGTTAGGGAAGGGGTCTAAATTATTCTCCATGAAATGCCTCAGTGATGGCAGGGGCTCTCCACTCACACACAATCTTAGAAATATAATCAGTTTCCCAAATGCACACCGTCAAAGACTCATGCCTGGTCCTCTCCTAAATGTGTGGATTCCGCAGATTTTTAAATGAAGGCACTTCAAGCACCAATGAGCAATTTTGCAACTCGTCTCTAAGCAGATCAATAACTAAAAGCAATGTAACGAAGTCAGGTGTCTCTGGATTGTGTTAGGACAAGCCCATGAGAGGATTCTGATGCAGATGAGATAAACGCCATTAAATCACTTGCAGGGCGAGGTTTAAGTGGGGAAAGCATAGCACTGAGTGTTAGGAAGGTGTTGTGCGTGGTGAGCACCACCGCAGGCTGATTAACACCGCATGCAAACCCTATTGCAAGCCTGGTAAAAGACAATGGGACACATTTTCACCACTAAATACATCAGCGATGAAAGGGAGCTGGGAGCTGGGGGAAGAGGCAGAAAAGAGCAGCAGGAATGACCTGACCTGCCTGAAATCTGCTTTTCTACTGGAGACCAAGGAAACTTTCTCTATATATCTGGAAAAAAAAAANAGAGACTTGGTTTGCAACCAAGACGGTGGTTGTGAGAAGAGCCTGGATGGTGCACAGTGGCCAAATGCCTTCTGAGATTTAGTGCCTAGAAGGTGAAGTTAAGCCATCTGGACTGGAGTGGTGTTTGGTGGGCAAGAGGCAACTGCTCAGAGGGATAGTCCAGCTGTCAACAGAAAAGCTTTGTAGAGTTTGAATCAAGGGAAGATGACACTTCTTCAGTGGAACAGAGCCATAGCCAGAGAAAGTCTATGCATGGAAACCCCCTCCTTTTGCAGCCATACCCCACTACAGCTGAGATGTGGCAGTGAACCCTGCCACCAGCCCAGGCAGCCTGTTGATCTTATTATTCCCTTCTCAAAGCCAGGATCAAATGAGGAGAATATATCCACAGGAAGGAAATGTTCCCTCTTACCTGCAGTTGCTTTCCAATTCCATCTTCCTCCCTGCTCAGGAGAGATCTCATGCAGCTCTGCAGCAGAAGACACTGTCTGTCTCACCAGCTCTGTCATCTGCTGTTAGTTGGCCCCAGCTGTTAGGAGGAGATGCCTTCACCCAAGACAGCCTGGTATTTCCAGCTTATACTTACTCAAATCTGAGAGGAACAACAGCACTCGCTTGTGATGTGGATGACTCCTTCAAAAACTGATTCTGTCTCAGCAAGCTGGGACTGGGAAGCCTTCATGAAGATGGAGGGGCCAATCCTATGATAGGTTCAATGGAGGAACAGGGAGAAAAAGGCAGTGCAAAATGGCTGGAGCAGTGATTAATTTGGACTTTTATTATGATTAACTCGAAATCAGCAAGAACAACCCAGCTGTCAGCAAATCCATTTTAGAGATATGAGCAGCCCTCTAAAATCAGTCTTGGTCGATAATATCCTCCACGTGGTGCTACTGCAAACCTACTTTTTGACAACACCTGATGGCTGGTGCAGAAGCAGGAGAAAACTCCATCCTGCAGGGTGGTGGGAGCTCTGGTGTGGTGCCTTTCCCCTTGACTGTCACACCCTGCCCCTGCAACCTGTGCTGCAAACCATTTTATTCAACTATATCTGAATGCTAAAGAGTGCATTCTCTGGGCAGCCCAGCAGAGGTGTGGGCTCCAGCTTGGGCACTCACTGGGGCACAGTGAGGTTCAACACACCAGGGCTTTCCCGACAGAAACCTCCTGTGCAGGTTCCCCAGCTTCATAGCAGAGCTGTTCTTCCCCACTCCATCTGGGATCCTGGTTTGCACACTTTGGCTTGCCCTCCTTACAAAGCCACAATCAGCAGCAGGGTGGCAGAGTTCAGCAACAGCCCGTGGGGGGAGGGCTGTCTGTCAGAGCCATGGAGCAGCTTGTATTATGAAAAAAAGGCTGTATCTAGGAGGCTGGCTCCTCACAGCCTCTGCTGTGGCCACGCCAGAGAAGAGGCAGGTGGGAAAGCAGATGCAGTTTGGGTAAAGGTGTGTCAGCAGTGTCTGCTCAGGCAGGTGTTGAATGCTGGAGCCAGGTAGAGCACAGCCTGGTTGGACCAAGTGAGGTGCCCGCACTCTCTAGCCCACTGTGTTTGGTTTGAGAGGCTCTTGCAGCCTCCTGCACATCCACCTCCCACCCCACAGCTAACTCTGTGCCTGCAGCAGCTGGATTTGGGGTGCAGAGATGCTGCTGCCTGCAAGGGAGCTCCATCCACCATCTGGGCTTAAGACCTCTGGAGCTTCTTACCCCCATCAGATGGTCTTGCAAAAGCACCACAGGATCACTCCTGGTGCTGGAACCCAGTGGGCAGAGAGAGGTAGGTCACAGGGGCCAGCATGTTGGTAACCAGAGGCTGTGTGGTAGTGGCAGGGAGAAGAGCCGCCCAGGAGATAAGAACCACCACCAAAACCCTCCAAGCATTGTGGAAGTGGCTTCCTCAGCCCTAGCTTTCTTAGTGGCCTCGTGCAGGTCACGTAGCCCACTTTCAAACCATCCCCATTCCCTGGATCTCACCCCCCATGCGTTACCCATCAGCCAGGGCAGACCCTTCAAAGCGGTTACTGAAGCTCAAGGGCTGTTTTCCATTTTATTGCAGGGATCTGGGGCTGTTTCCACTCTGATGACCAGAACCTGGCTCCAGACATCGCTCTCCTGGCAGAATCATGCCCAGAAAAGCATGCTTAATTTAAAAGCCAAGTGCCAACATCCCAAGCTGGTTGTTTAGACTAAATGAAAGGTTTTCAGGGAAAAAAAAACAAAAAAAAAAAACAAAAAAAACCAGTCTGACTTAAATTCCACCCCCCTTCCCCAGGAGATTACTCCCTATCTGGTTGCCTCCCGAAGGTGGGAGCAAAGGCTTAGCAGTGAGTCATCTTTTACTTTGTATACCCCGCCGGTGCTATTACTGCTCTCATGTGGGTCTCTGGGAACGGCGAGGGCGGCGGTGGGTGGGGGAAAGCGGCCACGAAGCGTCAGCCACCGGAGTGGGTTTGCACCCCAACTGCACTGCTGCCTGTGGGGGGGGGATCTGCGAGGCATCCCCAGAAATATCGCCCTCCCCTAGCCAGTGCTGGCTTAGGGCAGGCAGGACCTGCTGCCCGACGTGAGTGGGGTCCCAAGGGATTGGCATGGGAGCTCTTGAAACACCCCAGTGACTCAGACAAATACGAGATGACGCTCATGTAGAGTTAATTAGTGAGCGAGGGTAGTACTCAGCCTGCCCAAATGAGCCCGAAGCCCCTGGGCTGACTCACGGGAAACAGTGAGGTTCCCCCAGAAAGGGATGCCGAAGCAGCTCATAGAAATCAGCAGTTGCAGGCACTCATCCTCTCCAATGACAGGAACCCCAGAGTGGGACCCAGCAGGTCTGGCCTGAAATAACTCCCCACCTCGGACACTCAAGCTTCTTGGAGAGAGAACAACTTTCCTCTAAAAGGAAAGGGGATGCCTGCTATCCATTGCAGGATTTTTCTCTCTCCTTGTATCACATGTAGACACAGGAATTCATTCTATCTCTGGAAAACATATTTTTTTTTTTTCCCGCTTTGGATTAGGTTCATGGAGAAGAGATTGTTCCAGTCTGGCACCTCTTGTGGTTACTGTGCTTGTTTTGACTAAAAAACACCTGTGTGATCTCTACATATTTGAAATGGTTGCCTTTAATGCAAAAAAAAACCTAAACAAAAATCTCTGCAACTTACTTTCAGGCAAAACAAAAATTTCTTCTGCACAAAGATCTACCTGGTGGACTGAGATGGCTCAGCAAGAGATACACCTGGAGAAATGAAGGGAGGAGAGGTGGGCAGATTTGGAATGGGGACACAATTTCCATCATTGTCATTACACTTGCTGATAATTAGACATGTCCAGGTATTTGCATGGTTACAAAGGCTCACTACAGCCACCTCTCAAAAATAGGAATGCCCTGAACTGGGACCAGCTGAAAGTCAAAAGTATTATTTCCATTAAGCTTTGTGTTGTCTGATTGAACATTTGCTTATGCGGATGTTTTAATTACTCTCTGCTACCACTGCCTCAGCAGCAGGCCCTTGCAGCCAGCTCAGACGAAGGCAGAGGGGCTGTCACAGGCTTAGGGAGGGCCTTGCACACAAGCAGTGTCACAGGGATGCAGGAGTCACCTCCAGCTCCTAGAGGTCAAGGCACTGAGGGTGTGCATCCCCTGAGCTCTGGCGGGAGCACAGGCACCGGGGTTAGAATCCCAGGGCCAGGGGAGGGGGCTGGCAGAGCCTATGTCCACACGTGGATTATGCAGGGAAGCATTCATGGGGGGTCTCCCTGGGCTGGGGCGATATCTCTCGCTGCACTTCTCTTTAAACTGTGGGGAAGTTGGATTAGGTGAGGAATTCCACAATTTCTTAGCTTTTCAAATAACATGTCTGCGATATCAGCCAGTCTGGCCTGAGCCCCCACCTGCCTTGGGAATTCAGTTAACCCTTTGCATGTTGGCTTCACAGAGAGCCTCTCTGGAGCTCGTTATCTCTGGCTGATGAGGAGATGGGGACTCAAGTGACACCAGCAGAGTGTGCTGGAAACAGGGGGCAGCATCTGAATCACCTGCCATTTGGCTCTACCTACTTAGACAAGCACTCGCTTCCCCCTCAGCCCAAAAATACCTTTGCGCACACACACACACACACACACACACACACCCCTGCACGTGCTACACAGGCATACCACCTGCTGTTTTGAAAAGCTTACGTGCATGGGTTTTTGGGGAGGGTTACCTTCCAAGCAATTAGTAATTAGCTTAGCAGTCTCAAGGGTCCTACCTTGTGTGAGGTCTCCTGCTCCAGAAAGGCTGGGATCTCTATAAAATCTCTGCTTTTCTCACCAGAGCCTTTCTGAAGCATAGCTGGCACCATAAAAGCCCCTCCTCTCCATCACACAGGATTGTGTTATACCTTCTTGCCCTGTGACACTACTCAGAGATGCCAACCCCAGCTATGCACCTGTCCTTGAAGGTGAAATAGCTATGAGCTGGTAACATCCCCAGGCCCACCCTGGCTGGGACCTGGCTCAGGGCACAATACCCAGCTCAGCTCTGCCAGCACCACGCCACACTACTGCCATGCTCAGTGAATTTTTCAGCAGCAGAATATAAACATTTCTAGTGAAGTACACTTAGTGAGAGTTGCTTTGCCAAGAGCTGTTGCCTCCCCTCCTTCACTATGATTATGAGAGAGAGTTTTGTTTAAGTGGGAAAACAAATTGTCTACACCTCTTGCCCTCCCCATTGGACATCCATCACCCAGGGCAAGGGCAGTGTGGTCTGGAGGGGATGCTGGCATGGGTGGGCACAGGGTGTCCCTGTGTCACCTGCATCAGGAATGGGAATGAGGTGAGGGTCTAAGTTATTGCAACCTCTAATACAGCCCCTGCCAGCTGTAGGTGCTGGAAGTCCCAGCCTCAAAGGCAACAAAGCAAGAGAGGATAAACTTATCCCTGTTGTGAGCTGGTGCCTGGGGATGAAGACCAGAGGGAAATTAAGTAGCTTGCCCAAGGTGATGTGTGGATGCAGTGGCAGAGGAAGGCTCTGCATCAGCCCTGTGCTGCCCCTTGTCCCCATGCCCACAGCCACCTGCCCATGGGACCCCAGCCCCACATCCTACTGGGGTCTTCACTGCTCAATTCACACGTAAGGGCATCAGTTGCTAGGCCTGGCAGCACCTTTATCCTGCCCAGAAAGCCCCAGCCTGAAGAAGTGTCCCCTGAAAAGGTGTGAAGCCCTGGCCTGGAGGAGATGCTGCCACCCAGCCCTCTGACAGAAGACAATGAGAGCTGCAAACAAAGACCAGCACTGAAGCACTGCAGCAAAGCAAAAAGAAAGGGAAAAGAAAAAAGANAGAAACGCCTGAAAGATACATAGCTGGGATTCCAGAACCCCTCAGAGGTATTTGGGCTTAGCCAACAGGCTCAGGGTTTTTTATTTTTTTCAAAGCCATTAATTACACAACAGAGACATATCTGCACCACTCCACCTCTCTGTGGCAAATAAGGGCCCCACATACATTGTCTAAAATGTGTCACCCTCTGTGCTCCATGCCATCAGCTCCCTTGGGCTCTTGGAAAAATAACCCATCCTATGGTGGTATTTGCAGCTGGCTCTTGTGTCTGATTTTCTGCAGAGTATCGAAAGGGTGCTCAAACCATGCACCTCCCAAGGGTGCATCTGAAATGCAAGAGATGCATCCATAGGGGCAGAGGGTTGGGAATCCCACCCTGATCACCTGGGCAGCTTTTCTGAGCTGATTGCACAATGAGGCCAAAGGGAAAGTCTCCAAGAAGATACAGTAAGGGAATATTGATGCATATAAGGACTGCAATCACCTCTGGCATGGCCCATCACTGGCATTGCCACCAGCCACCCAGTGATGGCTGTTTTGTTGGAGCTGCTGGAGAGGATCTCAGAAACAGCTGCTGTGTCTTGTTTTTTGGGAAAGAACTTACTTAAAGCTCACTTGCTTTCTCCCATGAATCCAGCAATGCAAGCAGCCAGACTGACCAGTTCATATTAATACTCCTGTGAGCAGGATAAAACATTTTTAAGAGTGATCCCTGTGTTTTCCAAGTGCAGACAGAGCAAATTTGTGTGCATGAGGGTGTCTTGCTGGAGTATAAGACACAGACACCCTTAGAGGACATGGTGTGCTCCTGCTCAGAGACAAGTGGCATCCCTGCACAGCACCTTCCCACTGCTCAGCTCCTCCCTGGGAAACACAGGGATGCCTGCTACTAGTGCTGCCTTCCCAGAACACCCTCATCAGGCCATGCCTGCAGGGACACAGCCATGGGTCACAGTCTTCACCCCAAAGAACTCCTAGTCCAAAGGGTTTCCTGCTGTCTCCTGTAACATGTTTCATTTGCAGGATGTTTTGACTCAGAGCTTGCTCTGTAGACAGACCCATATTTGTACAATGCTGTAAAGAGCCAACTTCATCCCCTGGTGCTTGGAAGAACTAATTGTACCTGCTGGAGCTTTTATTGGTCATTAAACAATCTTGGACCACTTCTTCTCCATGACATTCCAGTGGGTATTTTGATGGCAATGCTTAAAAAAAAAAGGAAAACAGGAAATGGTGATGTGCTTAGCTGTTAATATAGGCACAGACACATCTTACTTCTCTGCTACTCTGTTTGTTGCACATTTTTGACACAAATAATCAGACAAAACTTGGAGCCTTCTGGTTCCCTCTGCAATGAAAAGAAGCTGGGGAGAGGGCAGGCCTTTCCCCTTTTTTACCCTTATCTACCCTCCTTGGAAATTCCCTTCAGGAAGCTGTTAGCTGAGCTGGAGTCCTCCTTGGCAACCAAGGATAACCAAGAGATGTTTGCTGTTCCACAGATGATGGAGAGAAAAGAGATACTTTCTCCCTTTCTGGGATCATCTGGCTCTGGGATCCCTTGCCCTCCTTCTTTTGGGCCATGCTGCAGACAGCATCCCAACAAGCAGACCCACTGAGCTTCACTTGCTGAACATCATTTGTGCTTTTTCAATTGCTCCCTCACTCTTGGCCACAGGGACATCTCTCTGCCCCACATGCTCCTTCCTGCAGCCTCTTGAGCCATGTAAGGCTGCTCACACTGGAGCTTTTCTCTGGTCACTGGGGACACTGAATTTTAAAAGACATTACAGGAATATCAAGTCTGTCCAGCCCATAAAAAAATGCATAGTTTGTTCTCCATATAAACAGGGGTGAAAACACCACCCTGTTTTCACTGACAGTGCCTTTTACCACTGTTACAAATTCCTCTGGCACAGTGCAATAACTTACCGTGGTATAACTTCATTTTTGCTTTGCTCAGCAACCTCCAGGTCCTTAGGAAGCAAATGCCAACACCTCTCCTGAACACCTAAGTCCAGTAAGTGTTCCAAGGCATTGGTAGACCTGGGCAGGAGTTGATATAAGAGTGCCTCCTTCTCTCTGAACATGCCAAAAAAGGTGCCCTGCTGATGCCTAAGGGCAACCAACTTTTTCCCTGTCCATATAACAATCCTGCAGCAGAAACCCTCTGGGCTGGGAGTATGGCCTCAAAATGTTCTCGCTATCCAGGCGTGCCAGGAGTCCTAAACAGACCTGCCCAGCTTCTGTTTTTTGTTTGTTCCTTGTTGACCAGGGGCCCCAGCTGAATTATTTCTCTCACTCTTACTTCTTTGACTTCAATTTTTTTTGCAGGGACCTTCCATATATCACATCCCCCTTTGCCAGTGAATCTTTCCTGTTCCAACAGTTCAGTGAGCCCCAGGATCAATATATCTCAGCATGCAAGGACACAGTGTTATTGTCAGGTTCCCGGGTTGTACAAAGCAAAAGGTATCACTTTCTTAAAGCCACTGAAAGATGCTCTGGGCCAAGCACAGTTATTCCTCAGCCATTAAATAGCTGCATATAGGACTCCAGAAAATCCCTGTCCAGTCTCAGTCAGGATGACTTCTAGTCCTCAGTGACCCACAGCCTACCCTCACCTTCCTTTTGGCTCATCTTGGACATACCAACCCAGATCTCTGGGGCATGTCACTAAAGCAGTCTGGTTTCTCCTGGCTGTCCTCACTCTTGACATAGGAGAATTTAGGGGGGCGTATCAGAATACAAACTGGGGTACCTTTGTAGTGCTGCAGGCACAGCACTTGAGCCATGCACCGCAAATCCCCGCTCTGCCCACCTTGTCATTTGGGCTGTAATTGTGAAATAAACCAAATGAGCATCACAGGGTGTCTTGGCTGGGCTGGGATTAGGTGACCTCTCATCTCTTTGGATTCTAGGTGGGAGAGGAAGGGAAAAGTCATGTAAATGTCCCCTTCCCTGAGGGTATCTGCTTGGCTCACCTCCCTAGCAGCATCTCTAACATCCACCCTGGACCAGGACCACTGAATTTCTGCAGCTATTTACATTCCTCTGCCTTTGCTGGAGCTCACGTCCCTGCCTGCAAGGTCCAGGCTGGCCAAGCTTTCCGGTTCTTCCCCCTTTCCCTGGAAAGCTTTCCGGCCCAACGCCACGTGTTGGTGGCCACCCACGAGATGCTTTGATCAGCTCAGATGGGCAGCGCCGCCAGGAGGCTTTGCAGCCTGCCCAACGCTCCCGAGCTGCTGCAGCAGCAGGGGTTTTCCCTCTGAGTCCCGCATCCTCTGGTCACTTCAGGGCACCTTTCAGATATTGCTTTTATTTCAGCTCCCACTTTAGTTTCACTGGGTTTCAGCTCACGCTGGTTGACTTTGCTTTGCGAACACTGTCCTTGCTCCTTGCAAATTTAATGGGAACCCACAACCATCATTTCTCTCCTGAAGTGCACTGACGACCACTGGGGTCAGACAAATGCAAGAGGCAGTGGTTTATTTTTATTGTATTTTCAACACTTTCAGGTGATGCTTTGCTGCTACCCCATCCACTTTCCAAACAAAATGCTTGCTGGGATTTTGCAAGACCCTTGGTGGTCGGTGCTGTGCTCTAAAGGCCTTCCTATCCTTCTCTTTCTGCCTCTCTGTCTTCAGGTTTTGCTGCGTCCTTGGCTTCACTGGTCCTCCTCCTGCTCTCCCTTGCAGGCCCTCCTCGGAGGCAATGCCAAGGGCTGGAGTTTGGGGTGGAGGCAGCTATTGTTCCAGCTATCTGCAGTGTAATGTTCCTTATGACTGTATTAAATGAAGGGCGGAGGTCACACATCCCTAGTTTAAATTAGGTTTCGGCTGACCTTTAACAATATTACACTCGTGGATCCTCTCATAACTCACCGAATAAACTCCCAAAGGGTTTTACCACCTCACTCTTTTCTTCCTACTGTAAGGATGCCTGAGGCTTAATGTGCTTCTCTCCAATTTCGCTTTGATTTCTAATCCTATCCCCTTCCTCCTCCCCCCCCCCCCCCCCCAATACAGATATATTCACTCCTTTAAAGGTGGGGGGAAAGAACTTGTTCCTTTTCTCTTCTGGGCGACAGCTCTTTCTTTTGTGTCTCTTTCTTCCCTTCCCCGCCCCCCTCCTCTTTCTTGACACAATGCACTATTTATTTGCACTGAAGGATAACTAAGAAGCAATTAAAAGATCAAAAGGCACAAACACAAGTAGATCCAGTGGCAACTTGTGGGGTTTATTTTGCTGTGGCTGCTGCTGCTGCTGCTGAATCTTCATCAAACTGCTGCCGTGTTTTTCCCTCAGTCAAAGGACACCTCTCTTAGTGGGTCGCCTCTTCCACCCAAAACGACTTTTTTATGATCGCTATTTTTCACCCCCATTGTTTGCTATTGCAGTTGTTTACTGGAAAATCACTTGTTTTTCTCAGGGAGATTAACCCTCCAAGCTTTCTTTTGTCTACTCTCAGGAGGTCCTTGTGGTGAGCTGGGGGAAGGGAGCTGGGCTCCTTCAGCTATTAACAGTAGCTTACAGCCCTGCTGACCCCCCTGCCAAGGTTGGGTCCTTCCCTTTGATGGGGTTCTGCTTTTGCAGGGAGGAAAGGTGGTTTGCTCTTTGTTAAGACCACCTCTGCTGAGCAGTTTGCGAGGACCCACAACTGGGATTTACTAAGTCCTGGGCATCTAGGAGAAACTCCAAAAGCCCAAGGTAAGGAGAAATCTGGAGCCCTTGCACACGCTGGCAGATGCTCAGTCTCGTTGACGGCCAGGTCACTTCTTTATGTTTAAATATCGGTGTAGGAGCTGAGAAATGATGCCTATGGTTGAGTCTGGTGTGCATGGAACTGCTTCCTCAGCATCTCCCAGATGTGCCGATGTTTCGGTTGCAGCCCACAGCCCTGACACCAGGACTGCTGGGTGTGATGTGCAGCGACACATCCCACAGGACAGCTCAGCAAACAGAAGGATGCTAGGGAGGAAAGGATGCCCAAAGCCTAGTGAGAAAGGAGAATCGTGCCCACATTCTCATGGCCACGTTTAGGGCAATTCTGATTGCTGTGAGATGCACCAAGCCTCCCACCCTTGAGGGGAAAAGAAGTACCAGCTTGAAAAAAGCAAAAAAAATAAGGGGGTTTTATTGCACGCTGGGGTGAGGACTGCTGCATCCTTGTCCTTCTGCACCACTGGCTATGGCAAGCGCTACCTGAGGTGGGCCAACCCGCCGCTCAGGTCTCAGGTAGCCCTGCTCGTCTCTCTCTGCTCCAAGAAGGGTACGCGCCTGTGTCGCAGGCTGATATGCGAGCCCCTGCAGAGGGGCACCTCCCGGGGCAGCGGTGAGGGTGCGGGCGCCGGGGAGCTGCCTTTGAAAGCCAGCGGGGTTCCTTCCCCGGGCCAGACTTGAAGGGCAGATCTTCGGGAGCGGGCGAGCGCCGGCCGATGCCGCCCGGTGTGCCTGCCATGCAGCAGCGCAGAGCAGCGGGAGCGCCTTCTGCCCGCGCTGCTGCACACGCACGGCCAAGCCTGGGAAAAGTCCCTTTGGCTCGGAGGCGGCAGTGCTCGCCTGCAGGAGCCGGCGGGAAGCAGAGGCGACCCAGCGAGCGGGAACCGCTGCGGGAAGGTGCTCTGCGAGGTGCACGATCCGGCTGCGGAGGGGCAGCGTCCATGTTGTCCACACGGACACGCAGGGGTGGCCGCGGGGGCTCGCTGCCGCCCGGGCGGGGCTCGCTGCCCGCAGCGGGGCAGGCACGGGGACCGGGGCGGCCGGGCGGGCATGCCCGTGCCTTTGCCGGGGAGCTCCTCCGAGCAGTTCGGCGGCCAGCGCGGACACCTGTGCCCGTGTGCACCTAGAGAGGGACCCGAGAGAGGACGGGCTGGGCGATCTCCCCTCTCCCACCCCGCCGGGACTCGGGGCTCGCCACTTCGCAGCGAGAGGCGCTCAAGGGGTGCCCCGCCGGCATTCTGGGCAGGGGCTCGGGGTGCACATCCACAGCTCTTCCCCTCACCTGCGGGGCGGCCGGGGATGTGCGTAGCCCCCCTACCACCCGGGGCCGGCAAAGGGGGTAAAGTCCCCACCCCGGGTAGCAGCACGCAAAGTAACCGTGCGGCAGAAACTTTCTGTCCCCTCTTCCCTCCCGAGCTGGACTCCGGAGGGTTACGAGGGAGAAGGAGGGAAGAAAGGAAGAGAGGGAGGGAAGAGAGGGGGTTAGACCGCTCTGCAACATTATTGGCTGCGTGGCCGGGCTGGTGCTCGCCGGGAGAGCATGCCCATTGGGGGGGTATAAAAGGTATAAAAGCCGGAGCGCCCTGCTTGTCTCCTCGCTCGTGGGGCAGCAGCCGGGAGCAGCGGGCAGTGAGGCAGCCGGCCCCTTCGCCCCGACCAAGGGGACGCACTCAGTAAACACAAAAGTGAGAGCCACCCAAGGGGCAGCCAAAGCAGGAGAGAAAGAGAGAAGAAGAAAAAAAGGGCGAAAAACAACCCAGAAAAAAAAGGAAAAAAAAAAAAAAAAAAAAAAGGAAAAGGAGAGGAAAGGAAAGCGCTCGCTCGCTCTTTCTCTAGAATAACAAAATACCTGATCGTAACAAAATAACATCCTTCAGTCAAAATTCAGCAGGGACTTGACATACCAAAAAGGCAAGGCGAGGAGAACGTGCCAGGGCGCGGGGAAGGCAAGCCAAAGCCGCGATCGCTGCCAGGGCAGGAAAGCAGCATGTCAAGCGCCGGGGTACACACGGATGAGCGCTGCCGGCAGCCCGCCTTCCTCCCCGGCCCGCCGCCGCCGCAAGAAGT
>VZTR01003026.1:244355-341580 GCA_013400775.1 Chaetops frenatus
GGCCGGGCCGGGGCTATGCGAGGTCACGCAGGGCTGCGCGGCCCCCGGCTGCCCGCGACGCTCCCTCCGCGCGGGGCGGCTGCGGGAGCGCGGAGACGCGCGGGTAGGGGAGCGGCGGGTCTCCGGCTCCGGAGACCGAGGGGATTATTAAACTCTCTTCTGCAAAACACTGCGGTGTGTTCGGTCTCGGGAGGGATAAAAATACAGAGAGGAAAAACAAGAAAGCGGAGCCAAAATGGAGTGAGAGTTAATGGTTGGCGTGCAGCCTTCGACTTTCTGTGATTTTTTTAGAATTTTTTTTTCTTCTTCTTCCTTCCCAATCGCTTTTCCCTACAGTAATTGTTTTAAGAACGCAACTTGGAAAGGTTTTAGCACTCCGTTGAGCAGTAGGGAATTGGGGCACATGAGGGAACTCGGATTCAGCTAAACTGTACCAGCAGATGTGGCTGCCTCGCCTCCAGCCAGGGGTACTTCAGCAGGGTTGCTGATACGCCAGGTCTCGCTAGGGTGGTATGGAGCAATCAAGTGTAAAAACAAGGTTTGTGTGGGTGGTTTTAAACAGACACCTCGGGAGAGCCGCTGCTTTCAACCCAGGCGTCCTATACAAAATCTGTAGTTTTCTTCCAAATGCTGGGATGTGCTTGGGAGACTGAGGCCTGTTTTTCTTTGGGTTTGTTTATTGTCAGGTTGTGTGTGTATGTGGGTGGGGGTTTTTTTGTTTTTGTTTTGGGGTTGTGTTTTTTTTATTATTATTTCCCTTTCACTTTGCAGGGTTCAGCGTGTTGGGATTTTTATTCCTCCTCTTGCCTTGATTTAGAGTGGAGTTGAGGAGCCGGGTCGTGGGGTTTTGTTAAGAATGACTTTGTGCTAAGGACATCTGGAGGTATAAAACTGACTGACACTCCTGATTTGAGTTCCACTGTGCTGTTTTGGACCCAACTTGACAATTTTGGTGGGGGTGAATGGGTCAGAGCTGTAAATCTTGCTCCGTGTTGTTGACACCCACACAAGTTCACTCAGCCTTTCAAAGGGGCTATCCCAGCTCCTGTGAAAATTCATTAAGGGATAAAAGATTTGACACTGCGGGTCCCCTCCCACCGCTGCATGAAATTTGAGAGCCAAAATGTGTCTGCGTGTGTGTCCCAGCACTCTTCCTGACAGGTGATCTTTTTTTCAGCCTGGCTGGAGGGCTGCTGCTTTGACCTGTCAACCCAGAGTTGTCAGTGCGTGTCTTCCCCTTGATTCCTATAGGCTTCAGCACGAGCCCAGCTTGCCTCATGGAGCACCAGAGAAAAGCATTTCTGTACTTTTCTTTTTTTAAATAAAGCAAACACAGCAGGTGAGGTCTTATTTTTAGAGGGACCGAGGAGTTGGTGTGTTTCCAGCAGTGCATACGAGCACTGTAAATGGCCCACCCTCTCCCAGCTCGTGTCCTGGGACTGACCTCTCCGATCCTTCTTTGGATTTTGTCTTTGCTTTTAAAAGCTGATGGGTGTCTTAGCGGGGCAAAGCGATGTCGGCCTCCCTCGGCACGGCTGTGTGAGGGGTCAGGAGAGGTGGGAGGCACCAGGGGAGGATGTCTGCTTTGGCGTTACAGCCCGGCTCTGAAAGGGTTAAAGCTGCTCTGCCAAGACATAAAGCAAGTTCAACGTGTTGTGGGAATATCACTTGCCAGTAGACTCCAGTCACCACAGTTCCTGATTTAACAGCTTAACTTGCTGTTAACTTTCCCTGATATACTCCAGGTTTTGGAAGGGAATGCAGAAAGGAGAGAGGAACAATAAAGAAAGGAGTTAAGTGAGGCTACTAAAATGGACTTAAATCCCTTCACTGGGTCCTGCCAGCTGTCTTTAGAAGAGTTAAGCAAGATTGCATTTCCTTTTTTTTTTTTTTTTATACAATAAATCAAATGTTTCTGGGCTGCATACCAAAATTTATGCAATACACTCTTACTCCCCAGTGGGGTGAGTAAATGGTACTGAATACCCCATTCACCTTTTTCAGCTTGATTTTTCCACAGGCACAGTAGTTCTCCTGCAGCACATATAGACGTGGCCTGCCCTGGCCCCTGTCCCACAGGCAGAGGAGGCAGGTGCCTCTCTGGGCTCACAGGATGGGAGGCAGAAAGGTGACCCCTGGTGTGGGGTAGAGTGGGCTGCTGGTGGGGACGAGCAGCAAAGACAAAAAAAGTGAGGGCTAAAAATAGTAGCAGTATTGCCAACCTCAGCCATATGAATGTCATGCGAGCCAGGTGCCAAGAATCAGGAGGCATTTTATTTTTTCCAAACCTGAGTTAAACCACTGGTCCTCCTGAGTCGTTTTTATTCACCTGACAGCTCAGTGGTCAAAAGTTTTGTGTTTTGAAGCCTGCTTCTTCCAAGCTGTGGGTTGTTGGAAATCTCTCTCTTTCAGATGAAAAGAGAGGCTCTTCTGTGGCATGACATGAGGTGGCTCCTCTGCCTTCAGGTACTGCTGGGCACTTCATCCCTGTGTCTCTGCCCAAGAGGCAGCTCCTAGGTGGTTTTCAGCTGCCAAGGCACCTGCCTCTCACACTGGCTTCCATTATCCCTTTGCTCCCTGGCCCCTCGGGGCGTCATGGCCCGGTGCCCTGTGTGAGGTTGGGTTGCCCCATGGGCAGGGGCGGCGTTCACTTGGCACTTGTGAGGGTGGCACACGCCCACATCCTGCTCCTTCGGGATTGCCCCACTCAGAACCGGGTCAGCTCCCCACTCTTCTGGGGCTGTCCATGGAGAGGAGTCATGCAGAGGGGCAGACGTTCAGCATCTCTCACAGGCAATCATCGGAGTAGTGAAACATCAGTCTGCCCGCTTTTGGAAGGAGTGGAGTGTGAGGGATGCTGGGATGTGCAAACTGGAGCTTTCCCCTCTGGTACGTGCCACTGGGTTTGGGCTGATGACTTTTCTTTTGCCACGCTCCTTTTTAAATGCTGCACTGCTCCACAAAGAAGCAAGATTTTTTTTTTTTTTTTTTTTTACTTTTTGCTGCCCAAATCCAAATTTTACAGACTGGGCCATCTGTCAATTCCCTCCTACGTTGTTCTGTTCATATTAAATTGCAATGAAGGCCAGACTGAAGAAGGAATTAGGTCAGACAGGAGGTTTTGTCTCTGTTTTGGGGGAGATATTTATTGCCCAAGAGGCATCATGGTTCGGTTTGCTCAGCACAAGCCTGGATGCAAGGGATGCCTGAGCTGTAGTGTGAGACTTGGCAACTGGGCCTTTTAGCACATTGTGGCCTCTTGGCCCCCGACTCCCCAGCAGCTGGACAGAAACTGTGGATCCAGCTGATTCAGCAGCCGGTCCTGAAAAAATCTTTAAACGGTCTCCAGTGGGAGGGTGGCTCCACTGCAGATCTGCCCTCGGACTCACTCCTAGCACACCACAGCCACTCACAGAGGAGCCACTCTGTTGGACCCCTCTGCTGGCTGGGGGCTGCCAAGGGGTGTTTGGAGGTCCCTGGCCATGGGTGCTGCAAGGCAGGAACACGCAGGAGTTCCTGCACATGGCAGCCTGTGGCTGAGCTGGTTCCAGTGGCAGCCTGGCTTTGTGTGGGGTGCTGGGGATGCCAGGAAAGGCAGGAGAGGGCCATGAAGGATGGAGAGCAAAGCAGACCCTCTCCAGGGAGGGAGAGGCCGGCAGTGTGTGCTGATACCATGTCTGAGCCTGTTCTGCACTGATAATGCTGCTTCAGATGTGGGTTGTTCAGAGGAGCTTCAGATGTGATTCCCAGGATGGTGCAGGTCACCTGTGGAACCAAGAAATTCCTCTTGCATCACCTTCTTGCACACTGTGTGGGGTCCAAGCCTCCTTAGGAGGAATTTGGTGCTCAGGTTGTTGGTCATCTGGCATGTCTCATGCTGCCATTCCCACTGCATCCTAAAGCCTTTGAGCTCTCCTGGGGCACATGAGGAAGAACAGCAGTCAGCATGGCTGGTTGAACCTGCTTTGTCAAAAATGGAACAGTGGTGGCTGTAGACTCTCTTCTAGCAGAGACAGGACCTTGTCCTTTCAGGAAGTGGCCCACTTCCCTCTTGCTACCTCATTCCCGTTCCATTTCATGTAAGAGAGTCTTTCTTATAAAATATGAAGGTTCTTCCAATCATTGGTGTGAAATTGCTCCTGTTCAACATCTGAGGAGACCATCCCAGTCCTAATGCTTGGACTAGAAACCAAAAGCTGTGCTCTCCCATGTTTCCAGTGGAGAATGAAGTCTTAGAGGTATTCACAGGGCTCAGACTCATCATGCTGAGCAGCCATTCAGTTGGCCATGACGACTGAAGCTACTTGCAACCTGTGCAGCTGGCGTGGTGCTTGCTTCAACCAGGCTGCAGGTCCCCAGCTGTGCCATGACACCCTGTTTTGGGGAGCAGCACCTGCTCTGGCAGCCATGGCAAGGCAGGTGTGAGCTCTCCTGCATGGGTCTGCTCATCCCTGCTTGTGAGGGAGGGAAGGATCAATTGAAAGGTTATTGGGACATACTGAGCCAGTGATGGCACCCTGGGAGCCTCTGTAGCCTTTGTTTGAAGTCTGGGGGCTTTTCCTCAGCAAAGTCAGTAGGGCCAAAGGGAGAAGGAAGGGCTTATGGGGTTGGGTTGCAGCTCCATCAAGCTGGAGAGAAACTGCAGCACTGGGTAGTAAATAAAGATGTTCTTTGCTTTGCTACCTGGTTTCTCATTACACAGCTTCTGGAAGGAGCAGGGAGACACCAAGGTGACAGCAGAGGGAAGGGCTGGTGGCTGCTGCGTGGGCACAGGTGGACTTAGTGGCATTTCACACCTCCACGTTGGCCGTGCTCTGGATGACAGCACTGGGGCTCTCCCTGTTCCTGCTGCTTCAGGGGCGTTTCCTGGCCAGAGTTACGGGATGTGTGGGCACCTGGAAAGAGCTTGCAGTGGAGGCAGGGAAGGCTGCCAGGGGCTTGCAGTGTGGCTTGTGCAGGAGCGGGTATTTTCCGAGGAGCACAAGTGTTTTTCCACAGAAGGTATCAGGTCTCCCCAGCATCAAATATCACCTGCTGACAAAATCTTGCTCTCCCCTTGCTTCAGAGCACCTCACCCTTTGCTTTAGACTGAATGTGGAGGAAAAATGGTGTTTGTCACCTGTGCCAACAAGCAACCCCTTCTTGTTGGGGCTGGCTCTGGCCTGGGGGAGGCCAGCGTGCAGCCTGCTCATTAGCTACAGTGCCCACAGCCAGCATGAGCCTAACTGGGGACAGGGGATTATGTGGGTGTCCTGAAGTCCAACATCAGTGCCTTCGATGGCAGCACTGGCAGGTGACAAATCCATCACCCTGGCAATGAACGCTGGCACTGTCTGAGACCTGGGAACACCAGCAATTGGGATCTGCATGTAAAAAAAGGGGCTGAAAAAGGGACAGGAGCAGGGTGGTTGGTCTGTTGTCAGCTGGAGATCTGGCTCCTGATGCTGCAGCACCAGGGGCATGACTCCAGCAGAGAAGGTGATGCTGTGTTCAGATTGGAGAGTAAACACCTGTGGGCCACTTGATAAAAAAAATCAAGGTGGAAAGGTGCTGGTGGTAAAACACTGCAGCTTGGTAGCATGGTGCCACAGCCCAGTGCCATCCCTCTGCTCCTGCTGTAATGCAGAACAAAGCCCCTGCAGTGTGCTGAAGGGACCATTGCTACTGCAAAAGCTGGTCCTGGTCCCATCACTTGCTGGTGTGCAACCAGTTTGTTCCCAGAGCTGCTGCCTCTCTTCTCCAGAGCTCTGGAGGGCTTCTGCCAGTCTTGCTAATCTCTGCCAGCACAGGCTGAACAATACAATGGGCATCAAGACTCAAGCAGGAGGAATGCCCCCCACAGCTCACCCAGACCTTGAAACCTCTATTTTGGTTTTTCCCGCTGCTGTTCCCTGTCCTCCCGCTGCTCAGTAGAGCTCATGACTTGTAAGCATGATGCATTTCTAGCAGTGACAATTTGAGCTACGTGCTACTAAAAATTCGGGAGCAAGGGTGTCTTTATTGCTGGCAGGACCATAGCGAGGCCTCGGGGGAGCTGGGCTAATTTCCTGGCTGTGCTGCAGACTTCCCCTGTGACCTTGGGCGAGTCATTTAATCTATCCTGGGCTTCGGCTCCATCTCCGAGCATCCCGGGGGGGTGAGGTAATATTCATTAACTGATATTATTCTCGAGTTGCTCAGATGCTATGGTGATGAAAGCTGGATGTGAAGCCTAGTGTCTTGCTTGAATATTAGCAAGGAGAGGGAATGCTCTGCTTGAGATTAGGGTTGCCACGCACCGTCTGCTATTTTGATGTGCTTCTCTTCCTTTTGAGCTTACCTGTCTGGTCAAAACCCAGCATTATTTGGCTGTATGTGTACTGTGAGGGTCATCACAGAGGGATTAAAATGCATTGACCAATCCGTGGGTTTTGCCCTATCCAGTGGGGTAATAGCACCCTTGCTTTACACCTGCTGAAGCAGGAGCTGACACAGAGGTAAAGCTGTTTGCTGGAGCTGAGTCTATGGGCTAGTTAGCAAATATCCAGGGAGTTTCTTTTATAATGCTCTGCACTGTCTGACACTGCCTTTACCCTCCCTAGTGATGCCTCAGGTGTGTTTCCCATGGGACCACATTATTCCTGAGGGATGTCTTCTCAGTCCCAACTCTTGTCAGCAAACACAGCTTGTGCAATCAGCCTCTTGATTGCCTGAGCCTCATCTCTCTTACATGGCTGGGACAAAAGCTGTTTTTCCCTCAAAACAGCTTTCCTCAAAAGCAGCTCTAGGACAGGTTGAAGCTTCAGTTGTTTTTTGCTTTGGATGGACGTTCAGACCAGGCATGAAAACCTCTCATCCGAAGAGGAAAAAAAAAACCTACTGCTAATAATTTGAATGAATTTCCCTTTGAAAAGGGGGGGGGAAATAATAATAATAAAAAAAATCCTACTGTTGAAAGAGCGGGGGAAATAAAACCCTTTTAGAGGCAGGCTGAAGTGGGATTTTCCAATGGAAAAACGGCTTCAATGCAAACCTTGTCTGCCCGGGAGCTGCTGCCCGGCGGGCTGGGCACAGGGAGCTGGCCTCACCCCAGCGGCTGTGGCAGCGCTGCCGGTCCTTCCCTGCAGCAGCAGCAGCAGCGTCCCGGCGTGGCTGGGCACCGACCATGCTGTGGGCAGGGCGGGCCGGGCCCGGGGGGAGCTGGCAGAGAGGGGTCTGTCCCGCGGCGCTAATGCTGTGCCTCTCGGTGGAAGGAAGGTGCTAACGCTGTGCCTCTGTCCCCAGGTGCAGAGGATGTGCGCGGCCAGGCGGATGCTGCTGCTGCTCCTGGCTTTCCTGGCCTACGCGCTGGACTCGGCCGCCGCCTACGGCACGGCGGAGACCCTCTGCGGCGGGGAGCTGGTGGACACGCTGCAGTTCGTCTGCGGGGACAGGGGCTTCTACTTCAGTAAGTGCCGGGCAGCTGCCAGCAGCGGGCAGGATGCTGTCCCCAGCCCGCGCCTGGCCTCAGCGGAGCCGGCCAGGAGGGAAAGGAGGGCTTTCCCAGCTTGGTGCTTTTTGTGATTCCCTTTGTATATGGCAGTAGGCCAGGAGAGGAGCAAGAGAATGGATGTGCTCAGGGGGACGTGCATCCGCTGGGCACTGCTTTTGGGGACTGTCTGGTACCATGGGGAAGCTGGGGCCTACATACGGTGCTCGGGAAAGTTGAATGTCCCCAGGGAACCGTATGTGGCTGGTTCACCCATGATAAAGGCAACTCATTGCAATAATGAGGATGTCTGCAGCCAGCGCTCTGCTGAGATTGGGTCCTGGTTTATTTTGAAACTTTGCTGCCTAAGCATTGCACCCTGACAGCAGGCAGAAAGCTGAGCGCTCTCCTTTACTGGGTAGGCTTTGCTTGGGTACAGCAGCTCCCAAAACTTTGTGATGTAGTTTTGTGACCTCCCATCTACCTGCTGGTGAACTTGTTGCTGAAGAGTGATGTCTTACCCTTTTGCAGTGCAGCTAATGCAAAAAATGCAGCACTGCTGTTGTGTGCAGCATGCAGATGGCCTCAGACCAGATGGCTGCAGCAGTCTTTCCACCTGGGTGCTTTGGGTGTTTGGACCATTGGTAGTACAATGGATTAGCTGGTAAATAGGGAGAATGAGGAGTAAACCCATGACAATGGATGCCCTGTAAACTATGGGCAGCGTTGCCTTGAGTGTGATACTTTGTTTTGGTGTTTCGGTCCCCTGCTCTGCTTGGAAGTGGGAAGACACTGTGTCTTGCTCCCCACTGAGGACTGAACCACAGGGTGACTGACTACAGGAAAGATGCAAAGCCAAATGGGGGTGAAGAGGATGGACACATGGTGCAGTCTTGCCTCTGCCCTGGGAAAAAGAATTAAAAGTCACTTTCAAGTAAATGGGGTGGTTTTTTGGAGTAGTGGAGTTAAGCGCCAGCCTCCCTCTTGTTCCAGTCTGCCTTTGCAGGGAACAACGGAGTACTGCAAGGTTAGGAAATTACTTTGGATGTCCTTTTCTAACCTGGATGTCCCTTCCCAACCTGGTTCTTCACCAGACTTGTCTGGTGCTGCCTGCTGAGGTTGGGCAGAGGGATCCCACACACAGCCACAGCAGGATTCAGATTGGGAAGGACTTCAGGTTCAGTTCTGGCTGGGTGGTTAGGCTGCAGGTGTCTTTGCAGCTCTCTGGGGTGATCACCCTGCCCCAGCCTGGCTGAGCAGGGGGATCTTCTCATGACTCTCTGGGTGTTGTGTGCAGGCAGCACTTTTGGGGTGCCCCGGGTGTACTTCCTTGCTGTGATGGAGCCAAGCAGTGAGGGTTTGCATGTCAGCTGCCCTTCCTCTTTTCATCTCCCCCTTCCCTTGCTGGAGTGGCAAGGACGCAAGTGCCTCTCTTGCTCTCACAGCTCTTCCTCTCCCTCTATATGTAGAGGAGCATCTGTCTTCCTCCCTGCTTTCTCTTCCCTCCTCCCTCTCTCTGGGGATGAAAGGGAATGGGGCTTTTGTTTTAAGGTCAAACTGACCTCCTTTCACCTCAAATAACCCAGCTGCCCAGGCCAAAATAAAAACACTTTTGAAGGCAGACAAGTCTCCTGGTGCCAAGTGGTCAGTCTGGTGCTTGCAAGGGGGTTCTTGCTTTATTTCTTTTTGTTCTCTCCCATCCCTCTTCCCTGCTTCACCTTTTTGATTATTTCTGGTGAGCCTAGGTACTGGGAATGAAGCATAGTCCAATATTTTAACCCTTTCAGCATCTGATCAGCCTGTGCCATGCAGGGCTGGAGATGTTTGGACAATGCCTCTACTTGATGGAGGTTTTGGACATCCCCATTTCAGTTAATTGTTCTCTCTCTGCCTCCATCAGTTGGCCTCATAAGTGATTATTTCTGACCGTATTCACCTTCATTCCTAAACCCACATGGCTGCACTGTTGTTGCCATGTAGATGCAGTAGGGGACAATTATGTTGCACCATCATGGGTTTACATCTTAGAACCAGGCCTGGTTCTAAGCATATCTTGAGCACCTCACAGGATGGGATGTGTGACCTGATGAGCAGCCTGTGCTAAAGCTAATTCACATAACAATTAAATTACTTGGGCAGCCTAGTCCTGTGTGTACCTGAGGGCCTGCTTGCTGGATGAGGGTGTTGAAGCATCTGACTGGTAATATTGGAAAAAACAAAAATGTTATGAAAATCCATTATTGATTTTTTGCTGAAGCAGTTATTTAAGAACTTCTGATGCTCTGCATTCTTGCAAGAGAGCACTTTGCTAACGAAGCTGGCTGTGAAATACTGTGCTCTTTGCATCAGTGCAAGGGGGATGCATGTATGGATGGTGTCCTGGGAGGCAGCATGGCTGGCAGGTGCTTGGGGCTGAGAGTGTTGAAGCTGTCTCCAAGAGCTGGGGCTGCAGAAGAGCTGCACTAACCGGGGCAGGGGCTGGCAGCACTGAGCTTACCTAGCCGTGGGAGACAGTGGATGTGGTTATGCCAGCCCTGTATCATATCCCAGGCATGCTTGGTCAGGCTGCAGCTGAATCTGAGCATGTTTTGCTCTGCACTTGGTGATGTCTCCTCTCTGTGGCTTTTAAGGCTTTTGGCTTGGCCAGCAGCTGCTGTCAAGGTGGTGGCTTCCTGCCCTGGCTCTGTGGCAGGATCGGGACCCCTGCTTCCCAGCGGCACAGCCCACGGAGGGATGCTGAGTCCAGCCTGAAGTGAAAAGCAGGGCAGGTCGAGAGGAAGCCTCATCCCTGAAGTTGCTGTCACGCAGCGCTGGCAGGGAGGGAGAAGGGGCTGCAGGGGGAGAGGCGGCCGACTTCTCTGTAAACAACAGCTCCTGTTTCCTCCTTTCCAACAGCTGATAAGAATTTAGCTCTTTGCAGCCGCTTGTGCTGACGGGGCACATTCTTGCGCACCCGCCGCTCCTCCGAATAATACTAGGAAAAAGCAGGGGGGAAAGTGCGGTGCCGGGGTGGGGGAGGGCCAGGCCGGGGGCACTGGGACGGGGCCCGGTGCTGCACAAAGGCCCCCTTGTTGCTCCCAACATTCCTGCGACAGGGGCACGGGGACTGTTTACACCCAAAGTCCCCTTCCACTCGGCTGACCGCCTGATTGACCGGAGGAGAGGGGACCCAGCCAGGGTGGCACCAGCACTGTGCACCCCTCCCCACAGCATCTGTTCGGCCCCGATGACAATGGGGAGCCACGAGCAGTGGGGTGTTTATGCAAGGGAAGGGACCCTCCTGTTCCCCACAGCTGTGGCACTGCCACTGCCTCTGGCACAGTGGCATAGCTGAGCTGCAGGTACGTGGCCTCAGAGCTCTCCCGGGAACGAGTTTGGCTTTGTGCCACTTCTGGGATGCCCTGTCAGGATAGCCCATACCTAGGCAGGAATAGCCCCAGGCTGCTGGAGGGTTTCACACCGCCGGGCTTTGCGTCACTGGACTTTGCATCTCAGGGCTTGTCCCCTCAGCAGCGCTGTAGAAGGTTTTGGTGAAGCACAGTTTTGGGAAGAAGGGAGCCTAGCCATTCATTGAAGGCCGGGAGGAAGCGTTTTTCCTCAGGAGGAAGCGGTTGTTGCTGTGATGGGAAGTGGCTCGCGTGCCCCGGCGATGCCGCAGCCTGCTGCCCACACAGTTCTCCCCTGTGGGCAAGGGACAAAGCGGCAAAACCCTCCCTGGGTTTGGCAGTGGTGGTAAAGTGAGATGCCAGCCATGGGCAAAAGCCAGGAAATTCAACCTTTAGTCCCTGTGTAAATTTTGTTACGGAACAAACGCTCTTCCCAATCCAGGTCAGCAGCAATATTGCTGTTAGCCAGCAATGTCCTGTTGTCTCCAGGTACTTTCTGAGACTAAATCCCTGTTTGTTATGTTATGCTTATTTTTTTTCCTAAAGTGACTCTCCCCCGGAGGATTGTAGTGGCATTTGGTGAGGTCCGTATGGACAATTATGTAATGGGAAATGTGCCCTATCAGAGAATGACGGTGGAGCTGGCACTGGTGCCGGCAAGGGGAGCGGCTTGTAGCAGCTTTATGCGGGAGAGAAAGGGGAGATCATTGGGGCTGGGGGCCATACACATGTCTGACAGCCAGGCAGAGGCAGCAGTCAGGGAGGAAGGGGCCATACCGCTATGGTGGTCCCTGCTGGGAGCTCACCCTGGCAGTGCCACACCTGGGCATTTACAAACACACGCTGACGTGATCTTCTCCCACGCCAGAAATTGCCCTTGATGGCACGGCGGTGAATATAGTCCCGCTTTCCTCATTGTTTTTTTCCTCCCCTCTTCTTTCCAAACAAACACATAACTGCAAGTGGGAAACTTCTGTTTTTGAGAGGAGATATGTAACCTTTGAAAACCTCAACTTCTCCTCAAACCATGTGTGTCATCACTTGTGCAACCTTCTGTTCAGCGGGAGTGTGAATGTAGCCCTTAGGGGATGTGCTAGCGAGAGGGGGTGACTTGAATTTTTTCTCTTTCCCTTCTAAACTCTCCTTCTGCCCATGTCAGGATGCCTTTGTGGAGCAGCTTAATGCTTCAGCAGCCTGCCAGGGATAGAGTTGGGCACCGGGATTGATAGGAGCTGAGCAAGGGCCACATGTGGTACAGGATGTTGGTGGAGTGCACCTCTCCCATGTATCTCACTGGGCATTGCATGCACAGAGAAGAATAAATGCAGCTGGCCCTAAACTGGCTCCTGTCCCCGCCTCCTTTGGCCATCATCACCCAGGTTGCCTACTCTGGCATCGCTTGAGCTGTGGACACCCAACACACCTGCCCTCTCTTTCAGGGGAGGGCCCAATCCAGTGTGTTTGTTGACCATGAGAGAGAAAATTTAAACTCCAGTGTTCCCTTTGAGCTTTTGCTAAGGGGGATTCCTTCTCATCTTCCTGGGGAGCTGGTTAAAGGTCATGCCTGAAATTCTTCTGGAGAAAAAGAAAAAGGAAGATGGTGGCACAAGGGGGATGAATGTGGAAAGCCGAGCATTTGAAATCACTCCCAAAGGCAGGTCTCATGGTATGGGTCAGCTGCCCCATCAACCAGCACCCTGATGCTGTGTTTGTGTGACCTCTGAGCACAGTGGAAATGCCCCAGCATGGACCAGAGGGCTCCTGACCTATGGGAACATGACTGATGATAATAGAGAGCGTGTGCCCTGCTGCCAGGGCTGTTACGGAGCCAGCAGCGAGGCATTTTCATGGTGTTTTGCTTGCCAGCGTTGCACACAGGTTGTGCATGGAGGACTGCGTTGAATATGCATGTCTGTGTTGCACATGTGGGGCTGCGTTGGACTCACAGGACTCACATGCACATCTGTACTGCACATCTGGGGCTGCTTCCCACATGTAGGGTTGCACTCTATGCCTAAAGAACTGTGCTTTGCATTTTGTCCTGGGGCTTTTTGGGTGGGCATCCAGAGTGGGATACCCTCCAGGGAAAGTGGTTAGCTCCATATAAGCCAGCCTAAGATCTTCACCAAGGCCTAAGACTTGAGTGCCTGCTTCATCACTAGTGCAAGGGGTGAGGATCATGGGTCATGCACAGGGCCACTGTGGACAGTCATGTGTGTTCCTGCAGGCCAGCTGGGAGCTGAGGGCTCAGCACGCCGTGGTGAGCAGTGTTAGGCACTGCCCTTACACCACTCACTCTCAGTTTTCCCTGTGCCCAACATCTCCTGCCTGGGATGTGGTACCAGATCCTGTTTGCAAGCTCCACTATTGCTGGCCTCTGTTTCCCTCCCTTGGAGCACCTTGCACTGGGAAGAAGTGCTCGTGGCAGTGTGCAGAAGCCTGGCTGCAAACCCCACAACAGCACAAGAGCATAACATGCTACGTGCAAAAGCATGGAGAAAATCCTTTTGTTTTGGGCCCGTTTACATTTTGGAAGGCACAATTCCCAAGCAAATTTGCTTTGCATCAGAAATTCAACTTTACCCGTCTCTTTTATTTCAAGAGGGGGAGGAAACATGGTAAAACTGATGTAAGCTTTTCCTCTGGAGCACTTTGGCCATCATTAAGCAGTGATATGAAGTGCACTTGGTCATTGCTGCACCAGACATGGGCTTTTGCATCCTTCTGCAGGCAGAAATGGGAGAGGAACCCTTATTAAAAGATTAAGTTTAATAGCTATTCTTGGCGGGTGTGGGAGCCTGTATTCTTTCTGCAGCTGTCTCAGAGCTGTCCCATCTGGTAAAATTTAGCCGCCTTGGTTCGCTTCACCTGCCTGAGTGTTGATCCGGCAGAGGGAGGTTGGCAGCCACAACGCTGTGCTGCTTCTTTCTAATAAAATCCCCTTGCCAGGATCAACATCGGAGACGGTCGCAGTAATCGGCGCAGCGCTAGCGGTCAGCTGGGCTTGAGCTTCCCCGCCTCAGCTGCGCCCGAGAAGGCCACCCATGCCAGAGATACAGGAGGGAGATAAACCCCCATCATTTAAAGTGCCTTTAAACTGCTGCTGGAGGCACGTGTTGGCATCAATAGCTTTGTCTGGGAAAGTCTTAACGTGCATTTGTCTGGGAAAGTCTTAACGTGAGACTTGGCTGGTTTGTGAGAGCGCGTTAGCCGGTCTGGGAGACGCGCTGCTGTTTTTGAAGGAAGTGGAGCCCACCAATCTCTGGTGGCTGGTGGTAGAGGGATGCCTGCAAGGAGCTGGGGAGAGGGTCCAGCCCAGGTTGGTGGCTAATGCCAGGGTCTCTGCTCTTGCAGGTAGACCGGTGGGACGAAATAACCGGCGGATCAATCGAGGGATCGTGGAGGAGTGCTGCTTCCGGAGCTGCGACCTGGCTCTGCTGGAAACATACTGCGCCAAGTCCGTCAAGTCGGAGCGTGACCTCTCTGCCACCTCCCTGGCGGGCCTGCCAGCACTCAGCAAGGTGAGGAGGCCGCGCAGGGGTGGTGGCCCTCCTCTGAAATAAACAGAGAGAGAAAAGACGGGAGGGCCATGGGTGGAGAGGACAAACCCCAGCTGCAAGGTCTGATTTTTCTGCAGAGCTTTTGAGAGACAGCCGCCATCGGCAAGTCGTGCCAAACAGCCTGCCAAAAGTCAGCTCTTAGTGAGGTGGAGAACCAGAGGTGGGCTGGGTCACAGAGTCATAGCGTGGTTTGGGTTCGAAGTGACATTTAAAGGTCACCTAGTGCAACCGCCCTGCAGTAAGCATCAACGGGATCAGGTTGCTCAGAGCCCTGTCCAACCTTCCTGTGACGGTTTCCAGGGATGAGGCAATATTTCCATGGGAGGGATGGAGGTCCAAGAAGGGAATCCCCATCTGGAGAGCAGGCAGGCTTGAGTGGAGGCTAATATAGCTATCCCTCTCCTTGCAGGAGAGCTTCCAGAAGCCCTCGCACGGCAAGTACTCCAAGTACGACGTGTGGCAGAAGAAGAGCTCCCAGCGGCGGCAGCGGGACGCACCCAACATCCTGCGGGCTCGCCAGTACCGGTGGCAGGCGGAGGGGCTGCAAGCAGCCGAGGAAGCCAAAGCACTGCATCGTCCCCTCATCTCCCTGCCCAGCCAGAGGCCCCCAGCGCTGCGAGCCTCCCCGGAAACGGCTGGCCCCCAGAAATGAACCCTGACCAGCCATCTCGATTTTTGATCTCCTGGGGGAGGGCGGGAGGACTGGTGATTCCCGACCCCCCAAGCCCCTCCGTCCCCGGGGCCACTGAGCCGAGGAGCGGGGCGGCGGGGCACCCTCACGCCGCTCCGGCCCCAACCAAACAACTGACACAGCAAGGAGGGGATGGCGGCGAGCAGCACCGCTCCCACGGCATCTTCCTTTTGGGGTGGGGGGGAGGGTTGTTTCGTTTCCCACACCTGTTTCTTTCCCCTGCGCCCCCAGTATTTCCAAACCTGTACTTGCAAAGGGACAGTTTGGCACTTGAACTTTTTGCTGCCGGGTGCTGCGTGACATCCCCGGTGCCAATGCCAGAAGATGAAAGAGCAAGAGGGAAAAAGGAATGAAGTTAAATTCTTTTTTTAATCTTTTTTTTCTCGAGAAGCATCCATTCCGTGTCTTTCTTGACAGTAAAGTGAAAAAACAATAGAACGGGGAGAAACGTCGAGGGATAAAAATTTTTTGCCTCATTCCTGCCCCACTTTTTTTCTTCTTTTTTTTTTTTTTTCTTTTGGTTTTTCTTATTTTTATAATTTTCTTTTGCACCTTTAAAAGAGAAACGTACCTGAGAAGAAGTTCTGAGGAGCCCCCATCTGCGTTTTTGTGTGTGTGCTTCATTACAAGATTCCAAATCGACTTGCACCTTTTTGAAATCACCGATGACGGGAGAAAGAGAGGAAGAGGAGAGAGAAAGCAAGAATGAGAGAGGGAAAAGGAAAGGGGAAAGAAGAAAAAAAAGAAAGTGAGCTGATGCTCACTTTAAATGGAGGAGGCGTCTGCATTGCACATTTGCCACGGATTTAGTTGATTTATATATATAATATATTATATAACTTTTTTGGCAAAAAAGCACTATTTTTATGGGACATTTTGTGTAGTATCTGAAGAGGGATTGTAATGTTTAAAATGTGTTATGGTGCTAAAGTAAGTTGGAAGGGAAAAAACCCAGAAATAGCAAGGGAGGGTGGGGAGGGAAGGACAAGATAGCGAATACTGAACTTGAAATTTTAGCTTTTCGTTTTAGGAAAAGTGTGATAAATGTGTTTCTTTTCTCTTCTGAAATATAGCTTGGTCATGACCATATGAGCTAGTTGGCTGTTACTCATGTACACAGATGCACGCACACACAGAAATACATCGACACGCATCCTTTTTTTTGTTCAAAAGAAACAAAAACAACACAACCACCGCAACTTAGCCTAAAAGGGAACTGTCCTGGAGACAAACTCTTCTGAATGGTGAAGGTGTTGCCAGTTAGAACTCAAGGCCCTGCTGCTGCACGGAGCCCCTGGCCGAGCTTGGCTTCCTGAGCCACGGGGCATCTTGCTCTTCCCCGTCCGTGCTCTGAGTGCCAAAGAGCGGGCGGGCGGGCAGCCCTCACACCAAGCCCCTGCAGAAAGCGGCAGTTCCACACCCTGCCATCTCCTTTTCCTTCTCCTGCCCTTTGCGCCCTCCTCGCCGGAGCCTCGCGTCGCTGCCCTCCCGGGGCCGCGCAGGAGGAGGGGCTGCACCTGCCCCGGGGCGGCCGAAGGGCTGGCACCCCTGCACGGGGTCAGGGGGAAGGGCAAGTCTCTGCCTTGGGGCTCGGGACTCGGTGAGCGGATGGGTTTGAGAGGTGGGCAGAGGGCTGTAAAATATGTTGGGTTTAAAATAATATATATTATCTGTCTAGGAACCGTAAAAGGGGGGGAATCAATTACATCTCCCTAATATACTCTCACTTGCTAATAAAATGGGGTCACTCTGTTAACCAGTTCTGTACTTGCTTTGTCTTATATATCCATACATTTAAAACATAAAAAAAAAAAAGACTACTTGAATTGTATTCTATTTCGTGGTTTGGAGGGGAGGGCTAGGGGCAGTCTTGAGAGGGGGAGGATTTTAATGTATAATCCTTTTGTTTGTTATTACCTTGCAATGTTGAGCCATGAAGCCTTTGTTTAAAAAAATGGCACTGCAATACACGACAAAGAAAATCCTTTATTTATTTTATTAAATATATATGGAAAAGAATGAAAATCAGTCCAAACTAAGGGGGAAGGGGGAAGGGAAATGGGTGGAGTGGGACAGCAGAATAAAAACACAGAAATTGCAAGTAATTGACTTTTTTTTCCTTTTCATGTGTCTTTTTTTTAAAAAAAACTTAGTTTTTATTTTTTAAAAAGAGAAGTAAAAGCTTTCCTGGATGCTTTGTACCAAAAAAAAAAAAAAANTAAGCAAATAAATATCCATCCAGAATATGAAGCCTGACTTTTTCTTTTACTTTTCATTTATTTTTGCTCCTGGGGTGAGAGTTGGGTGGGAAGAAGGCCACACTAAGAGCCACTCCCTGTGGAGGAACAGAGTGTGCTACAGCTCCTGTTTTGGAGCTCAAAACTGCCAGAGAATGTGTGGCACCCTTAAACACAACCATGAAACCTCAATCTTGTGGCAGATGCCCTCCTGGAACCCCCAATCATCTGCCCAGTGATTCTTGGTGAGATCTGGGGGTTTTTCCCAGTGGCTGTGGGGTTTTGCTTAGAATTTACCAGTCTGGGCTGTTCCCAGACACCTGAAAGCTGGATGGGAACTGAAGATGGCAGAAAAGAACAAATAAATGTTTTGTGTAGGTTAGGTGCTTCTCTGGGTTCTCAGGGTAGTTATAAGCCTCTCTTTATGTTTTTAGGAATCCCAAAAATCTGCTTTTCATCACTTACAATCGTCATGCACCACTGCAAATAGGAGGTAAAACACAGTTCCAGTTTGGTAGTAGAGCAAGTGTGGGTAAAACAGTGCCCAAGCATCCCTAACCTGGTAAATCAGTCTGATACCACATTGACTGTGCAGCCCCACTGGCATGGCCAAGGCCTCTGTCATACTGTGGGGCAAGAGCCTTGCCAAGCCCAGCCTCCTGCCCCAGATGACTTGGGCTGGAAAAGACTTTGCATCTCAAAATTGGAGTTGCTGATTTAGGCCTTTGAAAATACGTGCTTTAAACCAGTTTCATTTAAAAATCTGAAATAAGCAAAATAAAGAATTTTTTTCACAGGGAGTGTTTTCTTTTGTGATTTTTGTGGTTGGTCAGGGAGGGTTTTGTACAGATGCAGGGCTGACTGCTTCCTCTGGACACATACCTTATTGCAGGTGGAGAAAGGATGTGACTGCCCTCCTGACCATGTTCCAAGACCTGGCAGAGGTTTCCTTTGCATTAAAATGTGTGCCTATGAAGAGTGAGGACTGATTTCATTGTGGCTTCTGTTTGTCACTGATAGAAATTTTGCTTTTGGGAGCTTTGGTCCTTTCCTGCTCTCTGCTGTGTAAGCCACTGTCTTGGGGGTCATTTATAGATGATTAAAGAACAAGAAAAACTTCAGCCAAATCTCTTGCTGCTTTCCCCAGGAAGCAAAGCAGCAAATCTGGAAGCACCATAAGGGTGATGATGACGTTTCCAAGCATGGTTCTTCTTAAACCCTCTTTTTCACCTTATCCTGTCAGGAGTCACCATGGGGCCAGACCAGATCAGCTCACTTCTCTGGATATCAAGAGATTATTCAAAATGTGCCATCTTTCCTTTTGGCTTGACAAGGACTGCCTTTACTTGCAAGGAGAGACAGCAGCTGCCTCTGAGCATCATCCTGGCCAGAGGGTGGGAGTCTGGATGAAACTGGACCTTTGCTTTGTCTTGAGTATCTTCTATTGCCTGCAAAGGCTCTTTGCAGGGTGGCAGGTCAGTCATGGGCTTAGCCTGGAAATCTCGGGCAGCAGGCTTGAGAACAAACCCAAGACTGCCGTGTTTTCTCAGGCAGATGGGCAGAACTGGCTCTGATTTTTGTAACGACACCTCTACGTGCAGGCACAGCCCCGAGTGCTTAGCTGCTGGATTGCAGGAGCATGGGAGGCTGCAGCAGTGACTGGCAGTGATCCCTGGGGAGGCACAGCTGGCATGTCTGAGCTCCCAGTGCACCTCCACGTCCAGCCCAGCTGGTCCAGGGATCTCCACCCACTGCTCTGCTGACATGCATGAGGGTGGGGAGGAAAAGGATAGTTTCAGCCCAGAACTCGTAAGTGCTGCTTAGAGACCCAGGAACAACTGGGAAAGCTGACCCTGCTCCAAGCCCAGCCCCAGCTCTGGCCCCTGGGTCTCAGCGTTATCATGTAGCTCTGCAGGCAGCGAAGGGCAGAAGGCTTTTTTTGCATAAAACGTCTCTTTGGAGGGCATTTTCCCAGGTGATACACAGAGGGATACTGGGAAAGAGGGAAGCTCCAGCTTGCTGTGTGGAAGTGGCCACAGCACTTTCAAGGTATATAAATCAGTGTGTCTGGATTTGTCTGGATAGGGGGAGACACGGAAAAAAAACCACTCATGGACAGATACTTTTCCCTCTTCTTCCCCATTTTACGTAATTTCTTAGTGTTTTAAGGCAGTTGAGCTGTTACCTAGCTTTCAGTGGGTTGTACTAGTGCCATCACAAATGGACCAAACCTCCAAACTGGTTCCTCTGTACCTCAGAGCAGCTTCATCCCTTTGATCCTGCCTGTTCTCAGAATTCTTTCAGTGATGTTCTTCACTGCACTAAATGAAGGACCTAGCTGCACCAGGTGAAGGGAAGAACCATGCTTGTTGTTTTTTGAAATCACCTGATTTCCTTGTTGCATCTGTAATTGTCCACTGATTTTTTACGTGGCTGTGGGGAGACCTGAGAAAGGTACTGTTGTACCATGGATTATTTCACTCCTGTGCACTCAGCAGTAGGCAAGACTCAGATGCTTTCTGCACCTTTTGTGCTTTTCATTTGTAAGACAACATCAATAGAGCAAAGCACTTCTAACAGTCTCCTGGCAGCTGATAACTTTCCCCCTTCCACTTTTATTTATTTTCTAAAGAGCAGATGAGTCATAAACTGCCCTGAGGTGCTCCCAGTGCAGACAAAGGGGGAAGTCTGGTTTTCAAAGATAAATAGACCTCATGTCCTAGGAGGGGTCTGTCATTGTCACCAAGGTGCCAGCACTGGCTCTCTCCCACCCAGGTTGCTGAAGGATGCTCTGGCTGTCAGCAGGCAGTGTGCAGTGGCAGACATGACTTCAACCTGCTGGAAAGGCACAAGTCCTCACAGGAATCTTGGCCTGCTTTGCTGCTGCACTCCCAGCTGTGCACGACACAAGGAATGCACTTGCTCATTAAAATCATGTCAGAGTTTGCAGAGAGCCCTGCAAGAGCCTCTTTCCCTGACTTCTTGTACCTGCCAGCAGCAGACTGAAAGCTGAGGTTGCCAACCTGCCAGGCTCTGGCTCAGGGACCAGCAATAGCCTGAAGGCAGGAAATTTCTGAACTAGGGTGTTTTTTGACTTGGGCAGCATGGGAGGTCAAACCTGACATGCAAAATTGGCTGTTCTGGTCTTCATCTGGCTGCTTGCAGCTCTGAGTTTGGGTTTCCAGGACAGGCACAGCATGCAGCAGTGATCAGAGGAGAGCCCCATGGTAGAACATGGGTCTTCATGTGTGTTCTACAAAGGGCAACGTGACACACAGGTTTGACCAGGAAGTATTAAGGATATCACAGTTTAGGTGGAAAAAGACACTATTCAAATACCTGAGTAACTCACAGAGCAGCTGAGATAAGTGCAGAACTTGCACCCTGTTACCAGCAGTTAAATACCCGTTTCACTTTTCAAAATTACTAGGAACTAATTCAGCTTATGCCGACTTTTCAATGCTCTCACGTCTTGTTCCTGAGCATGCTTGTGCTTCTTTGTTGGCCAGCTTTAGAATGAGCATAGCTCACAGTTTTAAGTCAGTGAGGTGAAATAATACCAATGATTACAATGTAAAACAATGTATTTCTATGCTTTTCCGTGGGAGAAGTACTGGCACAGTCTCTTTGCCTCTCTGGCCTCCCACCAGCTTGTTTAAATGAAGGTTGTGCTCCTCCTGTACAGGACCACATCCTTCAGCTGTGTCAAACTTGAAAGGAACTGGTTTAGAAAGGCAGTCAAGAGCCAGGGAGCTTATTACAAAGTGTGTCATTGCAAACAAATATTATTTTTAAAACGTGATTAATTAATCTTCTGCCAGAGCATCCAAGTTTCTCATGTCATTGCCTCTACTGGGAGGCGCATGGTGACTTATCACTTCTGGTTGCTAGAAACCACCTCCTAAATACCAGATGAAGCCACATATGATCACACCTATTCCAATGGCAACCCTATCTTTTGCCTTCTCTCCCTAGCTGGAGGAGCCACCTCCTTCATTTCGCCAAGGTGACAGCATTTTGGGCACAATTTTCTTGAGTTCCATGTGAGAAGCACAGAGACCTATGGTGTTTACCCCTCCAGCTTCTAGGACAGATTTCTCCCCATTATCCCTCCTCACTAAAAGAAGGAAAAAAAAAAAAAAAAGGAAAAATCACCAGGAACAGGAATTTTGGATACTGTCCTGTCTCAAGCCAGAAGGGCACACTGATAATGGTAATCTTTGTTTTCTTTGCAGCTGGGGCATAGCTGAAAAGGGAGGAAGGCAATTAAGAGAATATTAAGGCTCCATCTTCCAAGACGCTGTTGCTTCTGTTCCTCCTCCCCGTCCCCTCTGTTCCCCGTGTGTAGCAGGGAAAGCGGCAGGAGCATTATTTCTCAAGGCCCACACTGACGTCAATACGCAGGGTATTTATTTATGAAATCGAATCAAACAGTGGGGGAGAGAGGAGTGGAGGAAGATGGACGCGCAGAGCTAGCAGCTGCCAAGTTATAATAGAGCAGCAGCCTCCCAGTATTTTTTCTGTCCTCTTTCTGGGGGAGGGATGAGATGATCAGAGCTTGGGAGGCCCAGGAAAAGCGAGGCAGAAGAGACAAGCAGTAGAGACAGGGTTAGCAATCGAGAGCAGAGGAAAGGTGTGATGAGGAGGAATCATTACGAGGTGTACAGCCCGTTGCTGGTGCTGGGATACTCAGGTGCAGCCCTTGTGCAGACACCTGCTTTCAGGCAGGCTCTGACCAGGCTCTAGCAGCCCTTTCCTCTCAGCCTCTTTAGTCTTTACACTTTAAATTCAGAGTTTCCAACCTAATAAATAATGACTTCCCATCCTTGTTGCCTGTTTCAGGCTCAGTCAGCAAAGCAGTTGTTTGGGGAGCCCAGCACTGAAGTTAACTTGAAGATTAAGTTGCTTTCTGCAGTCAGAGATAAACTGTTTTTCAGAATATTAATTTTGTCCACCAATATTACCATGTGCGGAAGCATAGAAAGATGAAACTCGGAAAGGGAGAGCAATTTCTTTTCTTTCCCAAGGAGGATACAGGTACCAGTGCAGAGCAACCACAATGGGGAGGGGAAAATGAGCCTAAGGAGCACTAGTGACCATGACAACCTGATGCCCTTCGGCTTCAGCTCTGGCAGTCACTGGGAGTAGATGCCTTTGGGCATCTCTCACCACCCTGGAAAGTCATGCATGGGAATGCAAACGGAAGTTGGTGAGGATGGCTTTTGTCTTTCTCCCACCTGCTTATGGCCAGCCGGTTAGCCTAGGATAGAGCTGGGCAGGGGGAGGAGGGAAAGTGAGCAGGGAAATCAAACTCCTCTTTAGCTCTCTGGGCTCCTGCAGGTTTATTATCGAAAGCCTTCCTGCACAACTCCTTTCCCAGTCAGAGGAAAGCCTGCTGCATTGCATGAGGTGCAGCTGAAGGAGCCCTGCAGATCTCCAGGTTTATTTTTAAAGCTCCTGACTTTCCTGGGATTTCCCTGCTGACGTCCCATTGCCTCGGACAAGAGGAGGTGATACTCTGGACGAATTTCTCCCTTTAAGGGAGAGACCTTGCAAGCAGCATCAAGGTGTCAGCCAGCCCCGAGTTTATTGTTTTTCCAAAATAAGGGAAGAGAGACATGTTCTGGAGATCCGTTTACAAGTCGGACTATCTCCAGTTATATAATGACACAAGTCTGGCTGCCAGCAAATTGTTGTTCCGAGCTGGGAAAGACAATTAGCTCGCCTCTCAGGGCGGCGAGCGTGCACAATGCCGGCTTTGTGCCACCCTGCCACCGGCCCCGGCATGTGCGGGAGAGCCTGGCTCACCCATCATCTTCAGAGGGAAGAGGGGAAGGAAAAGCCCCCGTGTTCAGAGCGGCAGCGCCCGCAGCTCCGTGGCTGCGCCCGCGCCAGGGCGGGGATCCCAGCGAGGGCTGGGGGCGCCGGGGATGGAGCTCGTCTGCGAGCGCTTTCCTGTGCCGGCACTGGAGGGATGACGGTAAATCGGTCGTCGCGCCACAGGGCAGAGACAGCTCTGACCCCTCTGCTGAAAATGAGATGAGAAGCTTCGGTGTTTGGCTTCCTGCACTTCCTGGTGCGCTGATGGATTTAGGCTTTCGCTGAAACTCCTGGCGCTGCCTGCGGAGTCAGTGGAAAAAATGTGACATCTAGAGATGGGAAATACCTAACCGGCTCAAAAATGTGCTCACTTAAAAGGGAAAGGCGGTTTCCAGGTGAACTCGCATTCCTGTGCTCAGTGGATGTGGATGGAAGCAGGGCTTTGGAAAATTGAGACTCTGGTCTGTTTCAAGGCAGCCGGCAATTAACGATATCTAGGTCCTGCTGCTCAGACACGCACCTGGGCCAAACCAGGCTTGCAGAGGCATGATGCTGCCAGGACTGCATGCCTGGCCAGGGAGGAAGGACCTGCCCCTGCTGCCCCCTTGGCAGGGGGCAGGGACATGCCATGGAGCTGCACATGAAGAACAGCTCTCAGCTCTCCTACATGCAACAGCAACCCTGGTTCCAGCAGGCAGTGACGCATGGAGGAGAAAGATGGTCTGAAATAAAATACCCGATGTCGTCAACAGCCACAGATTAATTCAGTGAAATCTCTCGTTGCTGCAAGGAGTTAGTGAAAGAAAAACACTGGGAAGAGAATGCTGCCTGTGTGACAAATAAGGGTACACAGAGCTGTGTTTCACAGGGGAAGTGTTGATAAACAACACTAAACCCTCATGCTTCGGGGGAGCTAAGTGATGATAACTTGGGGGGCAGAGGAGACTTCTGCTAGCAGCTTGTTAGTCTCTGAACACGTTTACCTCACCCTCTACAGTGTTTAATTAAATGCAGCACTGCTCTGAACCATTCAGGCGGTTTCTGCCTGCCTAGACAAAGGTGCTTTGCAGAATTTTTTCTGTCAAGAGCACGACAAGAATCCTTATGTTAGTACCAATGGTTTGGAAATATTATGTGTAAATCTGCACTGCAGATAAACAAGTGCATCCTCTGCTTGCAGAGCTTCCTGTTTATGAAGCACACCTGCTCTGCATGCCCATCACATAGTTTCCTGGGTGTCCAGCCCATCCCTGTGGATGTCAGTAAAGTCCCAATGGCAACCATGTACATGCCTAAGACACAGTGCTACTCTCAGTGCAGCCCAGCAAAAACAGTTCCTTCTGGAAGTGAGTCATATTTCTTCATCTTTCAAACCACTTCAAGCAATTTGTCTTGCAGACTTTCTGACTACATTTACATAAAATGCATCCTTCCTTTCCTTCTATTCTTGGTTCCATGCATGGGGTTATTTTGGATGGTGTGCTCAGAGGTCACTGTGACACACACACAGAGCAGGGAGCATGCTATACTTTTGGTAGGTACTCTGAAATGTTTATGCAGGTGGCAGGCTCTTGGTTTCCCTGGGCACCCACCATGGATTTACATGCCAGCACAATGACAGAAAAGGGTAAGTTGCTGGTCACTGCCAGAAACACCACGATTTTGTCTACAAAGTGCAGCCTGTAGACATGAATAACCTCACAAGACCCCTGGAAGAGAAGCTGGGAGTATGGGTTGCTGGCAAAACTGGGGAGGTGTAAGGGAGGATGGGACCATGGAAAGCTTCCAGGAATGGCTTGTGCATGTGTACGGCATGGTTAGGAACAGTTCCTGCCTGGAATCTGAGTGCAGGCTATTATTTATACTCTCAAAGCTCTGCCAGTGCATGGTGATTTCAGCATTAGAGCTAGAACTCAAGCCCTGAGCAAGCTGGAGGCTTTCATTCAGACCCTTTGGAGTCTGAAGGCAAATGAGGGTGGATGATAAAATACCCCAAGTCCATTACAAATTCCACCTTATGGTTTAGCGTCCTTCCCAACTAAGCCAGGTATCTTCAGGTTGGAAAAGAAATGACTGGGAGGCATATGAAAGAGGTTTCTGAGCTTGTGAGTGGTCTGGGAGCAGGGATGGGTTAAACTTTTTGCAGGCAGCATCACATGAAGTTAGCAGGAGACAGGCTGAAAAACAAACAGGAGGGGATGGTTCTTCATGCAACAGGCAGTAGATCTGTGAATCTTCTTATCAAAGGATGTGGATATGAGAAGCTTGTATGGATTCAAGGAGAGTTCACGGAAGAGAAATCCTCTGAGAGTTGCTAAATACATAGAAACTCTATTTGGCTCAGGAAGCTCCTAAGCTGAAAATAGTTGGAGTCTGGGAGAACACTGAGGGGAAGTATTGTATATGCTTGCCCTTGTTCTTGCTCTCTCTAGGCTTCCACTCACGGGCTCTGTTGGGGTCTGGATGCTATGTTAGACAGACCTTTAGTCTGACCCAGTGGAGCTGTTTCTATGTCCTTTTGTACCTTCATATACAGACAAGATGGGTTCTTGCATGGTTCCTTCCCAAAGCTCACCACATTCAAGCACTCTCACCCACTGTTCACCACAGCTCAGGCACCGTGCACACCTTTTTCTAGGTTGCATTTGACTGAGCAGATGAAGATCCTGACTGCTGGCAGACAGATTTGGTGAACAACTTAAGGTTTGTATGCCTGAAATACATTCACTATCAGGGTTTGATGCTATCAAGTGTTTGGCAGTAATATCAATGTCAGTCACCTCTACCCCTCTCACCTCCTTGATGCCCTATTTGTTCCCATCTTAGCAAACAGTGTCAAAACTATTCTGAACCCAAATGTTTGTTTGCAGTGAGTTATAATTCTGCTCTGGTCAACACTTGGTACCAAGTTCGACTACGGAAATTGAGTCCTTATTGACATCTGTGTTAAAAATTGCTGAAGCTGCCAAGACATGTGTAAATCTGCACATCTCTCAGATGAACTGCTTTGGGACTTTATTCATTCTACTTGAGATGTGTTTAAAGGCTCTATTTGTAACGATAACAGTCAGAGCCTTTCTCACCCCTCTCTTCCCTGAAAAACAGTATTTGAAAGATGAGTCTTTGAATAACAATGAAGTGGCCGTGTCAGCCTCCCCTTCACCTCTTCTCAGCTGCTCTCCTGTCCTGGGTCTCTCACTATGGCTTTGAGAAACTGCTGTAAACTAACAGCAAGAAGAACAGCAGTGACCTCTGAAGGGAAATTAGGAAAAAAAATATCTGAAAAAAAAGAAAAAACATGAGAAAATACATATACCTGGATTTTGCAGACCCTCTTCTCTCTCCTAGACAGTTAGAGAGAGAAGCATGCATGGCTACAGCAAGAACTATCATCTGAGAAGAATGCATCAAAATTTTTGGGATTTCATAGCAAGCCATCTGTTGTGGAAATAAAAACCCTAGCTCTATTGCAGTTCAAAACTTGCTGAGGTCAATGATGTCCAAGTATCAGCATGTTAGTGGTACGGCAGAGATTACATGATGCAGAATTATGGTCCTAATTTTGCCATCCTTTTTGTCACACTAGCTGTGGATCCCCACTGAGGAAGTTTCAAAATTAGCCAAGCACCACTCAGAGATCTCCAAAAGTGGACTACTGTCACAATGGATGTAGTGGGATTCTTGACTCAGGTGACATTCACATTAGTGATACTCCTGTTACATTTTGCTGTTGCTCAAATAATGGCAGAAGCTATTCTTAACAGCTTGGACCCTAATGTTTAAAGGAAAAAAATGACAAAAACCCACCCCTTTGTGAGCCATTTCCACAACAATAACTTGTAGCAGGGAGGAAAGAGAGTAGGCCAAAATATGTGGCCCTCTTCACCAAATAAGGACCCCTGTAAGGGCAGGCGCCAAGAACTGCAAGGCTTAGGAAGGACAGGGAGGGCTTTGGAGTGGAAGGGTGAATCAGCATGGCCATCAGGTCACACCCACATGAATAATACCTCTCACTTCCCTTGAATTGTACATTGTAATAAAGACCTAGCTGCCTTTTTTGGTATTCCAGCGTCTGCCTGAGAAGAGTCAGATGTGAAATTAGGTTCTCTGTACCTTAATAGATTAATTTAGTTTAAACTAAAAATGAGGGCACATGTGCTGTCGGGAGCCAAGAGGCCTCAAATGACATATGTCTCCCTTTTAATACTTTTCTTTTTTTGGTGTGTGCGCTTCATGAATCCAGACATTGATTAAAGTGTCTTTTCTTGAATATTTCTCCCAAATTTTAGAAGTTTGCCACTACTAGGGATCTCACTTGTGCAAGAGCTGCGTCCAGGAATCTGCAAAACCAAAGGTGGTCACAGTGCCAGCTGCTCAGTTTCTCAGGACCCTGTGGAGGCACTTCCCTACCCATAGGGAAATATTAACCCCTTCCTTTGTTGTCCTGGAAGTTCTCTGTCTTAACAGCTGTGCTTGCCTGTAACACACCAGCTCACCTGCCTTCCTTCTGAGCATCTGAAGGAGAACTCCTGGCTTGTGTTATTCTTCCAGTGTGCCTCATGGCAGGAAAGATGCAGACTCTGTGCCTTAATGACTATGGGATATAACAGCAGGGACAGAACTGTGCTTCCAGTGGAGAGTCACAAAAGCCTCACTCTGAAATGTGATGTTTTCCTTCAGAGGCCCATAACAGGTTTCCCTTCTCACACAGGGAACACCGATGGGAATTTTCCTGGTGACTGTGAGTACACCATCTTTATCTGAAAGTAACTCAAGATAAATTTTTCCATGGAAAAGTTTTCCCTGTGACCTCGTGAAGGCTGTTAAGTGTCTCAGACAGTCCTGGCTGAACTTCCTTACACTTTTAAGTTCTGTGCTGCTAAAAGAAGCGTTTGCAAATTTGTTACAAGATTGGCTCTGTCCACTTAGTGTTAAAGATACATGACTGGCAGGAGCCTGCTGTGCCCAGTTAAAAATGCACAAATATTACTGCTCACTTCACTCAGAGAAGATCAGATTTTTCAGACAATATTCAATGAGAAAAAGAAGAAAGGTTGAAAGAAAGGTTGTAAGAAAGGTTGTATAGATGTTAAGGTTGCTGAGTGCAGAGTAAATAGACGGTGTCAAAATCTTCTTTAGGTCCAGGTGTCGTATTGCCCTCCCATCTTACAAGCAAACAGTTTTAAAAAAATTCTAAGTCAAAATTGGTGCCAACTCTGATTAATGGACAAAAGCCTCTGGCATGAGGCCTGTCTGGAGTTTCCATGCCTCTGAAAATCAAAGATAGTCTGATGGTACCCTCAAATACCAGGAGTCATAAGGCATGTCACACATTTTTCTGCCATCTTCTTTTTCACCTGTAAGTCCCTGCCACATCCAGCAGCTCCATGATATGTTTGGGAGTGGACAGAAGGCTCTTTTCTTGAAGTTTTATAAATAAATCTTAAGCCTTGTTTATTCCACCCACTGTATTTTGGGAGGTGGCACTGGCTAGCTCACTGGGTTTATGGCACAGGTTTTTTTCATTGGTTCTCTAGTTGCAGTTATAAAAACTGCCATCAAGCCACTCCTTTTATAACCAGTGCCACTTGTCATCCAGTACCACCTACTCAAGAAAATGGCAGAACACCAACTGCAGGTGCATCCCAAGAGGTCTCTCAGGGCCATGTCATATGATTACACACTGACATTATTTCCTGAGATGGAGCAAGCTCAAACCTAATTTTTAATAATGTGTGATTTCACCTTGCTAAGAAATGCACCTTCCCCAGCACTGCCACGTTGTATCAATGTACTGCTTCAGCCAGTGGTAATGACAGATAAGAAGCGGCAGCTCGTGTGCTGCTGGTGGATTTTGCTGGCCACAGTTTTGTCCCAGGGTTTCCTTGCCTCTGGCCAGTATCTTCCTGTGGTCACCCACAGGCTCAGCTGCTAAGCCCACAGGGGCAAGGGCCCTCCACATCTGGAATCCCTGACCAGACTAAGCTCTGGGGCCACAGCAGGAGCCACCACACTCTTTGCCACCACCTCCTCCTCCTCCCTGCCAGCTGGAAGGAGACGAGAATTTCCAGCTCGCTTGTCCTTCTTCCTTCTAAAAGTGGAATTTCAAGGAACTATGTCAAGTCAACAGTCTGGGACAAAGACAAAAAAAAAAAGAAAAAAAAAAAGAAACCCAACAAAAAAAAGCACATCAGGAACACCCTGGAATTTCCTAGTGATTGCTGATAGCAGATGAAAGCCGCTGAAGAACAGCATCGATGATTACCATGATTAATGTTTCTTTCCATGTGAATACTACCTAAAGAGGACAGACTGTGTGCCTGGAGAGAGCAACATTCCTTTGTCTTGCTCATCTGCCCCTTGTGAAGACCTTTATCTGTTTTTCAAATCCAAAAATGGCTCATAAGAAGCCTCACAGTGTCATTATTCTAAGCCTGTCCTCTGAAGGCTGGTCAAAATTAAACCAACAATACCTCAGGTCTTTCCCCTCCCATTTATTCCTCTCTCTGTTAAGGGGACCCCATTTTAATTATTATTTAGGAAAAGACAGCTGCTTCCTGTTTGTATCATTAATTTATTTTGTTTCCTGAAGGGAAGCTTCAGTGAAAAGGATCTTTGGATAGCTGGAACGTTTTACAAAATATCACTGGCTGCACGGGCCAAGGTTAAATACAATAGCTAGGTTTATTTTTAAATGATTATTATTTTTCTAAATCCATGCCAAAGCAGAGACTAAAATTCTAGCACACATAACTAAGCTTTTACAGTAAATTCTGCCTTTCCTACAAAACTCCCCAGAAGGGAGACAGACATTCTTAGTTACAACAAAAGCTAAAACACCAATTTCCCTCCAACTATTATGAAAACCAAGGCCGGAGGGAGATGAGGTGCGGTTCCCTTTCTCCAGTTTCTCAAAACCTCATGCTCTGGTGAATTTGATATGCTGAAATCATTCCTGGCCATCATGATAGCCTTCCACAATGAGATAAGTGGCTCAGTGTGCAGTGAATGTTATTTATGCCAATTTTAACAAGATTTTCAACACTGTCTCCTATAACATCCTTACAGACAAACTGATGGAATATGGGTGACATAAATGGACAGTGAGGTGGCTTGAAATCCGGCTGAAGTGCTGGGATCAAAGGGCTGTGGTCAGTGGCATGTAGCCCATCTGGAGGCCAGTCACTAGTGATGCAGCCCAAGGGGCTGATACTGAAGCCAGTTCTGTTTAACTTCCTCATTAATGACCTGGATGATGGGTCTGAGGACACCCTTGACAAGTTACAGAAACAGAGCACATGGTTGTGTTGCCATTCAGAGAGACTTCAGGAGGCTGGAGGTATGGGTGGTCAACAGGAATCTCACAGTGTTTAAAGGGGAATGTGATGTCCTGAACACGGAGAGGGAAAACTTCAGGCAGAAATATGAATCAGGAGATGATCAGCCAGCTGGAAAACAGATCTGCAGGAAAGGACCTCAGTGTCCTGGTGCACAACAAGCTGACAGTCTACCAGCTATGTGGCCTCCTGTCAAAGGTGCCAAAAACATCCTGGGCTGCATTATGGAGAGCACTGCCAGCAGGTCCAGGGAGGTGATCCAACCCTGGAGAGCTGTGTCCCGTTCTGGGTGTCCCAGTACAAAACAGGGGTGTGCTGGAACAAGCCCAGCAAAGAGCCCTAAAGACAATTAAGGGATTGCAACATCTCTCATGCGAGGAGGGACTGAGAGAGCTGTGACTGCTGAGCCCAGAGAAGAGAAGGCTCGAGAGGATCATATCACTGTGTATAAATGTCTGATGGGGGAGGAAAGATGGAGGCAGACCCTTCCCAGTGGTGCCCAGTGGCAGGACAAGAGCCCATGGGCACAAGCTTTTCTAGACTGGCAGTGAGACACAAGTCATACCACCAATGCCATCCTTGGCTACGTGAGGAGCTGTGAGCTCCACCTTGCACCAAGCCAGGTCTGTCACAGCATTTCTGGAGGCTGTTAGCACTGTCCATTCCTAAGCCCTCCACCCAGCCCCCATTCACCATCTCACTGTTTTGGCCTCATCCCTTCCATTTGTTTCAGCTGAGAGGCGCCCACTGGCCCCGGAAGCCTCTCTGCTGTCCAGTCTTCCTGCTGGGAGGAGTTATTTGGCACCAGCACTATAGATCTTTTCACAAGACCAAAGATTATGGGAGGTTTTATTTAATGCACATGAAGTAACCCCTTGCCCCCCACTCTGTTTTTTCTGGTTTCCTTTCTTATGTTTGGTTCTCTCCTTCTCTAGGAGCTTTCACATGCCAAGCTGCTTTGATGAAAACCACCACCTGAGAAAGAAAAATTGTACGAGCTCCTTCTTCTACTCTGTCTTTCTATACTGAGTATAGCTTAAAATTGAATAACGAGCATTTGTTTTCTTAGAAGAGTATTTAACACTGCAAATTCAGCAATGAGAGGCAGGATATAAGATATGCTCCAAAGAATGGTGTTGAAAACACCTAATAACAAAGTGGAAAAGGTTTAATATATAGGGAGAGCTACACTTTATTCCTTGCACATCAAGTGACTAAAATGACTGATGATTTGCTGCACCCTTCCCCGGGTAAGTAACTTCATCTTGAAGTGAACACTTAGTCTGACAAAGTTAAAAGCTACTGAAAAGCAACCTTTTACGAAAAGTACCAGATAATTTCTGGTGTAAGCTAAGATTGCTGACAGCAAGCCAGGGGAGGATTTCCAGCAGAAAATGATTGCTGCACATGGGCTTGCATAGAGGAAGAAAGGTGGAATGAGCAATGTGCTGGAGAAGACACAGCCTCCTACGCCACAGAAACGTGGCACCCTTGGGCTGCACATGACAAGAAGCATGAATGAATGAGTGCTGCAACTGCACACAGAATTAAACTTCTGTCACATCCCAGGGTTTCTTCCCCCAGGAAAGAAATAATATGACAATATGCATTAATGAGCATTCTGTGCAGGCTAGAACCAGTGTTTACAATTGTGACTGAGTTTGATGTTCGTCCCCCTAGGACTGACTGCAACCAGTTGCAATGGTTCCCAGTGTTGTCTGGAAACTGGTTAACACATAAAATTCTGCCAGAGCACTCCCCAGCAGCACCCTTGTCCAAGGCTGAGCTCCCACTCCACTGCCTCAGCTGGCTGAGGCACAGCCCTGGAATTATAGAAGACTTGAACTTAATTTTTTCTCCAGGAGAAGGGTGGGAGACTTTTGATGGTACTATTTCCTGCTGGATGGACAGAATTCAGAAGAAAAATAAAACTTTAACCTCTTCACTCAACTACAGTGAGAAGACAATCTCACCATTGGGCAAGGTTTATTCTGCTGGGAAGCTCAGGCTATTCCCATGCTGGGTATAACACAAGGTCAACAGCAGCAGTCTCCAGGAATATTAATCTTTCACCCCTCAGACTGTGCCACGGGTAATTAATCACTTGATTGCATAACTTCTTGTAAGACAGGAAAAATAAGCTGCCTCTGCCAGCTTTTTGGACAAGCTATTTCACATACATTTGAACTTTCTTCCAGTACTTGTTGGGTTTCGATAGCAATGAATGATTTCTATCCAAAGCCTTTCCCAGCCATGGAAGAGCCAGACAGTATGGAGGCACACAACGTCCCAGTGCAACACTGGTGAGTGGGTCACTGTGCTGTTTTGAGGGGGTCTGCCCGGCCTCCCAATGTGTGGGGAAAGCTACAGCATCCAGCAGAGCAGCTCAGCCCAGGGGGAACAGCAGAGCACCACGTTACCCTGCATTTTACATCTGTATGCTGCTGAAAGCAGGGTCTGGCCAAGTTGCTGCCAACCCCAGAGAGCTGCAACTTGCTTAAGAGCAAGGAAATTCTGGAGTTTAATCCTAGAAAGTGAAGTTATGTTTTGTTATGATCACCTGGGACAAACCACAGTGATAGGTCCAGCTGCAGGAGATCTTCAGGCCCTGGAGGGGGGCTGTGGTGTAAGGCTGTGAGGGGTGTTGAGCCAAATGTGTTGCTGAAGTGGTTGAATATCAACTAATCCCATCTCCCCTGCATGCTGCAGGACCTTCCTTTCTACAGCCTTATTAAATGGCTGTGAGAAACCAAGGTTTTCTTTAAAAACATTTTGTATGATGTGGTAATGGAATGGGAAACAGTGATCCAAGGCTGTCTTGTGCCTCATGCTTACAATGACCACTCTCATAAACCAGTTTGCTGCTAACCCTGAACCTCCAATTTTAGGTGAAGGTGAAGGCATTCCTGACTGCCTCAATACTGGAGCAGCCTTCAGCAGCTCTGAGCACTTCACCACCCCACTGCTGCCTCCCAAAGCAGGTGGTGGCCATCCTTTGGCTCTTTGGATTGCCCCTGTTAAGTATTTGGTGAAGCTTACCACTCACCATCCCAGAGGCTCAGAATATTTTCTTCCTGTACTGCCTCTGCTTAATGGTGATACATGGTGACACGGAAGCAGTCATGAGGTAAGTGTTCTCCTGACTCCTAAAGTGGAGGGTTCTCAGTCATACACTGAAAAAATATTTAGTGGCCACAAGAACCAGAACTGGATGAGACTGATGGATGCAGGCACTATTCCCTAACAGGTCCTGGAAAAGCATTCAGGAAGCTTGGTTTGAAAGTGTTCCTGCAAAGATCACTTTGTCCTTTGGCTTCTAGGCAGCCCTTTGGTAAAAACAGAGACAACTTCCCTGTATTAAGTGTTTTGAGATCCATGCAGGAAAGATGCTAAGGAAGTGGGTGCTTTAGACATGCCCATGCAAGGCTACTTCATGCTCCAGGTGAACATGGGGAACTGGCACAGTGAAATGCAGTTTTCCAAAGCCACAATGTCTGGTGACAACAGAGTAGAGCAGAAACCCCACGAACATGCAGTCACACCACAGATGCTGCCATAGAGGATCATGCTTGCAGCTCATCTGCTTAACCTAAGGCTCCCCAAACATCTCTGGAGGAAGAGAGGCAGAGAGCAGCTCCTCACTTGATCAGGGTGCCAGAGACCTCCAATAAACACCCTACAGCTTTTTAGATGATTGCTCTGCCTTATGCATCATGGAGCAGAAGCATCTATTAAGCAAGCTGTGATGGGAGTTCTGATACATTCCCAGCCATGCACCGTCACTTGTGCTCCTCATGCTCCTCACTGTGCAGTGTGTGGCCCCCAGCAGGTCATGCTCCATCTGGCCACACTTAAAGGGCTATCAAGAATAGGTCACCCACATGAATTTCCTCCAACTCTGATGTTGCACCAATGCAATGACATGACGCTGCTGAAATTCAGGCAAATTAAAACCAAGGCCAGGCGCAGCTATTCCCCAGGTACCTTTCACATGAATAAACAAGATAAAGTCTGGGAGGAAAAGCACAGGAAATGGTTCTATTTACAGCATGATCACACATCTTCCAAAAGCAACTGAGCCAGCTGGACAACTTACTATCTTGAACCACTCTCCTGCTGCAGGATGCTGCCCCTTCAGATTGGTTGGCAAGGAACTGAGAGTAGCTCAGAAAGCAACCGCCCAGGCAGTTCAGACATTAAAAAAAATAATAACTTCCAACAGGCAATGGTGAGATGCAGCTGAGGACAGAATAGAGGGGCTGATGCCTTCAGCCAAACGGTGAGCAACACACCAGGTAAGTAGATGACTCTGAGACAGCAGCAGAAGAACCAGTAGGAACCAGTTCACCCAAATATCTCACGGCTCATGGACCATGAAGCATTCCAGTTTCCATCTGCAGAAACCTTACTGCCAGTTCAGTTTCCCGAAAGGAGAATCTGCTTTAACCAAATCTTTAATCTGCTTTAGCTACTCCCGTGACAGGCAATGCAGGACCAGCTTAGGTCAGAACTTCAGAGGTTCAAAGCAACTGCAAAACTCCTGAAGAAATAATATTTCCTGTTCACTTGATAAGTGCAAGAAATCCTTAACCATTGCCTTCCTCCCTTTCTCCACTACTAATGGAGGAGAAGAAAAGAGGAACAGCATAGCCTGGTCAGTTGGAGGTATCACCTTATCATGACCAGCCACCTTATCATGACCAGCTGCAGAGGCTTTGGGACAATAATATGCCATAGATGGGTGCAAATCAGATAATTTACACTAGAAGTAATGAAGCATCTAAGCTGAGCGAGCCAAGAACTGTGTTTTCTTAAGCAAAATTCAAATAGGCAACTGAAAGTGAGGTCACTGGTTGCTGCTGACTGGCATCCTTACATTTAGTCTTGACCAGTGGTGGACAAAGCTGGTTTTCAGCAAGGTGTCCACCAACACCAGACCTCTGTGCCTCTTGTCCAAGAGGCTGAATACCAAAGTCTCATGATCTGGGTTTGAAGGAATTGCTATGGTCAGGAGCAATTACTTTTTTCCTAGCTGATTGCAAATCAAACAAAAATTTTACCAAAATAAAGGTTAAATCACCCTGGATTTTGCACATGTGTGCAACAGTGTTCGGATGTGTGAGTGTAGGCAGGAATTATTGAGGACAGCAAAATTAGGAAAGCTTCAGGTTGCATAATATCTAGAGTCTGTGAGTTAACATGAGACTGCTGCTGCATCTTGCATTTGAAATTTTCCTGAGGAACTTTGTAAAGCATATGCGGGGTAGAGGAAAATTCTGTTTTTCTCATTTACAGGACAGCTTAGCCAAAGAGGCAACTGAATCAATGGCTTTGATGGGACACCTGCTGCCCATAGCAGTGTCCCAGAAACAAAAATATCTGTGAAGTCCATTTTGGATGTGAGATCTGTGAGCATAATGCTTGTGGCTAAAGATGATGATACAGTGCTAACCTTACTGATTTCTTTTTTCTTTGCTCACCTCTACCCTCCAAGATGGCTTCAAAGAAATGCCAAATTCCTTGCTGAAAATGCCCAGGCACATGGGGAACAGAGAGGTGATTCAGGACAGCCAGCAGAGCTTTTCCAAGGGCAAGTCCTGCCTGACTAACACAGTGGCCTTCCATGATGGAGTGACAACAGCAGCAGACAAGGGAATGGATACAGGTGTCATTTATCTGGACTTCTCTAAGGTCTTTGACATGGTTCCCAACAACACCCTTCTCTTTAAACTGGAGAGAGATGGGTTTGATGAGTGGACTGTTAGATGGATAAGAAGATGATTGTATGGTCACATCAGCAGTGCAGAGTCCCAATGGACACAGTGACAAGCAGTGTCTCTCAGGGGTCTGTATGGGGACAAGTTATTTAATAGCTTCATTAATGACACAGGTGAAGGGATTGTGTTCTGGGCTGCATCAAGAGAATTGTGGCCAGGAGGTTGAGGTAAGTGATTCTTACCCTCTACTCTGCTCTGGTGAGAGCCCACCTGGACTGCTGCATCCAGCTCTGGGGTCCCCAGCACAGGAAAGACATGGACTCATTGGAACAAGTCCAAAGGAGGGCCACCAAGTTTATTAGAGGGATGGAGCACCNCAGCAGAGCTTTTCCAAGGGCAAGTCCTGCCTGACTAACACAGTGGCCTTCCATGATGGAGTGACAACAGCAGCAGACAAGGGAATGGATACAGGTGTCATTTATCTGGACTTCTCTAAGGTCTTTGACATGGTTCCCAACAACACCCTTCTCTTTAAACTGGAGAGAGATGGGTTTGATGAGTGGACTGTTAGATGGATAAGAAGATGATTGTATGGTCACATCAGCAGTGCAGAGTCCCAATGGACACAGTGACAAGCAGTGTCTCTCAGGGGTCTGTATGGGGACAAGTTATTTAATAGCTTCATTAATGACACAGGTGAAGGGATTGTGTTCTGGGCTGCATCAAGAGAATTGTGGCCAGGAGGTTGAGGTAAGTGATTCTTACCCTCTACTCTGCTCTGGTGAGAGCCCACCTGGACTGCTGCATCCAGCTCTGGGGTCCCCAGCACAGGAAAGACATGGACTCATTGGAACAAGTCCAAAGGAGGGCCACCAAGTTTATTAGAGGGATGGAGCACCTCTCCTATGAGGAAAGGCTGAGAAAATTTGGGTTGTTCAACCTGAAAAAGACAAGTCTTCATGTTGAGCCAATTTCAACCTTCTAGAACCTGAAGGGAGCCTACAGTAGAGATGGACTTTCTAGAAGAGTATGTAGAGGCAGAACAAGGGGAAAAGGCTTCAAACTTAAAGAGAGTAGGTTTACATTAGATAATAATAAAAATTTTTTTTACTTGGAGGGTGATGAGATGCTGCAACAGGTTGCACAGAGAAGTTGTGGAGAAGTTGTTTTTCGGGCTTCACTTCCAGCTCCATCTCTGGAAGTGTTTAAGGCCAGGTTGGATGGATTCTGAGCAACGTTCTCTAGTGGAAGGAGTCTCTGTCCACAGCAGGGGAGTTGGAACTGGATGATCTTTAGGGTCTCCTCCAACCCAAATCACTCTACAATTCTATTATTCCTTAGGTTATTAATGTCTAAATACCTTAAATACCTGCAAAACCTTTTCATTGCTACCTGTTTATTAGGGGATGGAGAATAATTATCTCAATATTATTTCCAACTCAGACAAGATGAAGATGGGTTATGCCTTTTCAGGGCAGTGTTTTAGCTGAGTCTTCAGATTGTATTGACCTTCTAACAGGTACTTTTCCCACTCCTCCAAGAATTTCGGCATTCTTGTGAAGGATTTGACACTAGCAGTGGAATTCATAAAGGTAGAAGAGATTTCCAGGAACAAATACATCTTTCCAGGGATGCATTAATTATCTTACCACCTGTATCCTCTAGGCCAGAGACTTTAAAATAATAATTAAAAAACCCCCTCAAGGAACTCTGCCCAAAATGAGCCAGATGCTGTAAAGATGTCAATGTACTGGGCTGGATGGGTGAGCTGTGAATCTGGCTGCAAAAATTCAGTAGCCAAGAAGAATCAATATTTTGGTTGGGAAACACTGAAGTCACTGATTTGGTTGGAGCACCACTCCTCCAGTTTTACTGCTAGGTACCATTAACCCAGTCACTCTCCACACCCCAGTCCATGCCCGTTTAAACTGCAGGCTCAGTCTGCAGGTTGAATGGAGCATGGCTGTGCAATAGCATGAGGGATTGGCCAGGATGCAGTGTCCTCTGCTAGCTTGGCCATGTGGTCACCATTTACATGTTTCAGGGCCTTTAAGTGACTCCACTGGCTTTAGCAACATGATATTCTGTAAAAGAGTATGTATTTAGCCCACCAACATGACCTTTACAGAGCAGCTGCTTCCAATCTCCACTGCTTGCTGCTCACTGAAGAGCTCCAGAACAAAAAGAAGCCAACACCTGTTTCTTGGCCCAGAGCTTTGGGTGTTCATAAGACAAAGTTTGTCATAAAATTGTTGGGATGCTAATCAGGGGAGACCTAGACTCTAATTGTAACCATGGCATGTGTTGCCACTGTAATATCCCTCACCACACCAGGGTGCAGTGCCTTTGCTTTCAGCCATTCATGTGCCAGGAAAAATTGAGGAAAGAAGAGTCAAAACAAGCATTAAACATAGGACAATTGTTGTCATTGCACGTTAACAACTTCACTTCCCTGCAGCTGTGGAGATGGCACATGGAGGAGACTTGGACTGTCCCACAGCCAGTTTTGGATCACTTTGTAGATGGATGTATTTTGTGTAGATTGACACCCATGCCTTATCAAAGGAGAGAGTTTCTGTTTGCTGAAATTCTTCTGGAGCCTGTGTGGACCTTCCTGCCCCCCCCAGGCTCACATACATGCTCACATTGCTACTCCTAACACCTTGCAGACAACACAGCTGCTGTAGCACCAGCCAGGGAGAGCTTGGTGTGACAGGCTCCCAAACATGAAACCCAAGCCAAGCAGCCTGCCTGCCAGCAATTAGTCTTTGACACAAGTGACTATGGGTTGTCCTATTCAGTCAGCCATCTTACCATCCTCTGGCTATCAGTGTACCAGTGTGCCAAACACCAGTGTATCTGCAGCCACTGAAAAAAAGAAGCTCTGAATTCTTTTGGGCAGCTGCAAGAAGCTGAAGTGGCCAGCAAAAGATGAAATCTCCACGAGGTCAGTAATTTTTTCTTTCTTTTTGCAAACCATGTATTAAAAATGCTTTCCCGCCCAAGGAGACATCATATGAGGGAAAAGTGAAGCTAAGTTACAACTTCTTATAAATAGGACACAGCATTTTATATTTTCTTTCCTTCCCCATTACTGTGCAGAGCCACCCCACCCACATGAAAGTGGTGTCTGATTCACTCTCGTGTCTCACTTGGAGAGAGGCTTTCCACCAACGGGGGCACCTGGTCAAGAGCATGACATTCAGGGTGGTGTTGCCTCTTTACACTTCAAATCATTTCAAACAGCTTTACATCTATGACTACAGGGACCTTTGCATACACATAAGCATTACCAATGGGAGAGACGTGTCATCACATCCTTGCAGTAAGCACAGAGATCAGACCTTTTGGAAATTAGTCTTCTTGGGCCAAGCTGACTCAGTGGCTCAAACAATCAGACTTCTCTTCTGTGTCAGTTTGTTTGCAGTGTGATGCTCCTCAGGCAGCAAGTTACCCTCTGCTATTCTGGGAACACACATTTGACCTCTGTTACAGGGGTTTATTGTCAACATATGTCCACTGGGAGCCTCAGCAACTTCTCCCATTGTCTATTGTCTTATAAACAGGCTTAGAAAAGCATTGCAGCAAAGTCAATAATGCACCAAAGTGGAAATTGCTGGCAACTCAAAAGCTTAACTTTCAACTTCTGTGTCTTGCAGTGCTAGGAGAGGCGAGCCAAGGGGGAGGAATATGCAGCTTGCTTTTCTTGATGTCCATATGCCTTCACACCTGATTGTGTCAGGATGCAGAGCTGCCATGCTGCTGCAGGGTTGCTCAGTGTGTGGCAAGGAGGAGTCCACTGATGCCAAAAGAATTGTGTGAACTGGGGTTCTTGGTCTTCAATGGCTTCAAGGGGAAAAATTGGAAAAAGAGAAAAGCTGGTGGCAAAGAAGCTTTTCTGGCTGACCCTAAAGTGAAGTGTAATTTCTTCTTTACCAAAACTCCCAGTGTGTGGCTGAGCTATTGTAGTAAGCACAGACAGATTTGTATTTTTGCACTTAACAGTGAAGTCACTCAATTTAATGCATGAATGAAACAAACCCTTGGGAGAACGTTCACCCAAGGGAAGGCAATATCCCATAAGATCAGTTTAGTCATCTGCAGTTTCATAACCCTCAATCCCCAAACTTTGATGTGCAAAGGCAAAATCCTCTCTGATTTTTGAGATGGCCCCACCACTTCCAATTTGCTGCTGTGGTCAAGCAAACAAAGGCCACTCACAGGCATTTTGGGAAAAAGAGGGAAGTTCTTCCCCATGCAGAGCAGCATCCAGCATCTGAGCAAGACACAGCTTACATCTTTTCCTGAGCCAGCAGATCTGACAGAGGGAGCAGGAAAGGACAAAATGGGAAAACTAGAGAGTTGCATTAGGTGTTGCTGCCAGAGGCATCCTATCCACTCTGGTGACTGAGAAGGGGACACTACATCCCTCAAAAGCCATCAGTTCCAGGGCCAACCATACACCAGCTGGTGGGACACACTGTGCTGTTAACCACTAATGCTCAGCCACGGGCAAAGGGAAGCTACCAGTGTGACCATGGCTACACAGGCATGAGAAGAGCACAATAATAACTAAAAAAAAAAAAAAGTCACTTAACAAAGAGGAAAATAGAGCGGAAACGTGGAAGAGACAGACAAGACATTGTGGACTCCACTAGACACCCCTGTTGCACTTCTTCCCACATGCTACCAAAGGTGGTGAGGTCAAGGAAGAGTTTTGAGTGTCTCTTTATATTTTTAATGCACTTTCACTGTGTCTTCTCCACTGCCCCAGAACTGTTTCCTGCCCCTGGTCATGCCTCTTACACCAGGAAAGCAAAGACTCCCATCCCAACCGAGTATATTTAAAAGTTGCTCAACTGTCTGCAAAGGTTATGTTGCCCTGTTTTCTGAAAGCAAAGCAGTTTTATCTGGAAAAGGAAGAAAAACATTTAACAGCAGCAGCAGCAGCAACAACAAAAACTGAACAACCCATGGTGTTTGTTTACAAGAGCACATTCATTGGTGTCTGGGGCGTTGACTCAGTCCAAAATGAAAAGGGGTGGCAGCAGGCAAGCTCTGCTGATAAACAAGTCCACCTCCCACCATGAGGTGGTCAGAGAGCTGGCTTTCCTCACCTTGCCAGGCAGCCCTAGCCTTCTCCCTCAAGGGACCCTTCCCTTCCATGAAACATGAAAGGATGGCTTTGGGCTACTGATGGGTAAGTAGCTGCCACCATTCACTGTGTAGCCCCTGCAAGGTAGAGAAGGATATTGGCATGAAAATCTGAGGTCCATGTCTGCTTGGGCATCCCTATGGAGGAAACGGGAAGGTCTCACGCCTACATCCCCTTTACTCTGCAGGGCTGTGTCCCTCCTTGGTGCCTTTCATGCCTGACTAGATGAAGGAGACCTCAGGTTGTCTTGCTTGGCACACGAGGAAGAGCAGAAACTCCCACGAAGAATGCCAGATCTCATCCAGCTCCATCTGCAGCCATCTCACCAACCACAACTGTGTAGGCAAGACAGAGAGGTTGTGCCTGAGCTGCTCCTGGTGCATAACACATCATCAGATCATGCAGCCTGAGTCAGTGATCAAAAGGACACAGTAAAGCCATCAGGATACGTGCTAAGGTGGGTACAACAGATATATAAGGAAGGCTAAGTAAAAATCTCAGAAATAGCATCTGTGATTCACTGGCCATCCCAAATCAAGTTGTAAAGTACAACTCACCCAGCAGATACACATCCAAAATACCTCCAAAAGATTAGCATTCGCACACCTTCTGAGGCGTCACTTTTAGCTGTGATTAATATCTGAATTTTGGAGTTACTAATACAGTATTGTTTCTCAAAAGCAGGGTCAACTTACTTAAACTGAGCAAATGCAGATTTGCTCTAAGCCCTGAATAGAAATACTTTTAAAGGTGCAGGGTCCCAGTGTTGCAAAAAAAAAGGAAAAAAATTCAAATAAAAGGATCAACTCTCTAGAGCCATCAGCATCTTCACACCTCACTGTACAAAGAGAGAGGAGTCCTTTTCCTCCCTAAGCCCAGGCAGTGGGAGCATACTTTGCTTATATGCCGTCCTCTAGAAAAATGTTTTCTCCACACCCAGCCCAAAAGAATCTGTGTCCATGCCAAGACACAGATGAGGAGAAGGGCTTTTGGAGGGGAGATATTGCCTGGTTTCAGGACTACCCTCGTCTGCATGACCACCATATCACCCTCCAGTAAATGGGTATCCAGCTTTGGTTCTACAACTGCATTACTCAGATGATCCTCTTTCAGCTCTGATTTCACTTCTCCTTAAAAGTGCCTTGCTATTAAACATGGAAGTAAAGCAGCTGTTCAGACCCTAAAGCTTAAAAACCTCAGGAGTCACAAATCTTCCATTTATGCCTTTCTTATGTGGTCCAGACACGTTTTTTCAGGCTTGTAGCATCATCTGAACCCTGTTTTCCTCCATTTTGACTCTGAAATTGGCACTGGAGTCTGTTTGCACTCTGTAATCAAAAGGTATATTTGTCACCACAGCACTACATCTCGCATGGAAAATGGTCTCTCTCATTTCTTCCCCCTGTAATTCTCAGAGTGGCTTGGCACTGTCAGGGACAGGTGTTTAGGAAATGCTGATATATGGCAATTTTATGTTATTGCATGAAGCTGAAACCTGTTTGCAATACTGATATAACAGAAGACTACTACTCTGCTTCAACTAAACTTTGAATTTATTGACAGTGTGCAGGCTGGGAACATGAATAGCTGGCAAAGCTGCATCCTCTAGCATCTGTAGAAAGACATTATGAATTGGAAACACCTTATTCCGTTAAGAAATGATTTCAGAAATCCAGAGCACAAGTGGCAAGTGCTGATTGGCTACTGGCGATGTCAGACACATGTCAATAATATTACTTAATGGGTTTTCCTTGTCTTTATTCATAAGTTCCATTTCATACAGCCATTGCCCCAAAGGGTAATTATGACACTTTTTGGGTGGCATTGCTCTTTTGGCCTTTGGCCTCACGCCTCAAAAAACCACCCAGGGTATACAATCTCATAGAAAGTCTTTTTGGCCAGTTGTGCTTTCTGGAGTAAGTACCTTTTTCTTTTTTTCCCCCTAACTTAAATAAGCCATGTAAATGTTTCAAAATATCCTTAGTTTCCATCAGTCCTATGACATCACTGCCCACCCCGTAGGAAGAGCTACGCCCCATACCTCTGGCCAGCTGAGGAAAACACCACTGGTAGGATGCTCATTTTTCTTGGAGCAGAATAACACATACGAGAACATGTTCTATGTGAAAGGACATTTTGGAGGAACTGTTTAACTTAACATTGCATATTTACACATTTCTCATGTCTTCAAGCATAGGGCGCAGTTGGGAGCCTCAGAGCTGATATTTACCTGTTTTAATACATCTAGGGATATATTTGGGTTTGGATATTTTTTGAAGATGAGTGACAAGACTTTTTACCCATGCACTTTCAGTTTGCTTCAAATTTGAAGCTGATTTTTATACCATATTTTAACCATATTTATTTAAGTTTCCCACATTCTGTCAAAATCTGTTTACACAAAGAACATTTGTTTTCACTACTGCTTGCGAGGAATGAATATAATAAGTGCCAAGGGATTTTAAGAAGTTGAGAGAATTAGTGTTTGGAAACAATACATTCAGCTATTTCTTAGGGGAAGATTCATGGAGCACAGACACATTCTCCACTAAATCTATCAGAAAGAAGTCGTTCTCATGGAGACAAAGCATATCCAGTCTCCTCTCAAGTTTCAAACGTATTATAAAATAGAGAGTTTCTGAAAAAAATAGAACAGGACAATTTTTTTTTTTTTTCAGAAAAAAAGGGCATAAACTAGGTTAAGATTGTTTTGCTTGTTGAAGTCGAAATCTGAAGTCTGGCACTGAAAGCTGGTGTCCACTGCTACCCAAAGGCATCCTTTTCCATTTGCACTGCTTCACCATGATGTGCACTGAAATAAAAGTTATGACCAAATTATTTGTCAGAGGTTGTTCGTCCTAGCTTTAATGCACCACTGTAAATTTCAGCGTGTACTGCACTGGGTAATTCTGGTTTTAAGACTATCATAAAGAATATTTTAGCCCATCGAATGCTGCTTGCTTCAACGTTTTTGTATCTCAGAAGCTGATGTTGCAAAATATCAGGGATAATTCTGAAGCTTTGATTTGCAAATAAGGAAAGGTAAAAAGAAGGATCATTCTACACCATATTTTGTAGTATTATTCAGAAAACTAACAGAGCAGCTGCTTACAAGGTAATCCTCATCTCATTTGCTACTGAGTTGAGATTGAGTAATGGCTACCAAAAAATCAGCATTAGTATTACCAGTTGCAAATGCCGACACTTTATCAAAATGCATGTAATTTGATTTTAGATGTTATACTACCCTTCACATTTCAGATATTCCTAGGAGATTTCCTCTGCTATCTGGAAAATAATGAAGTGTGTAATGGGTTATTCCCTTCTTGACTGTGTTCTAACAAGCTAGAAACATGGGGTTATTTCCATGGAAGCAGTAAAAAAAAAACAAAAAAAAAAAAAAAAAAAGAAAAAAAGTAACTTACACAAAAAAAAAAAAAAAAAAAGAAAAAAAGTAACTTACACAAAAAAAAAAAAAAAAAAAGGAAACAAACCAACTACAACAAACAAGGAAAAAACCAAGCCTTTTTACCAAGCCTTTGATTATGTATTTACTTGGATGCAAATACACAGCTGAACTGATATATTTTGGCTATGCATGAATTCCAGACAATACCCCATATTCTCTACTCTCTATGGAGGTCTTTAAACACAACTGTAATATAGTTTGATTCATTTGCATGCCTTCTGTAGAAGACATCTCAGTTATTTTGTCTTTTAAAGTCCCTAAGCACCAACCATCCAAAAGCTGTTTCTGGAGGTTTCTTGTTAGAGGCTAAGCTAGAATATATTTATGATCCACTTAGTTTCCCTGTCGCCTTAAATCTGACCATCCATCATGGGCTGACAACGTTTTCCTGCAGAAAAAGCTTTGTGGCAAATATAATTTTCTTTACTGCTCAATAATAAATGGCTTATTTACTTACCAAAAGCCCTGCAGCCCTCTCCTGCCCTGCAGAACACTAATTCCTACCACCCTGCCCGGTGCTAGGTTCTCCCACCAAAAAAGCTTTCAGCTTGAACTGCGCTGACCATGAAGCACAAGAACTTGCAGGAGATAGGCCGTGCCTCCCAAAGAAAGCACCTGCAGAAGAGGAAATTATTATCTTTTATCCATGGCCTTTTTTGATTAGAGAAGAAATGTGGCTTTTCTCCTCCTTTTCCCAGAGCAGCCTCCAAACACTCATTCTTGCTGTCAGTCTTTAACCCAAGAAGAAATAAAAGACAGGGGAGCCTGCAGGAACACAGGTATTGCTAGAGAAGTTCACAATGTAAAATGGCAGCAAGAGTCCTCAGCTGTCCAGAGAAAGTCACCAGAGAGAGGGCCAAGTCCACAGATCTTCACATTTGAGGTGTGCTATGATGCTGGACATCACATTAAATATTCAGTGATCATTGCTATTGATGGAGGACTGCTCCTCTCTGTACTCAAGACTTGGCCTCTCCTCTAATCACTTTTCCTGAGGCAATAAATTGGTGACAGTGCATGTGTTGCATACTCTTTACCGAGAAGAGCATGGAAATTTGAATGGTTTCTCCCCCGAGTTGCAGAGTAAGACACCAAGTAGATCCTGCTAATGCCTTCACCAGGATGTCTTAGGAAGCTTGGCAACGAGCTTGCTCCATGCTGTCCTTATCCTGGCTTAGGTCTGCAGCTTATTTGCTTTTTGTTTCTGGAAACCATCTCCTAAGAGGCCTGGGCAGGTATCTTTGATATTTTTTCCACCACATATTCAGCACAAGACCCATGAGGCAGGAAGCCTTTTGAGATTACAGATGGTGCACAGAAGAATAACGCAACTTGTGTGAAGTGTGGACTGAATTGGAACTTGATGAGTCCCAAAAGCAATCACCAACCCTCGGAAAGCCAGTGGAGAGCCCCATCACTTGAGCCAAGTCACACAACATATTTGTCTCATGACTAGATTGACATGATCCAAATTCAGGGATGGTTTTTCCAGGCCGCAAGCTGGTGCAAAGCAAATATAATTGTTCTGTGAACAGTCTCCTGCATTTGTTTAGGGTTTGTCGTTTCCACGGGCCTCTCATTAATAAATGAGTACACAGGAATATTCGTGTAACGTTAATGGCCAGGGGGCATTTCACAGAAGATTTGAAGTGACTGGTCACAGAAAAATCATGTGAAGTCTTTCCATGGGTTAAGCAATGAGTCTGCTGGCTCCATGAGGTGGATCTGGTTTGTTTTGCTACCTTGGGCTTGAAATGAACAGCTGTGCTTAACCACGGCAGCCACAGGAATAAAGCTGGGCAGATGCTGCACACCCCGGCTCAGGGATCATACTGCATGAGGTAGCACTAGGAGAGGCTCCCACCACCCTCTCCCAGCCCCATGCAGACATCCCTGCCCTCCTTGATAGCCACAGCCCCCTCTCAGCTGCTGTTTATTTTTCCTAGATTTCACAGTGTAAAAGCTATAGAATAAATAGCTCATGTGGGGGGAAAGCAAAGCACCAAGCTAAAATAGGAAAAGTAGTCTCAACGAGGAGAGGAGAGAGGCAGACTCCTGCAGCTAATAATTCTCTGCGTGGCCTAGAATAAGCTAAATCAGGACTGTTGGGAGGCGTCCCCAGGGATCTGCGCTGCCTGGCTCTCCAGATGAAGAGCTTGTCTGGCTGGGCAGAACCCATCCATCACTTCATTAAAGGACAAGACCCTACACTGCCAGAGATTCTGCATTAAAAAAAAAGGGAAAGAGATTTGGGAAATCCTCTGGTGATCCTCGAACCCTTTAGCACCTGTTTCACTGAAGACTTCAGGACCTTTGGCAACCCGAACCAGGGCAGCCACAGCAGAAATGTACATCTGTGCATTTCCCTGGACCCAGTATCCCCATTCCTATCTGCCATTTTTCACCAGCTGTTACCCTGTCCCCCAAGATGTCTCTTTCTGCAGGGCCAATCCTGGCTGCAACCCCTTGGGTTACTCAGGTAGTGAGTGAAACAAAGGGTAATAGTGCTGGAGGCAGCAAGGGGAAGCAGAGGGGAAAGCACACTGAGATTGAGGCAGGTCATGACACTGGTGTTCCTCGAAATTGGAGGCAGCCACACCTCTTCCCGCATGCGGCTGGACCCCGGGGCAGGCAGCGCGCCGCTTCCTGTTATTAGAAAACCTCAGGATGCTCTCGCAAGAGGAGAGCTCATTAGCAAGTGAGTTAGGAGGAAAGGAAAGAGCACTGCCCCATGCAGCCCTGGCCGTGGGCAGCGAGCTGGAGCTGCCCAACTCATCCCACTTGTGCGCTCCTGCCCAGGGAGCTGAGGGAAAGAGCGAGCATGGGCACACAGCACTGGAACCATCACGGCTGAGCGTAGCGAGTATCTATCCTCACGAATCCATCTGAAATTCCCAAGAATAACAGGAAATACAGCCGTTAATTTTCTGTTTCGCTTGCTTTGGGGCGAGCCCACATCCCGCAAGGCCTGGAGCCAAAGAGCCCCACAGAGCCCTGGGGCGGGGGATAATCCACTCCTGAGTCGCGAGAGAAGAAAGTAATAACGATAATTAAAAAAGCAAGCAGCCACCACGGCAAACAAAAGCGGGGAGGTCAAGCACACACTAAGAAGCCACAGGGAGGGACAACTGCAGCCCTGTCCTCGCTAGAAGGGACCGGGCAGGCAGGAAGCACCTCGGCTGCTGCTGCCATGCTCGTCGTGCGCTCGCTGTGCTCGCTTCTCCCCGCGGCCACGCATTATCATCATTTATTCATTCCGTGACCTTGAAATCCCTCTCCCCTACCAGAAAAACAACTAATCCCCGTCAGAAAAGTGGGCTCTACGAAAAGGAGGGAAAAAGAAAAAAAAAAAAAAGAAAAAGACTGAAAAAAAAAATAAAAATCACGCAACCTCCCATGTTGCTTGTATTAGGTCAGATGGGAGAACTTATTTAATTAGTGACTTTTATAGGGCTTTATTTTTCGATGCCCAGTGGAATAGTTAAGATTGGTAATAAGAAAGAAGTCTGGTCCTGTGCCAGCCCTCCTAAGACAATGGTGCAGGGAGGAAAGAGCTGAGCAATATATTTGAATGTTTTCAATGCCTTGGGTATTTGGTGTTTTTTTTTAAACTTTATTTTTCAGTGCCATATTCTAAAACCATTTGAAGGGTGTACATAGAGGGGAGGGGAAGGAAATTGTTCAGGGCGGCCTGAGGGGAGGATAACAATGAATAATGGAACAAACCCAGGGAAACTGCTTCTTGCTACGGTTTCTCCAGGGCAGGGGAATTTTCCCCTGAATGAGACCCACTCCAGCACAGAAAGAGGATGTCTGGCAGGTGTATATGGAGGTGGATGGATCAGGTGCAAAATCATGATGGATAACTAGGAGGAGGGAGTAAAAGATGGGTGCAATTTGCTGCTCAGTTCGTACTACTGTCCCTTCTAACAACCTGTTTCTGCTGCTCATCCCCATCCCAAAAAAGTACTGTGGGCTTTTTCCTCCCATGCTTTCCACTGAAGGAACAGGGTAGGAGGGTTCAGCTTTACAAATTTCCCGTCAAAGGACTATGCATTTCTCAGCCTGTGGGATAAGCTGCAGATGCCAGGGCATGGGGCACCTTCCCCAACAGCCCTGGCTGATGCAGCACACATCCCGAGCAGCTCAAGACCACTCTCCAAGGTTGAAATGCAGCACACAGTATAAACCAAAACAGATGCTGTGTTTCAGATTTTATGGTAGTAGGCTTTTGCTCTCTTCAGGCCCAAAGGCTGTGCTACCCACTCACCTCCCACTGATAGGGGAAATTCCAGAGGCTGACAGCAAAGCTCTTCAAGGCCAAGTGTTTGAAGGACATTCATAGGCCACCATCTAAGACAGTAGCCTCACCAGTGGCCAAAAAGCCCCATGCAGCCTACTTGCTCAGTAGCCAGACTTTGGGAGGGCAGTCAGCCTGTTTCCTGACAGTGAGAAGAATAATGTAATAGCATTCAATAAATTCCTAGCAAGCGCAACCAAAAAAAAAGCCAAAAAAGAAAAAAAANCGTTGAGCTTTGTCCTTTGCAAAATGAAAAATATGGTTGTTTTGCTCCATGAGAGGAACAGCGGAATCAGCTTTAAAATCGAGAGCAGATTTGGCCAGATTCCACAGCCCTTTTGGCTTCAGCTTCCTTCCAATAGTTATCTCCCTGCCAGTTTGGAGTGCTCAGGACACAGATATACACCTGATGATACGCTGAGTAATGGCCTTGGCTTGCAGCTATCTGGTCCACACAGCAGGGAAGTGGGAGGGTGGATATTTATCAGAGGCCTTCATCTGAGCAGTCGTGGCTTCCACATGGCTGCAGCTGCCTGGTGTGAGGGCCAGTGCTGCATCACACCAGCAGGGATGTAACTGGTGGTACCTGAAGGGCTTGTGGTGGTCCCCAGGGCTCAGCAGGGGACTGGCTGCAGAGAAACCAGCTGAAATCCTCGATGGCTCTACCAGCGTCATGCAACTTCAAAGTAAAGCAAATAGACATCCTGGCATTTAAAAGTTAGGTGAATTCACACTGTAGAGATGTTGTCTGGAGGGCACTGCTGCTGAGTGACAGCTGAAGTGTCCAGGCTCCCAGGACCCAGCCTGCCTTTTGCTGGTGGACTGCAAACCCTCATCTGCTCCTGCCTACCTCTCACTCCATCCTCATGAACAGCAGCACCGTTGTGAAGCAGCACCCTCCATGCCATCTTCTGGTCCACAGAGAAAGAATTTTCTTGGGAGGGACATGGGAAAGTCAGGAGCACTGCAATGCAGCACCAGCTGAGAGGCCAGAAGGGCCCTTGCGCAATGACAGAAACTTTAGGAGCATGTCCTGGTATCTATATGGTTATTTGTATCAGTGCTGACAAGAAGGAGCTTTCAGCACCGCAGCTTGGGTGACAATATTTCTTTCCTCACTGTTCCTGCCTTGACATCAGTGAGAGAGCAGGGGCTCCACAAGGGCATTGTAAGATAGAAAAGACAATTAAAAGAAGTTAGAAATGGGAAAGGACATGTCATAAAAGTCATTATTAAGCCTTCCCTTCAGTCCCTCCACATTTTGCATGGGGATAAATGTTCCCTCGGCAAAAGGAAATTTGGAAAGTTTCCACCTATTCTACTGGCTGCATCCATGAGAGTATTTCTGCCTCTGGCAATAGATTCTGCTCGAGTCTCGCTATGCCGATGAGACATAAGGCTCCAACGTATGGCTCCAGTATATTTCTTGAGCGAGGAGGGCTGGTGTGAGCAATACAGCAGGAGGTGCTACAAATAGGCAGAAAGTTTTGCAAAAACACAGAGTGGGAAGAGTGTGCTGTTGCAGCTAAAACCTGTGCTTTCTACATCTAATGCAAACAGTCTTCTGCTTCCAAAATTGCACAAAGCCGGCAGCTAAAATAACTGCTTTTTGACCTTTTTATCTTCTCCCATCTCTCTGAGCCTTGCCATTCTCCTTTTGCCGTCACCCACCACCTGCCTTTGTCATTAGCAATAATCAGCAGCAATAAATAGGAGACATTTCATTGCTGAGGAAGCAGCCTGAGATATTTTGGGCCAAGCCATCCTGGCTGCAGCTCTCAGACCCCACTGGCCAGCAGGAAAAGACACAGCTAAAGTCACCTTACTGCCTATTGTGGAGTTACAAGTTCTGCTGTGAGCAATGTGCCCACACACAGCAGCTGGGAGGGTCAGGTCCCAGCTGAAAGTTGGCTGGGCTGGAGAGGAATTACCACCCACCAGGGGTTTCTGGAAAAGCAAAGAAGGAGGAAAAAAAACCCCAGGGGCAGCATGGCTGAAGAAAAACCCAAGTACAATACATCTCTGGTGGGACTAGTGGAAGGAAAGAGAGGAGATCTCTGTGGTGGGATGGACAGAGAGATCTGTGCAGGTCCCTGAAGGATTTGCAGAAGAGGAGACCTCCTGTTGGGTTTGAGGGTCTGCAGTGATGTGACTGAGAGGGGACAGGACCCCAAACAGGGGAGGATGGATCATCAGGGCAGTGGGATGGAGGTGCTCTTTTAAGTGCCCAGCTTTAAGGAACTATCTGAAGTGGTACCTTTAAGGCTCTGGGTCTCACGTGCTTCACTCACATTTTAAAAATAGGACAGGAGGCTTCCACGTCACTTAGGTATTTTGGAAAATTTTACTCAGCCTTTCTGCAGCTCCTGTCAGTCCTTCTCAGTGTGGTGCCGAGATGCATTCATGGCACATACACAAATAGCACACTTTCCTGGCCCCTCTCAGCCACAGCTGGAGACACCTTGAAGGACTTGATAGTTGGATTTGATGATCTTAGAGGTCTTTTCAATCTTAATGATTCTATGACTTCCGCAGCTCTCCTTCACACCTCAGCAAGAAATGCTGGGGGAAGGGACGATGCCTCTGGCTCTCCTGGCAGCAGTGCCCCCCTGTCCTTGTGGTGTCAAACAAGACACCAAAAAGCACGAACACCACAGTAACCAGAACAAAGGCCATCTCAGCAAGGAGATGCTTTTACCTCCAGGGCAGAGGCGATGTCCGGGTTCAACTTCCTCCTTGTTTCCAGGGGCTCTGCCACCATGGGGGAAGCTGCCCCAACACAGGGCCTCTGAGGTCTCTGCTGTAACCCAGTGGAAAGATGACAGCATATGACATTTGCAGACCCCTTCACCCACCCTGTAGTCACTGCTGGACAAAAATATCAATAGAGAAGCAGATCAGGGTAAGAACACTGCCCGGTATGCTGCCAATTACGGGAGTTAGCAGTGGGGAAGGATGTTTCCTATTTGGGCTTTTTCAAATTGGAAAACTCCACAAAGTTCAGCTCAGACAACCCTATCAAGATTGTAGGGACTGTTTGTTCCCAGTTTTGGCAGGGTTGTGAATGATGCATGAGTAACAGCATCCCCTAATTAGTCTAATATGCTGTACCAGGTTAGAAAGCATTCTCTAATTCTGTTTTTCCTTTGCATGTGTGTGTGTATTTCTCTTTAAAGGAGAAGGGAAAGAACTGAAAACATTGCAGTTGTGTTTTTGTTGGTTGGGGCACTGATGAACCCTGTTCAGATTGGGCTGGTTATGAATCACTGGAGAGCCATATCCACACCAAACACTGCTGCAGCCAACCTGATGTCTGTTTGGCAGTTGTACTGAGCAAAAGCTCCTTAATTATTGTTTTTTTGCTGTCCAAATCCTAGTGGAATAAAGAGAAAAGAACAAAATACCTTTGAATTGAGGAGGCTGTGTGCATAGCAGGGTGTCTGTGTGTGAGCACCTGGATATGCACACATGTACTAATACACACACAGTCTGCTTTGACTCTTGGGATAAAGGAGAAACCTCCCTCAATGATTTTATTTGCCTTTGTCTATCTGACTCCCTTTCTTTCCTTCCCTGGCTGTTTTTGTTTGGGGCATTTGCAACATGCCCATCTCATCCCGGCCGTTAGGAATGGTGTTTTCCTTACTGTGCCCACAAAGGACACCACCTGCCCTCCCCCTCTTCCTCCTGCAGCACATCCCCCCTGTGCTGCTGCACCCAGGAGCTGCTCTGCCACTCCCCAGCCACCACCTCTGCCCACTCTTTGGGGAGGGAGCCTTCATCCACTCAACATCAGCACCTGTCCTTTGCCCCAAGCATTTCTCCCACTCCCACACCAGGAGAAGTGCTGACACCCTGCCTGAAATCCTGGGCTTAGCCCCTTCTTCTCTGAATCAGGCTTCTTCCAGAAAGGGATGCCTTGAAATCCCCCCTCCTTTTTCACCTTTCTTTCAGGGCTTGCGGGAGCCACTGGAAAGGTGCCCCTGGATGATGCCAAGCCTCAGCTCTGGCCAGCACCACCACTGCTTTTTCCCACGGGACCCTCTTGGCCAAGGGGAAATCGCTGGTGTCGAAGGCCGCCGAGCAGGGCGACACCGGGATCTCGGACCGGTGTGGTAAGAGAAAGCTCTCTCCCACTGGGTAACCCGGCAGCAACTGCTATTTCAGTAAACATATCATTTTGTGCTCAGTAAACACACATTCCAGAGGAATGCTCTCATTGTTTTTTTGCTCTGTAATGCATTAATGAAGAAATAAAGTTTAGGTTGTGTAATGGTGACAGCTTGAAGTCATTTTGCCTAGTGTTATTTCTCAGCAAAGGCTCAGTTCTTCCCTGGAATGGGAGAAAGAAAAGACAACCAGATTTCACTTCAAACTCACCAACATGTGCAAAAAAACAATCAAAAAACGACAGCAATTAACTTGCTTCCACATGCCCCAATAAAACTACCTCTCTCACCCACTCCGAGCTTTGTCACGTATGGGGCTGTTTATGGAGGAGACAATACAACATGGGTTTATACAAGGCTCTTGTTTTAATTTTTGTTTTATATCCACTGGAACCCTCTAGTAGTGAATTCATTTCCTGATATAGTAAACATTTCTGATGGCCAGGATTCTTTCTCTTTTCCCAAATGAACACAAACCCCTGGTCTAACTCACCAGCAGTGCAGTCTATACAAACAGACCCATCAGCTAAATTTTCAAAGAATGCATCTTAAGCACACAGCTAGGAAAATAAACAAACAGCAACGCCTTCATGAGAGCCCAGCAGACCCTGCCACAAGCAGGAAGCTTTTCTTCCCCAAATCTGATTGAGCCCTCAACTGCATGTGGAAAAACGATCAGCTTTTCCCCATTACTACAGAAAACAATCTCATCCTTATAGCTGCCCACCGATGGGTGCTGGCTCACTGCTACATGATCTCCACAGCCCCTCTGATTTGTGACCCTATTTGCACTATGCAAATGTCTTCTGACAGCTCTCTTTTCCTGTCATTAAAACAAACAATGGCCCCTGAAACCAAAAAGGAAATCAGTAACAGGCGAAAGCTGTTCTCTCTTTTTCTTTGCTTTTTTTTTCATTTTAATATTTTTTTTCCTGATTCTGGGACTAACTGTTAGTAATTATCCTGAAATATTCACAAACCTTTTATTCTCCCAAACAGTTTTACTCATCCTAGTGGCCAGCCCAACATGTCTAGTACAATTGCGCTTCCAAAAGACCTAAAAATGAAAAAAAACCAAAACAGTGATCAACCAGGCAGAAAACACCTCCTGTCTTTCCTTGGGTTTATGCATCTATATTCATACACATATGGGGAAAAAAAAGAATTATATTACTGATTTAAAGAGCAGTAAAAATAGATCCTAGTGTATGAAGTACTGAGAAATAAGAAGGTATTTAGGGCTGGGGGAGGAGGTTCTCAGGGAGGAAGACACACACCTTTCTCTTTAGTCATCTCTCTATTTTCCAGAGCATCCATCCTGTCCTACACTCTACATCCACTCCTGAAAAGGGCATTATTGATGGCCACACCTTGCCAATGGCAGGTAGAGGACACCTGATTCCACTCCTCCCAGTACACAGATGCTCTGCTTTTGATTTGAGTGGGAAAAGTCTACATTCAGAGACTTCAGCATACTTACACACTCCTGGGATTTGTTTCTTTGTCTTTTAAATAATACGATATACATAATCCTAAACTGGGACAGTTTCCCACCCCATCACACAAGCTTTGTGCCTGTAGGGCTCAGCTGAAGTCAATGGTGTTAATGTTGACATAAAATCATGGTGACCAAGTGGGAAATTAGTCCCGTAACACTTGATTGTCTTTTGCAAAAATTTTCTAAATGGTCTTAATGGTTTTGTTTGTGGTATGTGTTGCTCACTCCTGATTGTACTTCTGCCAAGTTGTACTTTTAACTGTAAACACTGGCCTCTCAGAAAATTTGAAGTAAAGCAAACCAGAAAAGATGTTCAAAATAATGCTACAACCTAATTTAATTTATCCCTTGGTAATTGCATTTGTAGATAATGAACAAGGCAAACAAAACAGAACCCAAGCCCTTCCAGCCTTGCAATTGCTTTCACATGTGGAAGCACCAGTTACAGCCAGCATATGGTTAAGTTTCTGTCTGCATCAGAAAAAGAGTTTGGAAGATAGGCAGCTTGAGGTGACACCAGCCTTGGATCTCTGCCTGTAGGTGCCACCTATTAAACATTAGCCCATCTGCCCACCTTGGCGAGCCCACCCAGCCAGGTCTTCCTTTTTCTGCAATCCCCATCCTTAATTCTTCCAGTATCAATCGATCCACTCCACATGTCAATCCCAGAGGAAATATAGCTGGGAGACTGCTTGCCAAATTCAATTAACCATGCAATTGTAGTCCTGTCTCCTGGCTCTGTTCCAGTATGATATTTGCATGCTCTCTTGATTTTAATCTCATGAACTGCTCCAAGTAAATCCTGTTGAACTTAGGCTGCTGTCTGCAAATGCTACAGGAACTTTACAGATGTGTTTGACATGCCCTTATTACGTGAATGGTTTCTTTGGCTCTTTCTCAGTCTTTGGGCTGCTTGTAAACTATGCAGCCTGACTGCAGTTCAACTATTTGTTGTTGTCCTTTTTTTTGTTAATTTTCATTTGTACTCTTCTTAGTGAGTTTCTGCTTGTGCCCCTGTTTACCTCCATCATGTGGCAGAGCTTCTCTGCTTTGATTCGAGGAGTCTGGAACCCACAAGCGGCAATCAAAACCAGTTATGCAAACCCCTCACTGCACAGATTTGCACAAGTGCTTGTCCCACAGCTCACATTTACACAAGTACCTGCAACATGTCCCCATCCTCTGAATATTTCAGCAAGTGTTGTTGTACCTGCCTGAGCACGTGCCAGAAGCAATCACTAGAATCACTGTCGGTGCCAAAATAAACTCATGGTTTTTATTTGAGGGAGGACTTGTAAATAGTATTTTTCTAGCATTCACCCATTTCTAAGTGGAACTCCCTGTGTGATGAATGCTGTTTACAGTGTAGCTCTGTTGTGAAACAGGGGAAAAAAAAGGCAGATTCTTGCACTTGCTGGCAGCACGCCAATGCAGTGGAGGAAGATACATCCCCTCCTGCTGTCACTCTATTTCTTGCCCCATTTCTTGCTCTGCTTCGCACTAAAAGCCCACATGGATGCACACATTTTCATGCTCTGGGAATAGCAGATTTTAAGAAACAGGAATGGGGAAGTCCTGATCTGGGTGGAGAAATTTTGACATTTTCTCTACGAGCCTGGCCCTGTTTTCATCAGTCAAAGAGCCATTAAAGGAAATACAAGGTACACCCTGCAAGGAATGATGAGCCAAGGAAAAGTTGGGAAAGATCCTCCCCAAATAGGGGAAATGCAGGTAGCAGGTGGATTTCTGAAAAGCATCTCTTCCTAGGTCAGCAAAGGAGCTGCAGTAACAGGAGGGGCTCAGGAGTGGGTTAGGACCTGGTGCAGCACAGGAGGAGGGCAGGCCAGAGAGCCAGAAGCCCCATCTCCACCACTTTGTCTCTCCAGGTAATTGTGGATTCTCCTACACACCCCAAGAAACCCACACTTCACAGTGATGAAATCACACATTTCTCCCACAAGTAAAAATTTATCTTTCCGCTTTTTCCTGTTTTTACTGTGTTTACAGTGAAAGGGAAGTCTCTTTGCAGATGGAGCGTAGGAATGGGAGAGTTGTGTGTCTCTGCAAGAGCCACAGAGCCCTTTTGAAACCCTGCACCTTCAACCATTCAAGACCTGCTGTTTTTCTTTCCATACCATCCTCAGGGAGGAGGAAAAGAATATCTGGAAGCTACTGGGTGGCTCCAGGGTGGTTTGGAAAGTTGAAGGATGTGGAGGATTACACAGGAATGCAAGCTCAATTAAGGCCAACACTGTTTGAAATAGAGAGCGACTCTGGCGGAGAGAATGGCATCACTCCATATTTCTGAGACTTGAAGCTGCTTCTGGTCCAAGGTCTGATCACTCCCCCTGATTCTTCCATCAGTTCCCATGTCTTAAATGAGAGCTAGGTGCAAGTGTCTTTTGCTCCATGGAGTCCATTGGTCTCCAGGCTGGAAAGTAGTTGCCAGCTTTAGAGACATTTTAACCCTCTTTTTCCATTTGAGGTATGTCCTCTCTTCACCTACACTTCTTTGCTTTGTTTTTTGTTTTGGTTTTTTTTCCCTCCATTCCCACATTTAAAAGCTGATTACTTCCCTTGCTGCATTGGCTGTTCACCTGTTCCTCTGACTGAGGAATGGCTTAAACACTCTTTTGACATAGTCCCTTGAAAATGGGTTGCACAGCTGCGGTCAATGAACATAGCGTGGGAAAAATGCATTAATACTTTCATCAGCAACACTGAGGATGGCTATAAATAAACCCTTCATTACAGTATTTATATATTATTACATCATATAGCCACTTAAAACAGAGAGCAATTGGAAGTGTTGAATAATGCAAAGATAATCGCCTCTAGATTATTTCCACTGTCATTGGCATTATGTATTTCCTGGTGACATCGCCGTGCTCACTGCTTCACCCAGCGTTGCGTGACATTGGTGGCGACGTTGGAGCGTCAACGGGTCCTCTGCAAATGACAGACAGCACTTTGCATGACACATGTAGCTTGGTATTATATAACAAGGGTGCTTCACCGGAGAATTTTGGCAGCACAGGCTCTTTTTCCTGAGCGTTTCATTCAAACCAAGTGTCTGTTGCTCGAAGGTTTTTTAAAAGCAGTGGGCCCACGGTGCAAGGCTCCAGCACCTTCCATGCATGAAGGAGGGAGATTTGCATCACAGTGACCAACCATGCATCTTGGGAACCACCCCATGTTGTGCTGATGAGGCATGTTGGGTCCCAGGTGGGTCCTGCCCACTCCAATGCCTTCTCCAGCCAGAGCCAGAGGCACCAGAAGAGGTGGTGAGGGCAGGAAACTTGAGATGTTCAGAGCCTGGCAAGAAAGAATTTCAATGGTGCTACTCAAAGTCATGTCATCTGAATCCAGTTATGGGACATACAGAGGATTTCCTCCCAGAATGAATCAGATTATTTAAATGTGTTATTAAATGACACAGAAATATTATAATTCTTCTGAGATTTTTTTGTTGTTTTTGTTGCCGCTCTTCTTCCTTTTCCAGAGCAGGGGAGTGGGTGGATACATAGTTGGTGTGATTGTGCTGAGACCATGGCTGAGTAAGCTTTCTTGCTGACTATGGATTTCAGTTTCCTCAGTTCTGACATGCTTCCCCTTAAGGAAGCCCAGCAAAACAAAACCCTTTTCTCTTGACTTGAATGTCTCACTGCTGGTTTTCGTGGCAGGGATGCTCATCTCAATTACCCTGTGGTCAGCAGCATTCAGTGCCTCACTGATCGTCACTTGTCAAACAAGCTCCTGTGTGGCACACAAGACCAGGACCGGGGGAGGATCTCCACCACAGTGCTTGGAGGGGGCTGCTCCCAGAAGAAGTCGTTTCAGATGTTGAGAAATCTCATCTCCGAACCATGTCCTCACATGACATATGACCAATTTCTGCACAAAGATCTGCAGTTGACTTTTATTACAGCTCTGATTTAGCTGCTTCTTTGATTTATCGCAACAATGCACATTCAATATCTTTCTTCTGATGTGGAGGCCAGAAGTATAACTCTGCTCATATGTTTGTATTCTCAGGACTTCGGATTTTGCAGATTCAGAAACTCATTCATAGAATCACAGGATTTAAGGCCAGAAGGAACCATGAAAACATCTGGTATGACTTCCTATATTTCAGAGCCATTCAGTTGCAGTCAATTAGCCCAGTACTGAGTCCAGTAGCTTCGCTGCATCTTCCAGAAAAACATCCAGCTCCGGACATACCAATATATGGGAATATGAACACTTCAGAAGTTGGAGACTCATCAAATTACTTGATTTCAAAGCTCGCATTAATTTAAAAATGTGTCTCATTTCTAATCCGCTTTTGTTTGGCTTCACATGTAGCCATCAGCTTTACACTTTTCTCTGCTTCATAACTGAGCAGCATTGCCTGGCACGCTACATTCTTCAAACTTTGGAGTTGGGTTTTTTTTTAATCCTGGCATCAGGACAAAAAACTGATATATCAGAAGTATTTGTGAGTCAACTTTACTGCAGTTTTAGCTATTTAAAAACTTTTTGCACTGTTGTTTGCATTATCATTTGTCCTTAACTAATACAGAAAAAATTCACTTGGGATACTTAAAAAAATATTTTTGAAAATACTTTCATTTGGAAAAATGAACAGAAATTGAACTTGCTGATGTAAAAACCAGACTGACATTTCTTGCTGAAACAAGGGCTCTGACCAGCCTTGCCAAAGGACTTCTGAACACCTCACCCATCTCTCTGCACAGATGTGTTGTACATTATTACACTCTACCCATCCCCTTTTGACATGGAGATGGAGATAGATCTCCATGGAGATGGTGTTCCACACCATCAAGGCATCTTTTCCATCTTTGATGCAGCCTTATTCTACATCCTTTCTATTTTTCAGTAGCTATACCATTCACTGGAACTCCTGATCCTGAAGAGCTTGATCATGGAAGTAGCTTGTCCTTCTGGCTATTTGTCAAGGACATACTTCTCTTACCATTGCAAATTTACACCAGAAGCTTCTAAGTTTTGCTTTCTTCCCCTTTCTGAGTGGGCAGAAATTTTAATGGTATAAAAATGGCCTTCTGAAAGAGGCTCATTTCAATTTTAACATTTTCTGAACTTTATAACTTTCTGCCCTCCATTCAAGTGTCTTTGGTTTTCATTAATTTTAGTGTACTCAATAAATAACAGTGGAAGAGCTGGGAAGCATCAGATACTTGTCTCACATGTGATGCCATTATGAATGGATTTCTCCATCTTTTGCAGACCCAGAAATTCAAGAAAGATGCTGTTTGGGCTGAGGAATGCAATAGCTGAACCCTGGCAGGGAGAAATGCTGGTGGAATGTGGGTACCACCTACCCACTGTGTTGCTAATATTGTAGGTTTTACTCTGGGCCTGAAGAGCAGCATCATCTGTGGGGCTTCGAGTCAGGCTCTGAACTTGTTTTTGAGAGCTGATGGGTGATTCTAAAGACTTACAGCTAAGGAATGTGGCTGTGTCTCACACAGTGCCATTTAAAAGCATCCAGACTGGGGCTGTCGTCCTCCCAGGAACCACAGAGTGTGGAAGGGGGAGAAAATCATTAACAATAATAGCACCAGCCTTGGAGGAGCACCCCAGGGCTCCACCAGTGAGCAGAGTGGCAGGATGCAAGGCATGGAGCAACCAGAACACCATCCCTTTGCTCAAGGACAGCCATGAGACAGATGTACCTGAACACACAGGCATGGCCAGTTACTGCACCTTTTGAAGGCTTCTGGAAATGAGCTGTGCCTTCTCTGGGGTCATTTGGGCAACTGAGGGTATCCAAAAGGCTATGAAAAATGAGTCTTTGAGACAACATTTTTGCTGGTAGGAGGAGAGAGTTTGGACGGAGGCAGCCTGGCTGCTTGTGAAAAATAGAAGGATGTAAAGTCTGTGGCAAAGCTTGTCACTTCTGGAAGATTCCAACTTCCTTCTTTCTGGGTTTTAACACTGATCCATCATTTATGTAGTAGTTACACCTAACATGCTGCTGATATATGACCCGCCATGGATTCTGCCAATTTTACTGGGAGGAAGCTGAAGTCTGAAAGAAAATTAGAGGAGCTGAAGGACTGAGCCACAGGGGAAGCCTCTGGGATAACTCTGGAAGGAGTTATCTTGCTTTCCTTTAGCCACACTTACTCTCTCTTCCAGTATTGCAACAGCCACGGCAGACAATAGCAAGCTGGCCAGAGTAGTGCCCCACTCCTATAGATCTCCAAATGTCAAAAGCATTTCGGTGTGGGTGTGCAGGCTCAGCCTCTCCTTCACTACAAAAAAAAAAAGAAAAAAAGAAAAAAAAAAAAGAAAAGAAGAAAAGGAAAAAAGGTATAACACTGCTGTGAGGGGGCCAAAGGTGATTTTTCTTTTTTTCTTGGCCCTCTTGCTAGTTCTGCGGGAACCCAGCAGTATTGTTTCCAGAAGGCTTGGTCTCTGTCACCCAAGTGTTTGGCATGTTTGGGGACACCCTTACTACTTCCCTTTCCTCCCCTGCAGAAGAGTCCAACTCAGCTTTGACCGCAAAGCCCAGGAGGCCCTGGAGTTTGTCTGAAACAAAAGAAAAAGATTGCGAAAGGCAGTGGTGTCAAATAATGCTTCCATTTAGTAGGAATTTTGCTCCCCTTGCATTCCCAGGCAGCACCTGCTGTGTGAGGCTCTTGGCCAGCTCCTCTGAGCCTCTGTGGTAAAACAAACAAAAACAGCAGGGAAAAAAATTCCTCTTTATAACGCCTGTTATCCTCAGGCTACCTTCCAACACTGCCTTGCCTCCCCATGTTGACTGTACTCTCCAGGGAAACAGGCTACTACAGGGCCAGAAAGCCTTGTGCAAATGGGCAGTTGAGCAACGGAGGAAGAGACCCTGTCTTATTGAAAACAAGACTGTTTTCTTTCTCTTCCTTCATGTCTAAATGCAGAAGGGTCCTAATTGCTATCCCGGCCAAAAACAATAACAACAACAACAACCAAAAAAACCCAAAAAAACCCAAAAAAACCCCACCCAACGACAACAACCAGCAAAAAACCAAACAAACAAACAAAAAAAAACCCAGCAAAAAACAAAACCAAACAAAAAAAACCCACACCAAACAAACAAACCCCAATAAAACAAAACTAAAACCCCACAACCCCCCAAAAAACCAACCAAAAAAACCCCCAAAAAACCAAACCAAAACAAAAAAACATGGCATGCCATTACTTCCATAACAAAAGGAATTATCCTGCATTAGTAGAAAATAGGGCTGGGAATGAAAGGGATGCATAGCCTGACTGGAGGGGCAGGGGAACACGTCTTTGGAGATGTTTAGTCCTCTGTTTAGCCCTTTTTATCCACTATTCCTTCTCAAATGTCCTAGCATTCCAAGGTTTTTCAGAAGTTGTTCTCTGTTTCATGGTGGAACTGGCTGTGCTGGAGGTTATTCATGTTTGCCTGGGGTCTGGCACAGATGACCCACCTGCCTTTTACCTGCTCATCCTTCAGCTCTGCCACACCACCAGCGCTGCTGGTGGGAGCTTGTGCAGGAACCAGGTTAACCTCTCCCAGGAGTTTAACACCACCTTTCTCACCTCACACTTGCCCTGCAATCCCTGCCTGCTGTGCACATGCTCAACTGAGGAAGGAAAAAGACATTCAGGACCTCAGTTTTGATCCTACCTTAAGGCAACATCTTGCAGATAACTCTCCCTAAGCTAAATAGCCCTGGGATAGAGATTGACAGGCTGTTGTGATCCCCTGGCCTGACCTTAGGAGTTTAAGGCATCACTTCAGTTTCTGTAGCAGAAAGCTTACCTCTGTTACTAACACTGGAATTCCCATGAGTGGCACTGCAGAAGAAAGTCCCAAGCCACCTGCCATAGTCCATGTGAGCTCATGCTCACAGAGGCAAACATGCCATCCCTAGAGCATGTCCCCAGCACTGGGGTCTTCACTAAACAGCCACCCCCTGGTTGTGATTCCTTCTCCTGACCCCCTTCCCCTCTCCACACCCCTAAAGCCAAGCCCGGCACATCGTCTTTTCCCGGTGACTTTGGGATTTCAGGCCAGAGCTAGCCAGATTAACTGGCCAGAATGGTGCAAGGAGCCTGGATAATTACTGCTGGAATTGTGCTGCATAGGCCCTGTGTAACAAACTTGCCTCAAATAACCCAGCTTGAATGTCAGAGTCCGTGCTGTATTGTGTTTCACATTGTGGCTGTGGGAGCACTTCCCCAGCAGGAATCAGGGTAACAAATCCCTTGCTCTCAGGAGGGCCCCATAAAATGAATGATTCTGGATCTCACGCTCCTGAGGAGGTCTCGGTTACTCCAGCAGTTGCTGCTCATAGCAGGAGAGATCATAGGGGACAGAAGGAGGGAAGGCTGGTTTGGCAGGCTTTGCTGTATCATCAGCCCAGTGTCAGAGCAGGAAGGAGCACCAGGGCTCTGCTCTCCCCTCCGATCTATACTTTTGCATAGATGTTAAATTTAAAAGAAATAAAAAAAAACCTGAGAGTGGATAAACCCTCATGCTTAGATTGAAGCGAATGTATCTGCCTGAAATCCTGCTTGGCTGCTGATGCAGGAGGCTCCTAATTCCTCTCAGCTCAGACTTCCCTGCAAGCAGCACCAACGTCAGTACGTTTATGGGGTGGCAGAAAATGAGACATGCTTGCTCCATGTGCACCATGCCAAACCCCCCACCCCCTGTTGGATTAGCTTATGGCATCCCCTCTGCCAAGTCCTGTGGCTCAACATCCAGCACAGTCACCACTCCATCCATATCAGAAACCTGAACTCCCCCACTTCTCCTTGGGAGAGGGAGGTTGTTCCCTGAACTATCTCCAGTCTCTTCTTATCTTGCTTTCCTTGTCAGCCAGTGAACTGTGAAGCGACAGCAGAGAAAAAAAAATGAACTCTGACCTCATTTTTCCCCTCTACAATTAGCCAGAACTGTGCCTTTTATTTTTTTTTCCTCCCCACTTTTTAAATGATTAATAAGACAACTTGGTCCTTAGCTTCTGCAGTGAGGCGAGTGTGCTGACAAAGCACTGCGATGCCTCTTCCAGGTCACCCGGCAGCAGGCCATGCCTTTATGAAAACATAAAAATTGGAGGGACTATTTGAGGAATTTGGAGACTGAGACACAGGAATTTCGCCCTTCAGATGCTGGCAACTGCATGTCTGTGGTGGTCTCTGAGCCCCAGTGACTGCCATGGAAAGGAGCAACTAGTTAACAGCAACCTGCAAGCTGTGAAAAACAGATTTTTTCTTCTTTTATTATGTTTCCTTTAAATATGCAGCCACTGCCCTTCACCTGTTTCATATGGTGATGGCCTCGGGCTGTGCAGCAAGCTGGATGCAGTGGCAGAACACAGATCTGTAAACACCATCAGTGGCAATGCACAGGGAGATCCTCACTGCTGCTCGCTCTGCACCTGAGCATTGCTCTTCCACGTGTGCTTATCTCTCTCCTCAGTTTCCAAAGCTCCTGTTGCAGTGGGGAGTAGGGAATTAAGGCCAGATGGAGTTCATTCTTGCCTTCCTATGTTTGTGCCTTCTTTATGCCACCCGTTACATTTGGAGACAGAAAAACCTCTGTGCATGTCCAGGCATTGCCAAGGTAGGAAGAACTCCCCCCACAAGGATGTTCCTGAGGGGGCAGGCAGGCAGGGGAAGGACCTTCTCCAGCACAGGCATAAATGGACAAAGCACTGGAAAGCAGCATGGGCTGGGGGGCGAAATTCTGCATTGGCCTCTGGTTGATGGATTAACAACTGGATTGGCTTTCTCTCCTAACAGCAGGTAGTGCCTGCCCTCCAGTCCTGTCAACTGGAAGGCATCACTTAAGGAGCTGCTTTCCACACTGCTCCCAGCAGACCCCTCTGTATCGCTGGGGCTTGAGAAAAGCAATGACAGGCCAATACATGTAATACATTCAAGACATTTTAAAAGCAGACAAGCGTTCCAGTGGAGTTTGTCAAGCTGCAGGGCTGCTGCCGAAGGGGTAGTGGGGTAAGAGCTTTTTTCAAAGCATCCTTGGCATGTTAGAGGAACAATTTGCTCTTAGCTATATCTGTGGAGTGGCGTGGAGCACAAACGATGTGATTCTTGGCCTATCATGATGTCCTTCTGTACCAGTTGTGGGTCACCTCGTGGGAAGAGAAGGCCACGTTCTTGGCTGAGGGACAGCAGTGGCACTGCCAGGGGGACTCTGAGCAGGGTAGAAGCCAGTGGGTGAGCCTGGAGTCTCCTCAAGAGCCACAAATGCAGTGGCAAGCCCTTCATTACACCTTTTGATACCACCCTGAGGGTTAAATGGATTTCAAAGCTGCAGCACTTGCCTGAAAGAGGTGTATTCTGGAATCAAGGCTCTTGTGGTTTCACCTAAAGATGATCTGGCTCGTAGGCTTTTGGTGGCCTTGGTTTTGTCTGTTCCATCCCTGACTGCTGGGTGCCAAGGCCTGCATTAGCCCCCACAGCCTCTCTCCACCTTTCTGTCCCGGGTGCTAACCAGCCCCGGAGTGGAGTGTTTCCCTGCCCTTCCCAGGAGGCCTCCCTGGCTCTTTCAACCTTTCTCACAAGAGCTGTTATCTGTCCAGATGTTTGTGAGGGGGAGGACTCCAAGAGGAGCTTCTTCATTAGCTCTAACAAACATTCCCTTTCCTTTGGCAGATGCTTCCCACTCCTCCCACTGTGCAGCTGGGGCAGGGAGAAGATGTCAATATTTATGGGACTGGTAGATATGGTCTTCAGGATGGCCATGAAAAAGGAACAAAAACAGTTATTGCCCCTGGACAAGCTCTCTGAACTGACAGAGATGTTCTGCTAGTTCATGTATGCCAATTAAGCAAAAATTCCCATACAATTGTTTAGCAAATGCTAGTTTTTAGTCATCATTATGAACTTTCTTACTGTAGAACCTCCCAGAAGCGAGCCCAATTGGGCTCTCGTCATGCTATGCAATCTTCAAGCAGCCAGGGAGGCTGAATTCCTTTCTCTAGGAGTTGACAGTCCAAATAAACAAGGCAGACAAAGGAAAGGAGGGGAAACAGAAGCTCAGAGGAGGTGAAGTGAGTTGTCCAAGGTCACGCAGCAGGTCAGTGCCAAAGCTGGGAGCAGAACCCATGCTGCCAGCTCTTGATCTCAAGTCCTATCTCCCCGGGGAAGACTGGGCCAAAATAATTTATAAGACAAAGAACTTTTATCACATCCCTCCTGGCACCATGAAGTTCTTCAGCTTGTGCAAATAAAGCACTGCCAGATCAAGAGGCAGCTGGGCACTAGTTGTATTTTGGCTTGCTAGGTCTTTGTTTCTTCATATGCTTCTTCATGTTAGAAAAATTCTTTACCAGCTAAAATGATCATCTGGGGAGAAGTATCAGAGTCAAGGAAGAACATTGCTTTGGGGGATTGGCCTGCAGGTCTGGATGGTGGAGATCAAGGTTGGATGGCATCTGCTGGAAGAAAGGTGCTGACCCCCAACTCCTAATCCTGGGACTGACACTACGGTGGAGGTGCCAACAAACAACCTGGGAAGCTGCAGGGAGGGAGAAGGGAGAAAGAGGAGTCAGTTGAGATAAGGAAACAGCTGTGGTCCATCATCATTTTCTATGGAGTGAGAGGAAGCTTCTCACTCCGTATGAGAGATGAGGCTTCTATAAGCATCTTCTGTGAAGGCAATCAGGCAATGGACCTGGAATCTTCATTTGGTTTCAGAGCACGGTGCAGGAGATGTGGTTGCTGCTTGCAGGAAGATGATAATCTTGGGACTCACCTCACCCTGTCTGCCCTCAGAAGCAAGAAAAAAACCAACAAGGAAGCCAAGCAGCATCCTTAAGGCCTCGCCTGTTCTTTGCCTGAGACAGAGCTGTGGAATCTAGTGCTCTCTCAGTCCCACTGGAGGCATCACTGCTTTCATGCCCCTTAATTGATCTTTCATGTCTTTCTCAGGAAAGAATGTGTCCTGCTGTTCACAGCATCCATCCAGATGCATGTACTTCACCATCAAAATGGTATCAGCCAGCTCTCCCTTTAAGCAACAGCTCTGGCTAGTTTCTTCTTATGCTGTTGTGGAAGGGAGGGAGGGCTGGAGGCTGGACTAGGACATCTGACATGTATGTCAAGCTCAGACTCAAGGCCTGGAGTCCTTGTATCCCCTGTGGTATTAAGCAATAATCTGCTTGAAACTCAACTGCCCTGTCATCCTGGCAGTGTCATCCTATAGGGAGCACAATTCAGAGAAGTGCTGTGGCACCGTGAGTTTGGGAAGCTAAAGTAGTGACCGTCCTGGCTTTTGCAGTTGGTTAAATGATCTTTCCTTAACAGATGTTAAACATAAGAATGTTCACTGCCACTTCCCTCTTACCCCTCAATTACATTTCTTGCAGTGCAAGAAGGGCCTTATCTCAATGGCAGGGTTAGGCAGGTGGAAGCTGCTCAAGCCGTCCTGACTGGCTGAAATGTCACTGGCTGATTTTTTTTTTTTTAATTGTCTGCAAAATGTTCCTTATCTTCTGCATAATGTTTTGTTGCTCAAATGCCTGAGTGCTGTAAGGACACGTGCCACCCATGCATTGGGTGGTCCTGACAGCCTCATACCTCCCTCAGCCCATCCAAGGCTCAGGCAATTCTCAGGGCAAGATAAGGACCACAGCAGCATCTGCAGGAGCATATGGTAGTAGATCAGCACTGGAATAGGAAAGACAGCCCAAAAGACAATAACTGGATGCCTTTGCATGGAAGAGCACTCATACAAGCCTATCTTCCCAGCATACTGCCCCGTGAACCAGGCTGCCTTGTCAGGTAAAAGAGCAAGAAGAAGCAAAAAAACCCCCAAACCCCCCAAAAAACTATTTAAGTAGCATGGCAGTTTAGCAATGGACTCCCAGAAAGTCTCAGTGTTGTCCCTGAGGTCAGGTTACTGAGTGCCACATCTGATGGAGGGGTCGTCACAGCTGTCCAACATCACCTCACCTCCAGTAGAGCTCATCACAAAACCTCTGGGTGCTGTCAAATCCAGGCAGTGAAAACTGGCAGGATCTGCTCATTCCATCCTACACTGGGCTTTGCAGTGGTGACGTCAGTGTGGTCATGGCATGAAAAATGCTGTACCTTTGATGTTGGAGCCACCAAACTCAGCAGAGAGATTTCTGACTGATCGCTTCTGAATGAGAGCACTTGAAGCTGCTGGCCAGGATGTTTGTTTGAATCTTTTCCAAGTGGGTTTTTGGCCTGTAAATGAGCAGAGTTAACCAGAATCAGAAAGACTGGTTAATCAGCAGGGTCAGAAATTACTGTAAGACAGCATTCCTCAGGGTATTTTGGTGCCTCTACCTCCAGTCAAATCCCAAAGAGTGCAGAGGAATGTGAAAATTGTTGACAGAACTTTTCAAACTCAACTGAAGAGTCTAGTAAAGTTTGGTTCAAGTCTGAGGCAAAGGTTGGGTTTGGGTCTTCATCTACCAGAGGCAGTTCATCCCTGGTTCAAGCAGAATGTCATGGCCACTGGGCAGGAGTAGGAAGTGAGGAAGTAAGAAATTACGGTAGCAGACTCGGCTTAATCCTTATTGAACATCTGATTGCAAGAGGAAAAAATACGTGGTTTAGCAAACCTGCCACTCCCAGCAGTTTCAGTTTGGTAAAGGACCAAGGCATCAGTGGTCGAGCAGGGGCAGGAGTTACCTGCCATGGGCTGGTGGCCACGGAAGGCCCCCATGAGTCCAGCTGTGCCATGCAGGGGCAGCCATGGGGCACCCCGAGCACGAGGGCCTGAGGCCAGCACAGCTTCAACCCCTCCCATGCAAGACGGGCAGGGGCTCAAGGCCAAAGGGCTCCTGTGGCATTTGAGGTGCTCTAGAAGGACTTCATGGTCACCCACCTGCCATGCCAGCAAATCTTCAATCCTCTGTGCTGCCACCAGTTTCTTCTGTGACTTTGGGCAAGTTAGTCAGATCTCATTCTTTTAAGAAGTCCTCAGGACACCATGGAGATAAACAAGCAGAAAACTGAAGCTCTCTGATGCTGTGGAGATAAGGGAAAGATACCACCAAAGTACGAAGGATGGGAGTTAGGCACAACACACATTCACCAGTCTCAAGACAAGGCTAAGAACTCTGCTCATTCATGCATTTCTGAATTCTAATACATGTCCCTTAACAGGAAAGCAAATGACACTTATAGGTAACCTGAGGTGCCATTTAATTGGGAGTCTTGCAAAAGACAAGCAGGCCTTTGGTGTTGGTTTCCCTCCATTCTTCACTCTTCCTCCCACTTGAAAGAGTTTGAATTGGCCAGAAACAGCAAACAATGACACAGAGAGTGTTTAACCATTAATAAGGGTGGACAATGGTTAGGGAAGTAGCTAAATACACTAGTTACAGCTAACTGGCTGTCTTCTTGTCTCTGTGTTATTGAGCTGGGGTTGGGGTTTTTTTGCAAGCTGGCCCTGGTTAAAGTCTTTTCAGGAGTTAATGAGCCAGAGGAGAATCATCTTCCCCATGGGCATGTTTTGAGCCTATGGCTCTTGCAGGTTTTCTTGGCTATTGTGTGCTGGAGCACGGCTGTGGTCAGGGCTGTAAGTGCTGGCTCTCTGCTGAAGGGCTGCACAGCTGGGCACAACCCTGTCTCTGCTCTCAGCCTGGCCTCAAGGCAGAGCCTGCCTTAGATCTTGGCCAAGCCAGCTGCTGCCTGGGCAAAGGCAATGCCTGGCCCAGTGCACCATCAGCTTCAGCTGTCAGCAGAAAGGGACATTTCAGGGCTACTGTAATGCACATCCAGCTGCCACAGCTGAGCTCAGCTGAGGGCTGCTGGGGACACAGGCACATTGCAGCCTCTCCTGCCATCCTTCACCTGGGTCAGTTCCTCCTGGGAAAAGGACTCAGAGTGCTCACAGCTGATCCTTGGGCTGCCTGGCTCTGCCTGCACGGGAAGGAGGACAGCCAGCAGAACTGCTCAAGCAGAACCACCCCTGGGACTTCCCTCATTTCTAAAGGAAACCAGTTCAGAAACATCCCAAGGTCCCTACAGTAAAACTCAGCACTAAAGCCTGGAGCCTTGGTTTGTTCTTCAGCCATCTGTTTAGAAACCTCAGCCTGTGAGTAAAAGAAAAATAAATAAGGTACTCTGAGGTGTTTCTGGATTGTATATGTGTTGATAGTTACATAACAAAAAGAGAAGAGAGATTGTTGCCTAAATTGATTACAAAAAAAAAAAAAAGTTACAATATCTACATTTGTCAAAGAGCAGGGGTAGGGACAGGGGAAGAGAGGCCGAGCAACCCTTTTTGGGTTGGCACTAGAAATTAGCATTTTGGGGAGGGGTCAAAGTTTGTGTCACAGAAGTGACTTTAACCAGCTGGAGTCTACTGCCTCTCTGCCCCTGGAGTAACAAGCAAGCAGCTTTGAAGACTGATAAAAACAAGATTTCACTAAAGTCAGCACTCCCAAGCTCATGCAAAGCTAAAAGAGGGAAGTTCAGGCCAGTTTTTGCTTCTCCCAACAGCCAGGCCACCAGCTGAATCCTGACCTCAGCATGTTTTTGGCAGGTGACAGTTTAAAATCAGGAAGGACAAGGACAGGAATATGAATGCACCAAATGCACCAAAAGTCACCTGAATCCTCCTCTCCGATGTGAACTGAAATCCATAATCAACTATTTCAGAAATTCCAGCAGTGTTCAGAGCTCTGACATGGTCCATATAATTTAGAAACTTATATAAACATCCTGAATTCTGAATTGCGTAGAAGACTGGAAGCAACCTCACTTCTTGCTCAGATACCTGTGTGAAACTTGCAGTAGTGCCAGGCAGGGGGAAAAAGCTACCTTGATTTATCCTATAAGCAGTGTTCAACCTGGGAGAAGCAGGAATCATTCAAAGGAAATATATCTGGGAGGAAAAGCAGTTCTGATGAACTCCCCTTTATTGATTCTGATCTGCCATAAGGGATGCTTCAGGTGCTGGCCTAAACCAGTTGCTATGAGAACAGTTTTCCAAACTTTTGAAAATTTTGCTCCCAGCTTTTCTGTGAGCACCTCAGATATGTTCCTATTCTTGCCAGTGTTGCTGGACATTGATGTTTCCTAATGAAATTATGGAACTTGGGAAGTTGTGCAGAAAACGCAAAGGTGCTGATAGGAATAATCCCAAGATGGGCTGAGAAAGAAGAAGAGTGAGCAAGCTATGTTACACAGATGGACTGGTAACATTCTCAGAGCTTCACATAAAACACTTGAGATACCTGTAAAACCTAGAAAAGAACTCTCAGATGATTTATTAATAGGGTCTCAAGGTCTTTTTACTCCACATTCTCCATATTCTTAATACTGTTACTGAACCTAAAATATTTTTGGTGCAGAGTTCCCCAGAGTTGAAACCACTGTCAAGTGACTTTTTGCATTAACTGACACTGAAACTTTTTTTTTTTTTTAAAAACAGTTTTACTATTTAACAAAGAGTTTTACTTTGGAGAAGGTTGTATATGCAAGTTAAAAACCTGAAACTCCTTCAAAGGAAAACTCCTGATCACATTGAAAAATGAGCTCATAAAAGGGCCCCGTAGCCTGCACACTGAATTAGCCTGACCCTCTGGCATCTGCTGGCTTCCTGGCAAGCCTCGGCAGGTGGCTGCCTCTCCTACAGCAGCGTGCCCCTGGAAACTTTCCCTTGCTCTCTCTCACTCTGCTAGCTGTACTTTGGGACACAGAGCACAAGCTGGGGAATGTGCTGGAATCCATCTTTCCCCCAAACCACAATGTTTGTCGATGCTGTTTGGTTCTATCTGATAAAACACGAACGGCAAGACCTGCTCCACTCTCTTCCTCCCTCTGACGGAGGAATGAGCTCAGCACGCCCTGGCGTCCCAGCCAAATCCCGCGGGGGTCATTTAATCGCATTCCTGCTCCGTCTGCCTCAGTTACCCCACTTGGACATGCTATGTCTCCGTGCTTCCTGTTGTGGCATCCTCGGCATTCCCCACCGCGCTCCCGGGCACATTGCTGCTCCGTGTACACCACGGCCCAGGGCTCGCTGCTGGCACTCACGCAGCCTGGCAGAGGCAGCGGGAGACATTCCTGGGATAGACAGGTAAAAGAGATTCCTCCAGATCTATTCTGAACCCAGGACTTCTCAGCCGTGGCGTATCTGGGGGCATGAGCGTGTTGGGTTCTTGCCTTGGCACCATATTGACAGAGGGAGACCTTGGGGAAGTCTGGGTTTGGTGCTGATTTTAGGGGATCAGTGGGATCTAGCAAGAGGGCATTTGTCTCCTCGTGCAGTTTGCTATTGGAAGTTTAGTGAGGGTTTTAGAAAGAGCACAAAACTCACGAGTGCTGAAAGCAGTTGTAAAAACACCTGCTAATGAGCAAATTAACAGCAGATTCCCAGACCTCATCAGCCAGGGTTCTGCATGAGACCCTAAATGATGGAAAAATCTATTTTAAGAATGTTTAGGGAACTTCTCAGGATGTGATAATTTTTTTTTTTTTTTTTTTTTTTTGGTGTGTTGAATAGAGTATTTTGTGCACTGCTGCAAGTACAGCCTCTGTCCAGTACCCAGTGCCTGTGCAGACACACAAGAGGGTGAAGGATGGTGGGTAAGGATCTCTTCTTCCAGGAAGTGTGAGAGAGGAAACTCGCTGTGCAAGCATCCACCGTCAGCCAATATCACTGTCTTGTTTCAAATGTGCAAGTATATTAAATAAAAACCCCTTGGTTTTCAAGGTCCAACTGATCTGTATTCTTGTTCATTTAAATATGTGGATGAAGGAGTGAGAAATTCATGAGTGATTGGGATAAGAAATGGGAAATGGTGCAAATAAGGACACTGGACAGAGTACAAATAATTTCATCAATAATGTGATATCATTGTCTGCCTTGCAAAAAAGAGTCACATAGATAAAATATGTTATTACTGACTTGCAAAGAATCAAATATTGTTTTCCATTAGAACTTAAAAATACTTTCAGGTCTGTCTGCAAAATATTCATCAATTGTTGCCTTTTACTTGCCTGGTTGCATCCTGTCCTGGGGTCACATCATTTATGCAGGGATGGCTGAGTTTGTGGGTAGGCAGGCTGTTTCCTCATCCCATCCCCATGGAGGACTCTGGTCCTGTTTTTGTGCTTCTGGTCCTGTTTTTGTGCTGTACAGATGATGGGAGGTGTAGTGACATTAGCCTGGAAAAAGGCAGGAGTCTGCTGTGTTGCAGCCACAGTGATGCTCCTTGTGCTGTCTTTCATCATGGAAAATCTGACAAATGAATTTAAAAAGACAAATAGAATTTAAAAACAGTCAAATAGAGTGGATAGGGGAGGCCTGGCTTAAACAAGGAAGGTGCAGCTCAGCCCTATCTGCCATGGACATGCCTGAAGGTAGCCAGGGACAGACACATGGAAATCACAATAAATATTGGGCAGAAAGGAGACTCCATTGTTTGGCTCCTCTTCCCTCCCATCCTGCTCCTGTTTGTACAGTCCCCATAATGACACATGTATCTTGGCCTGCTGGACTATAGACTTGGGAGTATGTGTGTTTTGGGCACTGACTTCAGAGCCCAAAATTAGAAAGAGAATGAAAAGAAAATACTTTCCCAACACCGCTTAGCTGGAGCGAAAGAATTTCTGCTACCCTGCCTGACACCCTGGCTGGCAGGAGCACCCACTGGGTCCCAGCCCCACTGCCCAGGCACACAGCCAGTCTCTCCTCACCAAGGAGAGCAATAAATTATTGCTTGTGTGGCAGAGCAGGACCCAGTCCCACCACACACACTGGAAGAAGCAGACCCCGGCCCTCCTACTGGCGATAGAGAGCAGCTGGGAGACCTGGAAATATAAAAGCAAGCTAAAGACAGGCAGAATAACCTATTCCCGAAACCACTGCGAGATCTTCAGCCTAAGGAATGTGCAAGCTTTAACAGACTCAGAGCAGAAAAGTGCTGGAGGAGAAAGGCTTACCTGGGCTGTGGGTTGGCCAACTCAGTAGCGCTGCCCCAACAAAGCCCTGCCACAGGGTGAGAGCTGGCCACAGGGAACCTCACAGTGGGTGAGGAGGGTCTTTGTGAGGCTGAGGGACCTGGGAGAAGCTTCTGCTTGCTGTCAGGCATTAAGAGTGGCAGAAGCCATTGCTAAGAACTTCATTTGTACCTTGAAAATGTTCTGGTGTCCAAGCTGATCATCAGCCAGTGAAAAGTTGTGCCAAAAGCTGAACCAGAAAAGGGGACTTTGGTAGGAAAGAAAAATCAAAACCAAATCTCTCCCTTCTGCCCATGTCTCCCAGAGGTTGAGGTAAGAAGCTGTTAAAGGGCTCAAGTAGAAGTGTAGCTATTGCAGAAAAGTTTGAGTGGACCCAGCAGTGTGATGAGGCAGAGACCATCCTCCTGTCCCATCTCCTCAACCTGCAAACTCCCAGCAGATGGCTGAGACTGAGGACACATACAGATGGAGAAACTTGAAGAACTGCATGGATTTTGCTGATTTGGGCTCCAGAAGCTCTGTTTTTTCTCATCTAAAACCTTGAGAAGAAAAAACACATTGGCCCACAGTTGTATTGCATGAGTAGCACTGGAACAATCAGTGTGGAGTTTTGTGGAAGGGGAGGGACTCATAGGTACAACTTAATCTGATATTTGATTGATATATTCCTTTGATATAACCAGTGATTATAAATCCTGAAAGAGCATAATGGCCTAATTAGCCTTACCACAGGAGTCTTTGAAAATAACATTGCAGGGGTGATATCAGCTTTACTTTAAACTTAAGCATGTACTGAATATCTGTGGCATGAACAGAAACATCAGGACACGGAGAAGGCAGTGTCAAGCCCTCAAGGTTAGGGAATTAGAGACTTGAGATGCATGTTGCATATCTCTCATTTCAAGTTGCCAAGTGCAAGACATGAGAGCCCGGATGTGCAAAGGTTGTCAGCCTTTGAGACTGGACCTGGGGCCAGCCAGAGCCATGCTGAATATGCATAAAGGGTTACTAAAAAGCTAATCAGGAAAATTGAAATTTATATGGCTCTTCTTAGGTAACACAAGGAGCGGTTAGACTTTGCTGATAATCTCTTGGTGCCTTATTTCCCTCACTCTGAAATTAGAATGATGGTTTGCTTTTATCTCACAGGTAAGCCACAAAGATATATCCATTAACGTCTGCGTAATATTTGTAAAGGATGCAGACACCGGGACGAGACCCTCACAGAAACACCCAGAAACTAAAGCTGAAGTTAAGACAATATTTTCTAAGTGGGAGGCATCCATCTTGTGACAATGTTTAGTTACAGTGACTTTTATCTCTGCTATGCCAGTCAAGCCACTAAATCATTGCATTTGATGGATGCTGGGGCAGCACGGCCACAATTGCTCATTGTCAGGCTGATACAAAGGTCACAGCTTTGCTAAGCTGTGGATCAAAATCCAAAACAGTCCCTGTCACGTCCCTCAGGTTTGAAAGAACAATTAATTTACTAGTTTAGCTTTAGTGTTGGGTAGTAGCTGGTGCCACATTTATCTGTTTCTCCTGAGAAAATAAACCCAGCATCACCATCCCCAAAGCAGCACCGTGATGCTGCAACATGCTGTTAACCTTCACAACACAAGACAAAGGCTTTGTGGGGGAGGTGAAGGAAGGCAGGAGTTTATGGGATGACTCAAAGGCTCTGCAACACCTCCCTTGCTGAATGGCTTCATGGAAGTAGCTGTTTGCCCCTGAGCTTTGTGAGGAGTGATGGTGCTGGTGAATCAGACCCTGGGTGCCCACTGGAGCCTGCCATAGCTGTGGCTTAGTGGCAAGGACACTGTTATTGAAATGATAGAAAAAAAGGGGTCATCCTTTTGGGATAATCATCTCTGTAGTGGGGATCACCCACTACTGTGGCTCACCCTTAATCCTTCAAAAACTAGTATACAGTCTTCAGCATTATAATTAGCCCAGGTGGTTCAAGAAAGATGCAAGAAGTAGGCACAGATAAGCCATCTCTGATTCAAGCTCTTAATACCAAAATATCTTTTATTGTTTTATTTCCTTTCCCAGCTTTGTTTAACAGGTACTACTATGAGGTTGTTGACACCACTGTTGCCTAAACACACACATCCCCCATTCCCTTTTGAATCTGGATGTAGTCTTGGAGGAGCCCCAGGGGATCACTGAACCACACAACACACCCAGATTGGAGATGGACAGAGGGGGTGAGAATGAAGCCAGAGGAGGAGTGGATAGGATGGGGTTGATGAGAGACTGGGACCTATGAGAAGGTACAAGAGTGGCAGAAATGGAGGAAGCACTGTGGACTTTATTCTCTGTCTGCGGGAACATCAACATTGAAATCTCTGCTTGGATCTGGATTTGTTGACACAAAATCCACTGCCCAAATGTGAGGGTTTGGAAAGAGTTTACCTGTTACATTTCCAGTGCTATCTCAGGAACACAATTCCACGGGTTGGAGCAGTTGTAGTATATCTGTCTGTCTCTTATCTAGTGTGTAACCTCCTGGACTGAAGACATAATGTACTGTCTATCCTTTCTGTGATAAAAATAAAGCATATAAAACACACATACACACACACACACACAATCCCAGGCCAAAAATTCCCTTAGGGGAACATACTGTGACTAGATAAGAAGGTACTAGCTGGCACGTAGTTACCTCTTTGCTTCCTAACTGGGACACTCAGGGAAGGGTGGAGATGGTGCTGGTGAGGGGCCACAGGAGAAGGGGGAGAGAGAAATGTCATGGGATGGATAGCAAGATAAAAAAAGAGCCATGAAAAGAGCCAGGTCAAGGAAAAAGAAGTCAAAAGCAGACAGGACTTATTCCAGGTTTCCATAACCCCTCCAGCCAGCTGTAAAATCTGAGAATTTTTGGGCCATGAGCAGCAAGCCATGTTAATGCTGTCCTGAGGGACTGGATAGGAGGTCTTTGGGGCTCAGAGCATCAACTTCTATATGAGATAAAAACTGGAAAACCTCCTGAAAACTGGAAATCCTCCTGGAAGACTCCTGGGAAGTTGGCATGACATGTATGAGACTGTGTGTTGTTGGTGCTTTAGACACCACACTCCCTGAAGGTAACTTTCCTGGTGGGAGCAATCTAATCTCTCCTGGGGGCTGATCTTTTCCATCTCTCCTTTGCTGCTCCTGGTAAATTTGTGGGTAATATCTTCTTCTGAATGACAAGTGTGACTGGCATCACCTCCTGGACACATGGGGAGGCTCTGCTGCCAGGACCTGAGGGCTGTGTCCAACACATCAGAGGCTGGTGGCATTTGGGAAACCCTGAAGGAAAGAGAGCTTTGAAGGAAAGGCAGAAGAGAAAGACAAGGGAAACGAGAGGCTCAGCATGTTTATGAACCAAACCTTGCTGGAGATCCCGAGCCCAGCTCAGCATCCAAGGTCACCAAACTCAAACCCCATGCTCAGTTTTTGACTCACTCTGGGTTCTCTTTGTAGATCCAAAGCAATATAATGGATGAAGGAGAATTGCAGTCATAATCCTTATCACCAGTGTTTACACAGTGCTTAAAAACTGTCCGAACCACACCAGTGCTTCCCTTCCTGTCAACAACTTCTGCTGGCTCCATAGCTTGGCAACCAGAGAGGCAATGGCAGCTCCCACATCGTGCTTTTATATCATTCTGCATCCAGGAACCCCCACCCTCAAGTATCTCCCCTCCTCATCATCTCTTGCCCTCAAGCACCTTCAGAGACAGCAATCTTTAGAAATCCAGCAGCTGGATGAAGTGTTTGATTAATCTTTCTTTTGGACAAGGTGATAGCCTGGGTTGTAACCTGCCTCTGCCTTGATGCTCCCTGCATGGGGAAGTCAATTGTGCTGGTACCCTGCCAAGGATGCATTTTACAGGTGTCTGCTGGCTGGAGGATGCCAGCAGCCCAAAAGTTCACCAGTTGTGGGCAGGGCTCTTTGGAAACATTTTCACAACTATCTGGCTTAGATAGTGGAGTAAAAATATGCATTTCCCAAAAGAGGGCATCTCATTTTCACTTTGATGGATGGTGTCAAGTGTTGAGTCAGAATGAAAAGATAATATTTGTGGAAAGCCCACATACTTCAGAAGAACTTAAACCTTCTTTTTCCTTTGGTCTCTTTGTAGTATTTTTAAGAAAAAGTTAACTCAAATTTTAAGAAGTGTGCTAGGATGGAATAGGAAAACATTTGGTTCTGAAAATGTCAATATTACATGTTTGGACATTTTCTGTGTTTGTTTTTTTAAAACAAACAAAACAAAACATTGAAATTTATACTGGCTTTGCTAAAAATGTCAGTTCCATCAAAATGACATTTTGCAATGAGAAACTGGTTTATGCTTCCCCCCTTTTTTTGCTGACTGCTTGCACTTTCTTCAGAAAAAGTGTCCGTCTGGGTTTTACTGGGAACAAACGCTTTGTGTGCATCCAAGGGCATTTGCACGTGCAAAAATGCCTTTGGTTGTTGGTGCCTGCATGGCAATGCACACACCAGGAAAACGTTCCTGCTCATGGAGCATTTGCCTGCAACTTGCTTGGATTGAGTGAAGAATTGAGCTGCGGCCAGCTCATGAAATAAACTCCAGCATCCTCTGCCTGAGCCGTGTGGAGCAGCCTTCCCAGGAGGGAGACGCAGCCCTTTATTCCTGTGCTGCCAGATCCAGCACTGGTGCCAGCCAGGCCCTGCTGCTGCCCTGCAGTAAAGCCACCTGGCCTGTGCACCCTTGGGCAGGGCCAAACCTGCACTGGCCCTGGGCACTCCAGCAGGAGGCTGTGAGAAAGGCCAGCTGGGGAGCCACCACGAACACAGGTTGCACTGTGAGCATCAGTCAGCCTGCAGACCGTTTGAGTCAGTGAGGCGTACTTCCCATGGGAACTCTTAGTCCTGGCTAACTTCAGGCAGGACCAATTAGAGCAGGGAGTAAATACACTTAGCATGCTTAGGAAAATACATCTAAAGCTGTTTATACACATTCCTTTGGACCAGTCAGCAACAAAAATGTCCTTACAGCTGTTTCCTCCTTCCTTTCTTCCCTCTCTCTCCCTGTGCTGCTTCAAAAATAAAGCTCGCTGGCCTCACCTAACCCTTGCTGGGTTTTCTCCCATCCACTCCCCAGTCTGTCAGGTCTTGTGTGCCACCAGCCCCTCGGGTGGTGAGCTTCCAGCAGACTTCTAACTGTGGCATTTTTCTGGCTCCCCAGAAGGAGCCAAAAGGAAAATGCAATGTAACAGAAGCCAAGAGGAAAAAAGGTTTGCATGTTTCCTTATAATCAAGGAGCTGATACTTAGCACCAAGTCACCTTCATCACTTCGGGCCACCTTCGTCATCAGGCTGGGGCTTTGCGCACACGGTGCACTCGATCGGTTCTAATGGCACATTGGGAGCCACTGCCAAAGCCATAATCTCTATCTCACAGGGATGATCTCAGGTGATGGGACCTCTTGCAGGGAACAGGGAACCCGGATGCCATGTCTGAGACCACTGCCCTACCCACAGGGTCACTCTTTTTCCTCATTGATATCATGCTTGCCTCATCGTGCTTGTTTCACGATTGTTCACATTAACTACATGGGGATTTTCCTGTTTTCCAGGTGAGGGACTGAGGCTTTTCTAAGAGAACTCCAACTGAGTGGCACGGTTGTGCAGCATAAATAGGGTTTCATCCTAAAGAAAAACCTTCCCATTACATTTCCCTGTGAACCAATATTTTGTTTCACCAAAAAACGGAGGTACAGTAATTTGGACTCACTCAAGACCAGAAGGATTTTCTCTTCAAAGCTCAGATAAAACCCGAATATGACTAAATTCTCTATGAAAAAGAAAACAAATTTTTTTTTTTTTTTTTAATCTGGACAAGACTAGTTGGACTTACTTACTTTATATTTCATACTACCTATTGTGCCACATTTTTTAAAGTTTTTCCCGGATTTTAAAAATAGCACTTTTCACATTAAAAATATTTCAAGATATTTGGAGTTTTGACAGAGCTGCATTCTCCAAAGGAATACCCACTCTTCCTGTGTTTGCCCTCCCAGTTGTTTGGTGATTTTTTTATGCGGTACAACCGAGGTGTGGGAGTGACAGCACCTCCAGAGCTGGGCAAGCAAGAGGGAGAGATTCACTTCCCCCAGCCAACAAGGATGGGCAAGGCTCTTTGGTTTCCAAAGCCTTCTCCTACCAATCCAGCTGCGGTTAAATGGCCAGCTGGTATCTGCCAGACAAACTGGAGGCCAGCTCGGAGGAATCCACACGGCACTGAAGTCACACGAGTCCAAGTTTCTGGAAAGAGCTCTCTGCCAAGCTCAAGGAGGCCGAGCCAGAGCATCTGGCTGAAACACACACGTGTGCATGCACACACACAAGCACACACAGAACAATTCCCAGAGCTGGGCTAGTTCAGTGGTTGCTCAGAGTACTTTAAAGCTTAATTTTGGTGATCACAGTGGCTTTGTGAGCACATCTCAGTAATGGAGCAGTTCCAGGCTTTATTTGGTCAACCGTTTCCACCTTCCCTCATGCTTGTACAGCAGAGCAGAGCCTAATGAGCTGGATGTGATGCAATGCCTTACTTTCTGGTCCATAAAGTAGGAAGCCCATGGCCTGGATAGAAACACAGACATGATCCTATGTGTGTATTTGGGGCTGGAATGTTAACAGTAGGTAAAGATCTGATGGAGAGGAAGGCAGGCCAGATGTGTTCAGATGAGCAAGAGAGGATCATGTAGCCATAAAAATGCAAGATACCTGTGTGAACTGCTTGGTTTTGTCAGATTTCTACACATCTAAAGACTAAGTGAAATGAAACCCCCTGTCTTGGGTTTGAAGTATCTAGGAGAGCTCCCACTGCATTCAGACATGGTCTCCCAAACACAAAGGAATGAAGAAGACTCTGGTTATAGCTTATATGACCACACCTAATCCACACAGGAAGAAAGAAATGATAACTAGATCAAAATCTTTGTCACACAAAGAAGAATTTAAGCCACACAACTACACCTGTCTTCCAAACGAAAAACACTCCTTCTGAAACAACCATCTAGATGATCAGACAGCAAGAAGACTCCATGAAGAAAAAACCCCATTTTTGTATGTGTCAAGTCAACCAGCAATGCAGAACAACAATGGGGGTGGTAAGAGGTAGCCAGCACTGCCCAGAAGAGCAGGTGACATTGTGTGCCACAGCAAGCCTCAGCACTGTCCCACAGGAGCACCTCTGTGACAGGAAAACCATTCCATCACTAGTAAACCTAAGCAAAGAGCAGTCTTGCTGGAAAGCTGATATTCAATGAAATCCGTATGTTAACGGTGATTAGTACCTTTCCTTGAAAATTTTCAATTATTTTTCTTTTATTGGAAATATTAAAAGCCTTAGAGTGAAAGATCTTCAGCAGCTGAAAACGTATCTTTCATTTTCCAACAGAATCTGTAAATTTCCATGGAATAAGTCAACGAAAACAAACATTTTGTCATTCACATCAACATTTTCCAGGAAGGAGGGAAGAGGATAAGGGGAAACATTATTTCTGACAAGGTCTGCTGATTGGCAGAGCTCTTTAATAAATAGATCAGGCCAGAGTGTACGACTTCTGCCCACATGGCAGAACGGTTGGTCCTTGAAAGGCTGATAGAGATCTTATTGGCTGAGTTTCCCCTGTGGTTGACAGAGCATTAGCTAAAGACAGGATACAGGCAACCAGTCCTGCTGAGAATGACTGGATGCCAAACCAGTGGCTGGCAAGATCTCTAAAGGCTTAATGACAGAACGCAAATGCTCACATAGAGACCTGACCAGCCGAGAATTTGCTAGCTGGGGAACTGCAGGCTACCACATACCATAACAGAAGCTTGCTCTCAAAGACGGAGAGAAAAAAAAAAATAACAAAAAAGAAAGAAGGTCTGCTCTTCAAGTATTTCCAAGGTGGTTATAACCTTTCTCCAAATAGGCAAATCCAGCATTAAACACCAGGAGAATAAATCGGCTGCAGGGACTGGCAAAAGGCTGAGAATCTAAATTACAGCGAGGTCAGTAGGAAGCAGGGGGCTGCTCAGAGGGAGCCGGAGTGAGAAATTCAGCACATCTGGTAGGTACAAAGCAATGCCCTCCGGGCAAACTCAGCCCCCAGCCCACCCCTACGCAGTGCCTAGAACTCAGCAGAGGGAACAACCCGCGGAGAGACGGCCGCGGGGAGGTCCTGTCTGAGGGAAATCCGTCTGCAAGAGGGTGGAGGGGGGAAAAGGAAAAAAAAAGGCAGGTGAATAAATGAGAAGCAGCAGTGTTGAGGCTGTGCAGCTCGTGTGGCCGCCTGAACAGATGTGAGCTGCTGCCTCTGCTGGCTCAGGAGATGCTCTCCTGCTCCGGAGACAGAGCTGGCTGCAGTGTTTTCTTTGGTGTGGTTGCATGCATGCCAAGAGCAGGGCTGCACGGCCCCTGGCACGGCCAGACCCACCACGAGTCTCACAGGAGAGCTCCAGGGCAGCCCTGTGCATCCCCACTGTAAGGTGCAATGCTCTTTGACAGCCCTCTGCTTCACACAGCTCCTGGGACATAAAAATCAATGCAGGGGAGCCTTAAAGCTCCCCTAAATGTCTCTGGGGAGCAGGCAGGCTTGAGCGTTGGCACAGCACAGAAGGGAGTCCAAGCAGATCTCTGGAGAAGAGAATAAAAGAGGAGCGTGGAGCTGATTTTTCTGTTGATTCAGAGAGACTTGTCAGTCAAGCACCCTTTGAATGTGTAATGGGTGGGTTGCAGCCCAAACCCATATTTACAAGAAAACGTCAATAAAAGCTGTATGAGCCTTGAATGTACATGCAGAGACATGGCATGGAAAGCAAGCTGAAAACCAGGGCAAAGAGCAGGAAAAAGAAGAACAGAAAAGGTTTTGTTGGAGACAAAAGTAGGTCAGAGACTGATGGTGTTTTGGGGGATGTATCACAGAAACACAGAATATTCTGAGTGGGAAAGGGACCCACATAGATCATTGAGTCCAACTGCTGTATGGAGGCACAATTAGCTGGCATTGCAATGCTGAGCTTATTTGGGCTGTGAGACCAGCAGAGGTTTGGTGGCCAGGCTGCCCTGGAAGCATCACCACTGTCTGCACATCAGAGGAGTAAGCTCTGCTCTGCTGGGTCCAGTCAGGCACCCCCACGGGAATGCTTCCCAGTATGGCATCACTTTTGCTTTCTGTTCAGATGGTACCAGATCAACCCTCTGACCCTTGACTGGTTTCAGATTTGAGTTTGCCACAATATAAAATAGATAAATTCAAACTTTGATCTCAAATACTCCCAAGATTGTGAAGTATGGTCAACACTCATGAGTATTCCATTAACATTTGAATACTTCACAGTGTAATTCCCTTTTAACAGTTCATCATTTCTTGCTTGCATTGTTTTTTTCTGCTACTTGTCACCGTATCTAACAATATTGCCCTTTGTAACTTAATGCAAAAGAACACGGGAAGATAAATAGCCTTTGAAGGCGACATGAATGGCACAGGAAAGAAAAAAACAGGACAACAATATATATTCAAGCTGAATGAAATCTGGCATTCTAGAGCTTCTACTTAATGGTGGCAAGGAAAGCACAGGAAAGTTTGCAGATGGCAGATCCTGTGTGACCCACGAGACACAGTCTTTTCCAGAGTCCCAGGGAGGGAAACAGTGATGTTGTGTGTCCCTCCCACTGCTCCCAAATGCAGGTGTTGGTACAGTGACAAGCTGCTGTCATCCATGGTGGTGTCACTCTGCACAGAAGAACACTGTGGGAAGAACACTGGGAGTGGATCCTTTCTCCCCAGCTTTTCAGCCCAGCTTTGAACTACTTCAAGGTATTGGAGCATATATAGTATATATATTTAAATATATATAAACATATAGGACTATCTATGTATTGTTTAAATGTGAACAGACATGTAAATTCACACTACCTTTTTGTTCAGCTGTGGATCATACTGCCAACCTCTGCTTAGCCCAGCTCACAGTGACCCACTGAAAAAGTGGCTCAGCTGACTGCTTTGCTCAAGGGCTTGGAGGAAGGGGAGAGCTGTGGCCACAACCCCAGAGAAACTGCTGCATGGGGAAAGGAGAGCAAGGAGGTGAGCTGGGGTGCTCAGTGTCGCCAGGACAAAGCCAGCCGGGGGCAGAGACCAGCTTGAAAGGCTTATAAAGAAGCATTTATAAGTTCTCCAGAGTGGATTTAAAACTGGCTGTGGATGTAGTGACTAAAGCTACAATCCTCAAAGGTATTTAGGTATTTGATTCTCCAGTCCAGCCAAACCTTTGAGGATCTGGGCTCCAGCACAAGGATTTTCTACCTAGACGAGCATGAATAATAGTTTGGGCAAAAGTACTGGGGCCACCTGGTCCTCAGGCCAACTCCCCTGACCCTGATGGATGTGGTTCTAATAGTGGCTTAGATCCTCAATAAGTGGGTCCCAATTCCTCAGAACCTCTCTGAGCTGCATGGGTTTCACACACAATCTTGATGTTTGGTAGTCTCTGCCTTTGCCAGTGCTGCTATCCCCTGACCTCCTGTTTCTGTGGCAAGGCTGAGGGTCTGCAGCACTAATAAGGGAGCAGGGAGCCTTTCTGGGAAGATGGAAAGATATGGGCAAATGAGGAGAGTAAGGAAAAACCAGCTCAGTTAAGGGACTCGGTCAAAAAGCTGCTACAAGGTAGGGTGGTAGGTGCATCTTGAAGGTGGGAAGAGTCATTAAAATAGACAATGGAAACATTTTAATTAGAGGTGGCTCATCTAGTCAAATATACTATTTGGCTAAAGTTGACATATCGCTGTGGACCACTTCAGCTTTAATCAGTTTTAAAAGGAAGCTTTTCTCAGAGAAAAGGAGAGAAAGAGACTGACTGATGCTGTTTAGCTAGTGTTTAGGACATTGGCCACACTTCAAATCCCTATTCTGCCTGATTCAGAATGATCTCAAAAACCTCTGCAAGAAGAAAAAAAAAAAAAATGAGTCTGGGAGGTGATGGTTTAAAAACGCTGCATTGGAATGTTTAAAATATGTCAAAACCTTTTCTTTCTTTCTTTCTATTTTTTTTCCTTCTTTTTGAATGGGAAATTCATCAAATCTGACACTTCCCGTGAAGAGTTCTGGCTCCAATGAATCAGTATATTTGGACACCCCCTAATTCCCCCCACTCCTTCACCACCATTTCAGCCAAATACTCTTGGCTGGATCTAATTATACAGCCATATATTTTTATATGCACACACAACCAGTGTGCACACGTGAAGGCTCAGTAATCACAGATCAGATGGGGAAGAAAATGTTGATAAGACCTTAGCTGCTCCACAAGACAAAAAATAGTCTGAGAACCCTTTCCCCGCTTGCCTCTTCACCTCACCCTCCCAGGAAAAGCCCAGCAGAAGAGGCAGTGGGCTCTGCAGATGGCAGCCACATGCACTGGCTGGCTGAGTCCCTGTCTTGACATTTCTGAACTTCTCTAGTGCCCTCCTCAGGTTTTGCAGAAGTTCACCTTCTTCTAGATGTGAGATCACATTTGGCCCTGCTGTCCCACTGCCAGGCATCCAGCACCCTTGGGGGAAGGTGAGAATTGGTGCTTCCCACACCCAGTGGCAGGCCAGGGAAATGGAGGAGCCCAGGTAATGCAATATCCTCAATTATGAAACTCAGCATCAAGAGCTTCCATACTTCAGGGTGTGCTTACAGCCCTGGAGAAAAGGGTCCCTGTCTTGAGTCCTGGCATCTCCAGTGAGAGCCAAGGGCACTCAGTATCCAACAGGCAGCCAGCATCTCTCAGGATCAACCCATAGTTCAGGGCTGCTCAACACAGCTTAGGAAGCATTACCTGAGCCCAAAACTGCTGACAAGCTTTCAGTGGATGTTCCTGCACAACATGAGATTGACCCTCTTAAGGAAGGGGGGTAGGGGAAAGGGTTGTCTCTGCAAATGATGAAATAGTTAAAGTTGAAAGCAAACAGGCCACCCAGCTCTCCCTTTAACCCTCTTGCAGCAGAAGAGACCCGAGGGCCAGCCAAATCTACCAGTTCTAGGAAATTACTAAAAAAAAAAAAAAAAAAAAAAGACATACACACATTGCGGGGTGGGAAGACCAATCTATTTTCACAAGAATCTGTCCTTGATTAGAGCAAAAACATGGAAGTGGGGAAAGAACCGATTATTCAGCAGAGAGTTCAGAAGAACAAATAAAAAAGAAAGAAAGAAAGAAAGAAAAAAAAAGGCATATTTGTTCAGGGTGTGATAGAGTGACTTCCAAAGCGCATGGAGACAATTGGAAATTACGTCTATTGAAGCGCAGGCATTCGCTGCTCAGGGTGAGGAATCAAAGGGCAAGTCCCAGGGAGGCAGCAGGGTGGGGTGGCCACCCCCGGGTGGGCAGTGACGGGCAGGCTGCAGCGTGTGACCTCTCATAAAATCCTTCCAGGGGGCTTTGGCACATTGTGTGGAGCACAGGCCGATTTCCACACGCAGAGATCCCTAATGAAGATGTCCTTCAGGAGGCGAGGGGAGGAGATGGGGTAAATGAAAGCAGCCTGCCTGCCAAGCAGACACTCTGCCCCACCAAAGGTGGCGTGGATGTATAACAGAACGTGTAGAGCGATGGGGAAAAATGCTGCTGGCCTCAGTGCCGTGCAATAAAAAAAAGGAACCCCATGTGAATTAAATCCAAACTACCTGAATGCTAGAGGCTTGAGGGAAGATCAAGAAACCCCCGGTTTCTTATTGCAGAGCAGACAGCTTCAGAGAGTGCCTCTGGTTAAGAAGCAGTTATCATCTGCCTCAGACTGACCTGGCCAGAGTTTGAACCAGTCTGAACAGAGATTTATTAACCCTCGCAGTCAGAGATCAATAAATAGCTTCCTCTCGAGCAGGCAAACTGCCTGGAATATAAAAACATGAAATGAGCCTGCCACCAATCCACTCTCCCCTCATCCAATAAAAAGATGCTCTAATGCCCCAAAAGACAGCAATTTCTTATTTCTACAGTGTTTTGAAGCCAACTGTAATATTCACATCTAATTACAGGGCCCTGGATCCCTGCCACATAGAGTATGGTTGTTAGCAACATAATTTGTACACTTCTCTGGGGTCATTTGGAAACTATCTGTACTTACACCCTCCTCGTCTCCTCTGCTGAATGTGTGTTGGTCACTCAGTCTTATCATGTTGCAAAGGGCAAGGTGCACCAGTGAGATTTGTGTGCAGGAGAAGAAAGAGTAGATGATGTTCTCCAGGGTCAAAGCCACCCAGTGCTTCATCTCTCCAATTAACTACTTTGCTAGGGAGAGAGATAAGGTTAAAAGTCGGGTGGAATAAAAGATTTAAATGGCAGTTTGACTTATTCTTTTTTTAATTGAAACTTCATTGGAAGAAAGGGTGAAGGCTTACTATACAAAAAACCCAGAATATTTTTCAGGCAAAAGTAAAAGTCAAAAACACAAGACTGACATGATTGTTCTAGAAATAAAAGCATGGATAAATGAAAAGTGGGGAAGAGAAAGATGCTCTAACAAACAAGGTGCCATGGGATCTTCTTCATTGGCTCCAGTGAGCAGTTTCACTTGACTTTATAAAACAGTCACAACTACTAGATTTTTATCTGCATTCACTCTATTTCAAGATATCCTAGCCATGACTTTAAACAAAAAGAAGCTCCTGACTCAAGAAGCTGCAAACCTCTAAAGGCTGGAGTCTCTACTGGAGATAATCTTCTGCTTCAAAGCTCCCCCATGCATTTTCTGTCAGTGATGGGCAATTGTTTGCTGTGTACCTTCATACTGACTCATCTCCAACTTATTTCCCAATCCTTTCCTACGTGTCATTATTCTTATTCATTGACTCCTGTCTCACATAATTCTGTTTACAAATCCTTCTAGCTGTCTCCAAGCATCTTAATACATCTCCATCTCCAAAATATGATATACTCTATTTTAGAAAAGTTTAAGAGCTCACGCAGGTGGAAACTGTCAGGAATAGCTCCCTGTTACTCACTCTTCAGAGGCTGCACAGGGGTGTGACAACATAAGAAAACCCTTCCTGGTAAAATCAGATCACAGCTTTTGACAGTCAGTGTTTTCAGACATATCCAAGCTGTAGCTAGAGCTTGGCAAGGAAGACTTTCCCTTTCTCATAAAAGTTTTTGAAACCTCAGTTGATGTTCCTCTCCATATCAGAAAGAAAACTAGAAGGAAAGAAATCTCAGAACTGTTCACAGACTAGAAGAAAAAAAAAAAAAAAAAAAAAAAAAAAAAAAAAGAAAAAAAAACACAAAAAAAAAAAAGAAAAAAAAAAAAGAAAAAGGAAAAAGCAAAGCAAAGCAAAACAAAAATTGGTACAGATAAAAATAATTTTGGAATATTTGATTTGGACTTTTCCTTGCTGTTTAATGTCTTTCTTCTACTATAAATTAAATTTTAAAATGAAATGTTATTTCAATATAGAAAACCTCCAAACCTCTAATCATTAACAAAAAAAAAAAAAAGGTTAAGAAGACTTGTAACAATTTTGTAAGCTGGAAAATTTTTTTTTAACCATCCCCTTTACCACAAACAACTGCAGTTTGAATATATCTGTCTTTTGTGACAGAAAAAAAACAACATGTGAAATAAAATTTCCAACCCTTTCTAGCAGTGACTTCATGATTTTGTAACACTTTTCAAGGTGAGAGATGCACCAAAATAAAATTCTGACTTTGCCCAGCCCCTGAAACTGCTTGGAGCCAAGGATGTTGTCAAAAAAACTGGTGGATCCAAGAGTGTTGATGGAGGAAAGAGAGAGGGCCTGAACTGAACAGAAATACTTGTGCCAGCGAGTGAGGTTTGCCCCTTCTCTCCTGGCTGATCATGCTGCAGAACACACCCAGCAAGGGGCCGAGGCACAGAGCCAGGAGCCAAAAGTGGCCAGGTGACCTTGAACAAGCATCAAATTCAGCAGGGGCTCAGAGGACTGCAAGGCAGCCAGGAGAGGTGCTACTTGACCTGACGCTGGCCATGGGGCATAAACAATGCTGCTTTCTAGCAACTTTCACCCGTTTTTCCAGTAGTTTTTCATCCACATTAAGTTCTCAACTGTACATCTGACTCCTTGTAAATTCTAAAAATTGATCCATTCAGGGCATAAGGAAAAGAAAAGGGTCAGCAGATAGCAGGCAAGCCAGCTGCTGTGTTGATGTGGGGGTGAGGTTGCCAAATAGCTGCTGAGGGATGGGACCAGTGGTGTGGCAGTCATTTTTCCTTCAGCAGAGCTGGCACACGGAGACAGAACATATCCAGACTTGCACTTGAGAGCTTCCAGGATTCATTGGCCCTGACATCTTCTGCCAGAAATAGAGAGACATTCTGGAAACCACATCCCTGTCAAAAGGCCATTGCTGTACCACCTTGGTTCTGCAGTACTGCTCTGCTCCTTCCCACTGCCCTCTCCCATGCCAAATGCTTATCCCATCTCCTGGCCACTGCTCGGGAGGCATCCATGTGCCTTCTCACCCACAACTAAAAGTGACTGGGACCAAAGTAACAATTAGGGTAAGACATTTTCAGGCTAGTTTGAAAGTTCAGGTTCTGTGATGGTAGCAGGTCCTCGGGCCATTAAAAATAGTCAGAATTCCAGAGTCTGACAAGTTTTGCTTGCACAACTCCTATTTACACGACTGGACTAGTAGTTATTTGTTGAACACACAATATACACCTGGTGAAGACCTTTTGAGGGAGTGGTAGAGAGCTCAGTCAACTGCCAAACCCGCTGGAGGCAGGAGTGCATGGAAAGCAGTGTCCAAGAGACACTGACACCAAATTTTCTGGGGTCATTTTGCATGCTACCTGCTCAGTGGAGACCACAATGAAAAACAGGGAAGAGCCCAGTTCTCATAAGAACATGAATGCCACATTAGATAAGGCCAAATGTCCAAGCAGTGCACTATTTTGGATGTGACAGTAACTGGTAACTGGTATTCAGGGACAAATGTAAAGAACAGGGCATGGACAGATATTTAGCCTCTAGAAAACAGCAGTGTAAAGACCAAGCAGAAATGGGTGTCCAGTTCCATAGAGACACCAGGGCACATTAAGGAACCCCCTTCTACCCCGCAAAAAAAAAAAAAAAAAAAAAAAAAAAAAAAAAGTCACTGGGGGAATGTGCCCAGTGGAAGTGAGGAAAACTTTATAAATGACTTGGAGTCTGCCTCCCACTAACCACGGGGCAAGATATTTCGTCCAGCCTGTGCCTCAGCTCACACCATGACATAGAGAAGTTGCATCACTGTAGCATGGAGAAAAGAAACTGACAAGTCCTGAGGTGCAAGAGATGAGGAGCAGATGGGACTGCTCCAGATGAGCTGTGTGGGCAACTCCTTTCAGCCACCTTCCCTTTGGCATTGGATTTTAGTCCCAGTGTCATGGAAGCATTGCAAAGACATTGTTCATTACACAAATAACTCATGGCTGACATCCACTGTACATTATTGCCTTTCCCTTACTCACTATTTCTCCTTTTTAAGAAAGATAAAAACAGCTGCCCTTGTCCAGGCAAGGGAATACCAGACTTTCAGCATCCAGTCAAAAGAGTGAATCATGTTTGGACTCAAGTTGTTATTAATCCAGGGTGAAACTTGTCTGGAGGAATGATTCAACTGAGTGTTGCACAGGCGTAAATTCAGGAAGTTCCTCAAAGCACCTGAGCATGCAGAGGAAAAGACATCTAATAAATGGCTCCCTATAAACATTTCACTAGGCTGTAATATCAGACATGATTAAATAGCATAAGAGCCTGAGCTCTCCCTACACAGCTCTTACTTACTGGGTAACAAGAGTTAGGCGTGCTGCAGATGAGAAAAGAGGATTTTTCTTCCTCCCAGCTCAATAAAACCAGGGTTTATGTACACAACATAGCATACTTGAGCATCTTACACTTAAATGTAACACCCAGAGCATATGGAGTGAGTGCCAGGCTCTGCCTAAATTGCTTACAAGCTGAACAAGTAAGACAGGCAAAGGGGGAAGTGTTGCTAAGTGAGGAGCTGAAGCATACATGGGGCTTCAGTTCCAGCAGCAAGATCCAAGGAGGATTTATTTGGGGGTCCCACACCCAGTCCCTCACTGCCATGATGGGAGCACTGTGGGAAAGCATCCTGACTAAATAATTGTATTGGTTTGCTCTTGATGTTGGAAGTTGAGTTGTTAGCACCTTTCTAATAGATGGGGAGATATCATAAGGCCTGAAGAGCCAAACCATTTTCTAAATTGTAACCTATTTGTGTCACTGCTAGGTCTCTTTTTCCTCAAAAGGAAAAGGGGCACTAGATTAAATTCATCCAGGTATTAGAGGAATCCCAGCTCTGCTATAGATAAAACCAAGCATCACTTTCTGGTTTTAGGTGGACTATTCTAAGCACTCCTGAACCAGCATGCCTCAACATCCCAAAATGCATCCTCTCTGCTGAGCATGCCAAGGTTAGCAAGCCAACCTTGTGGTGACTGTGCAGGGGAGGACCAGAGCCAAGGCCCCCAGACAATAGATGCTCTGTCTGAAACCATTCTGGCACTCAAGAGCTGAACGTGTGCCTTTGTTGAAGATGTAGTGGACAATCCCAGTGTATTTGGCTCAGTGCAGAGGAATTTAAAGGAGTCTGAAAGTGGTTATAGATAAGGTCAGACATTCTAGGGAGATCTTCATGGCTTTCAAGTATATGAGCCTAAAGGAATGGCTATGAAGAAATGTAAGACAATCCTCTGCTGCCTGTTCCATTTCTCATGATGGGATATGCATTGACACAGACAAAATTAGTCCGTACTGGATGTTTTCATGCACCTTGTTTCTTGAATTTTCCCTGAGATTCAGTCTGTACAAGCAAATATAGCAGCAATTCTGAAAGAGGGAAGAGTTAAGATTATTTTGACAGTGTACCAATATTTCCTACTTTTCAGAAGTTTAAATTTGCATTAATTTTTCATATTGTGCAGAGAATTAATCCTCCATGCATTTTGGAATAATATGAGACGCCATTAGGCAATGTTAACTTTGTGCTAAGTTTTTTGGCATAAGGTGCTGTATGCTTTAATCTATTTGCAAATCAAAAGCCAACACTTTGCACACTTCAGTGAAAAGCCAGAGGCAGCCTGCCCCACTGGAAAGGTCACCAGATTAGGACTCAAGGGGACTCTTCGAAGTTTTGCCACTGATTTACTGTTCAATCTTGGCCAAGTAATCTCTTTCCTTTGTGCCTCTAATTTTCCTCCCATTCTTTGTGTTTTCTATTCAGGTTGCAGTTCTTTAGAGCAGGAGCAGCTCTCTCGTTTTGTGCTGGTCCTGCCTCAGAGCGGGCTCTCTCTCCTAGCTGAAGAATTCCTACTAGATCCTACCACAACAAAAAGAGTTCAGAGCCTAAACAGTTCAAAAGAGTTTGGCTTTCATTGACAGGATCTTCAGTCTCTCCCACTTGCTTCCTTAACACAAAGCTTTTCAGAAGAAGTACCAGCCACCTACTGAGTGAATAAATTCCCAGTCAAAGGGTTAAAATAACAAACTCCATTGAATAAAGAGGAGAAAGGTGTTTAAGAGGAACTCAGATCATATGGTAAACTAGGTATTAGTTAATCAATAGTACTCAAAGGTGAAGGCCATATGGAGGAGCCAGAAATCATTGCACAAGTTAAGCAAAGTTTAGCAAGCCTGATTAAGCAAAGCGTTAACTATTTTCTGTGAAAAGTTCCACCTTTCCTCTAACCTTGCTCTGGTAATATACACCAATCTTCTCTGGGACTGACTCATGCATTAAAGGCTTCAGTGGAAGTTTTGAGACCAATCCATGGACAATACTTCTTTATTGTCCAGACAGTTCATATACTGCACGTTACATATAATTCTCCTGTTCACTGGACTCTCGATCCAAACTCTTCTGGTAAAAGGGCTTGTGGGCAGTTTACTTTCTGTCCAATGACTTCATTGCAAAGGATTTTTCTTCTCTGTTGAGCTTGCCATGTGCAAGCTTTCCTTCGTCTTGTTTCCCTCCTCTTGTTTCCCAGTTTCTGGAAATAATTTGTGGTTTGGAAATGGAAATGTCCTTGTAGGCTTCAAACTGTTTAGAGCCTGCCATACCAGATGAGTTCATTGGATCCATCTAATCTGCTCTCCTCTTGCCATTCATGACCAATACCTGTTGCTTCAGAAGACAACACAACTGCACGGTAGCTACAGGGCACTTCAGCTTCAGACAGAGTCCTTTTCCTGTGAAGAGCTGACAAATCATCCTTCCCACTTCCACCCTGAACTGCCCCAGATTTTCTCAGAGGGTTTCTCAAGGCATCAGCTAAAGGACAGGGATCCCCCACAAGGGTAAAGAGACTTAAGGGGGACAAAGTACACTGGCACATATCAAAAAAGGGCTTCCCAAAATGTAGCACAACAAACACAGCTCAACCCCTTCCAGGACAGTCTTGGCTCGTTTCCCCTGTTCAAAGAAATTGGCAAGCAAATCTTTATTGTAAGAGACAGAACAGAAGCTGGAGGGGAGGTACTGAAATCTGGGGATAATTCACAAAATCCTGGCCTGTGGTGTAGAAGGAAGCTAGTGTTATACGTCTATCATTTGTATTTCTTTTGTTACTGCTGCTAGATTTAAGCAGATATAAGCTACCTGGAAATGATCACGTCTTATTTTCAGCTAACATGATTCCTGATTGCTTTTAAACTAACAGGAAGCAGGTAGAAGCTAGGACAGACATTTTTTGGCTTGCTCATTCATGTCAAGGTTGTCTGACACTTCACAGATATCCTACATATCGCAGCAGGATTACTTTTTCAATTAAGTACAATTTAGTAAGACAAAGATACCAGATTTGGTCTCTTAAAAGTCTGCCATTTTGGCAAAAGAGCACGACCATAGCTCTCCAAGCCTGGTGACTCCATAGGCTCATGCCTTGTCTTTTCCCATGGCCAACAAGTAATGTCAAAGCCACAAAGTTGGATTTGGCTCTCTGTCCCTGAAGACCTGGCGGACAACCATCAGGAATCCCACCTGTACTCACCTCAATCTGAGCTGGGCTTGCCTTCATGCCCGCAATGGGTACACAGAACCAAGGGCACCACTCTTGGGATGAGGGAAGCTTCAAGCGGGAGTCATGTGCCAGCGGAAATGATGGGATGTGTGGTGTTACATTGCCACCTTGTGGAGAGCTCCCACTGGAGACCAATGGAGAAAGATGGCTGACTATTAAGTTGTGGGCTGCCAGAAGGTCTCCCCATTGCTGTGTGCCCATGGCTGGCTAAGCACTTGTGCCCTTGCTGTGGCAGAATGGGCCACTATGTGTTATTTCTCCTCCAAGGGGTGAAGCACGGGAGCTGCGCGCAAGGCCTGGAGGTCCCGTGCATGGGCAACATCATCCCATTGCTCCAGTGCCTGCATTTACAGGCTTGGTATTAGAGTTTTGCATAGATGTTGCCAATGTGAACCAAGGGTCTGGTCCTAGCTCAGCCTGCGGGGTAGGAGTCTGTTATCACAGTTGCCAGGGACTCTTGCAGTGCTGCTATCCACAAAAGAAGAGTACAGCTGTGCTCTGTGAGTCCAAGCCCCCACAAGCTCAAGGAGCGAACGAAGGAAAATGTATTTCCTTTCATTAAGTGCAGAAGAAGCCTCTGGTGGCAATGCTTTTTTTATTAGTGGTGTCCCCAGAGAGGTTCAAATACATAAACCCACAACATGCTCCTCCTGTTTGTGTGATGGAGTGCTGTGTTGACAGACTGGAAGAGAATTACTGACAAATGCTACCATGTGGACTCTCACAGTGATACCATGTATTGATTTCCATCTGGTGATGATGTGCGCTTTTGCGATTGCATTGACACTATTCTCCCTCTTAAGAATCTGCAGACTGAGTTTCTGAGTGAAAAGAATTAGCATTGTTTATTATTTACTCAGTACTAGAGGAGGTCTGCAACTTTATGGGCCCTTACAATTACAATGAAAAAAAAAAAAATCACAGGTCTCTGTCCCAAGGCCCTTAGCAAGAAGAATTAAACATAATAGAGAGAAGCAGGAAAACCCTGAGAAGATGGAAAGATGGGTTCCAAGAGCAGGAACATATGACAAGTGGCACATGGATAACTCCTTATTGCCTATGCATCAATTTGAAGAACAGTTATGGCTCTACATGAGGTAAAATACATCCAGCACTGATTAGAAGGAGCAAGCTGCCCTCCCAGGTTGCCCTCTGCCAACCCATCCTGCACTGAGTGTCTGGAAGTAAATAAGAAAATCCCTCAGCTTTGGGAATTGTGGTAGATCACACAAGTATCTGAAGTGTGGGCTGAACTTTTCAAGACCTTGAGAGAGGAACAGTCTTTGATTTCAATGAAATATGATACCTCCTCAAAGAAAGGGTCACATTCTTTGAAATGCAAGATATAGACAACTAAGGAGAGGATGGCCAACAACAACAGGACATGAATGCCAACATGTCCTGAGGGGAGTAAAGGCAGTAAATTTGAGTTCCAGAGGTTTGCCATGGGACTTTTGCTAAACCCCAGTTGCCAGCATATTCAGTGTCTCTTAGAAACAGACCTACAGAGGTGTGAAAATGCTCTGGTACTCACAAGAAGCACAGACTGTCACCTTTTTTCGAAAAAAAGGTTTATCTTGGTAAAGGCAATGGCATTAGTAGAGTATATTTGTTTTGCTCCAAGACAGGTAATTTGATACCTCATGAGGTCTTAGCTTAGCTGAGGCACAAATACTTCGCAGCGTATGGAAATAGTAAGGCATGTACTAGACCTACCAACATGTATTTCAGTGACAGCTTTCAACATATTGTTATTAACTGGGAGGCATTATCATAAATGGGAGCATTATTAGCAAGATGCTTTCAAAAACTGGTTATTAGTCCAATAAGGTTTAGTATTTTTAATAATAACCTAGATGACACAAAATCTCTGATAGTGAGATTTGCAGGTAGTATACAAATTACTGAGATAGTATAGAAGTATACAAATTACTGAGATAGTAAAGAAGAAAGAGAACAGGCTGGATTGGGGAGCGGGGTACAAGAAGTACCTGCTTAAATTATCACAATGAAATATGTGCATTTTGCCAGAGGCAAGTGAAACTTATCATACCAGGCAATAAAAGCCAAGATTCAACTCCACCCATCTCCTGCCCCTAAAAGGCATTTAAAGTAAGAGCATAGTTGGCCTAGGCTTCCTCTATAGTCAATGAAGAAAAGATGGCACCTCCAGCAGGGAAATCTGACTGAAGTTGGAAGGGTTGAAGCCAAGGCCCTGTGTTCAGGGAGAAAAATCTGTCTTGCAAATCTGTGCATAAAGAACATCAAAATTAACCACCTCAGCATGAGATCTCAGTGCAGTGTTTGGTGACTAATATGATACTCAGGTGTAAAAAGAAGGCATTACCAAGTAGAAATCGGGAAGTGGTTTTGTCCCTGAGCTGGCCACTATTAAACTCATTAGAAGAACTCTATCTTCAGTCTTGGCATCCCCAACTCAGGAAAATATGGACATCCTAGCATTCAGACTAAAGCTGCAGAAATAATCTTGCAAGAGAAAACAAGTCTTGCAATGCTATGAGTATAAGCCTTTAATCTGATGCAATTAGTCAAAATGTGACTTGAAACTTCTATATGTAGGTACTTTTGCATGGAAAAGATGCCTTACAGACTCTTCAAGCCCTTCACCAATAGACAGGAAAAGATTCAGAGAGAATTCGGGCTGATGTTAAACAAATGCAACTGTAAAGTAGGATACAATTTCCTCACTGTGCGGGTAGTTAATACTAGGCATGTAATGAAATCACAAAACATTTGGAGTTAGTCAGACACAAACTGACATTTTAGCACTTTGGCACACATGGTTACATGGGAGTGCTTAGGTTTAAAAGCATGTGCTTGGACAGTTACTGCAAAGCAGCTGATGCATGGTAACTCATCAGCTAAAGTTAACCTGTTCTTGGATCAATGTACTTCGTGAAACATTCACTCCACAGCAGCTCCTATAAAAATATTTTGCAACCTAACTATACCCAAGAGGAAAAATACAGAGATTCACCACAGTCAGTTTTTACCTAGGGATCAAAGAAAAAGAAGCCTACACTAGAAATAATGGGATATTGAGAAGAGGAGAAAAATCAAGCTGCACATCTTTATGTCAAAGCAGTAAAAGTCACATATGGAGGATGAGGGTGGACAGCTCCATTACTACAGGCTCAGTCTTCTGCACCACAGAAGCTCTACATTCTTCTGAAAACCTCAAACTTCATTTTGTGATTCAGATATCCTCATAAACACTAAAATAATGTCAGCCTGAAGAAGCAGCTCTGATGGATGGGATCTCTCCTTTGTTTGAACCAGTGGTCTAGCAAAACCTAAAGGCATTTTTTTCAATGGCAGTTGGTACATCCTTACAATTATCCCAGCAACAAAAGCCAATATTACATGCTTCCCTCTGTTCTTGGGCAGCTTCTTAAGCACAC
>VZTR01003026.1:350860-411024 GCA_013400775.1 Chaetops frenatus
AAAACCAAAAACCATTCAGTTTTGTTTTTAATAAAAGTATATGTTGATTTAAACTGATGGCTTTTAACATCTGTTGTGCAAGTCTTTGTGGTAATAACCCTCAGAGATTGTTGGAGAGAGAGATCATTTAGTAGGTAATAAACATCAGTGATTTCATTAATGAAATATTCTAGCATAGACATTACAAATGGGAAGAAGCAAGGCTTCCACCTGCTTAATGATTTCATTGCTGAGGCTAAAACTGGCTGCTGCTGGCAGGGCAGGAGATGCCCTGATACCTCTTTCCCCAGCTGTGGGCACAGGTATGTCAAGGCACGTGCAGTGGAAGAAGAGTTGCCTCAGGGGCCTATCAGAGAGCTTCTGACTATCAACATGTGAGGCACAGATTTCGAAATGCTTTACCAATAAGGGGTTGTCCTTAGCTCCTGACATTGCTGTAACCCAGCTGACAGCTCTTTTTTGGAGCACTGGATGCCTGTTAGCTGGAAAACAGTGACACAGATTGAGCAGGGAGTACGGGAAGTTGATGGGTCATTCAAGTGAATCCAAAGAACTACAGTTCCTGGCAGAAGAGGTGAAAACCTTCTGTAGGAATCTTTTCATCTTCCTCCACTGGGAGAGGTTTTGAATGCAATTTCCAGCCAAACCCAAATTTTTTCTGGAAGTCTTTATTGATCATGTGTGTAAATGTGGAGGGGAGATCCTTCAGAGACCAGTTTTACAAACAACAACAACAACAAAGCTGAAAGCTTCAAAGACAAAAAGATCATGGGCTGGAAGAGAGAAGTTCTTTCTTTCCTGTCTTGCAGACTTTCAGAGAGCCAGAAATAAACTGAATGATGGGGAAATGCCCCTGCCCACCTGAGGGTCCAGGTCCCCCACCCACCCAGAACATATTGTGATGCCTGTTCACAGTAGTTATCCTTTCCCTGCACAGCAAAGATCAGGGCATGAGGGAGAAAAGTGTGCCTTTATATCAGGTGCCAGGATATCAGCTCATCATGGGGCCCTAGGCACAAAGAGGTGGAGTAAGTTTTCTCCCTCCTCTCCCCTTTGTTAGCTAATAAGCAGCCCCTGCCCTGCCTGAGATACTTGCCATATCACAAGCCATTCAAGGGAATGTTCAACTCCATTTCTGAACCCTGCTGCCTCCTCAGTGAGGAGAAAGGTGCCCCAAAGCCCTCTGCTACCACAGAGGCCAGTCCTGCCAGGGTAGGCTCTACACACAGTGGAGAAGCTCAGTGCTCCTCTGGAAAAAGCACATGTAGGGAGTGGGATTTGGACTACAGTGTGCTGGATCAAAAGCATCTGAACGGCTGTCCTCCCCTGTGGCTTTGCAGTGAGCTTAGGAAATCCCTGTTGAGCTGTGCTGAGGGATCCCTTTGAGGCTTCCTGGCTTCCTGCAGCCTTTTCCTCCCTCGTCAGCCAGCTAAGAGGAAACTGCTGATGCTGGCTCCCCCAAAGATATCAAGTGCTTTCCATTATTTGAGAGCACAGGTTTCCACATTTCTTTGGGAGCCAAATCCAGGGTTCTCTACAAACCTGTGGTGCAGAGGAAAGAGCTGCTTGTGTTTGCAGGGAGAAGGATCACCACCGTGCCTGCTGGCATCTGTGATGCCTCTGTCTGTGGTCTCCAGCCAGAAGGACAAAAGACACTGATTTATTCAGAGTAAAGAGCATCACCTAATATTAATGGAAACAAAATAGTGTGGTTGAGACCAAGTAAATGACTTGGAAAGACAGGATGGTTTACACTTTTTCAGATGAGCTAACAGGCCAGCCCAAAGACAGCATTTTCTAGATCTGGAAAATGAAGCAAAAAATACAATTCCAGTGACTTCTCTGTAATTACGGCTTTAGTTTGGTTTTATATGTCACTTAGCCCAAATTTAACATGTGCCACCCCATTTTCTCCCAGTGAAGACAAAGCCAGCTATTGTCATCAAGACTACAGTAAAGGAAGGGATGAAAAAGAAAAGGAGAGGATTGCTCATTTTCTTTGTTTAATAAGATCTGACAAACTGACAGTTGTCCCAGCCATTAAGGAAACTGTTACCCAATGTGTTTCATGCAGTGGATCTGTTACCCTTTTGTCACATGGTATTCAGAAAGAACAGACAGTCCCTTGACTCAGAGATAGGTGTATTGAGGCTGTATCTAAAACTGCATGGCAGACTCATGCCATGCTGTCGCCTGGGGTTGTTGCCACCAGAGACATCCAGGGGAGAGGATATGTTTGAAGACTAAGCCACGTGCAAAGGTTTCCTTCCCATGGCCACTAGGACATGTGCAGGAGAAGATGGTTTGTGCCCTGTTGAAAAGTCAGGGAGCTGAGGCACAGTCACACACCCTCCAGAAAAGAGACTTATCTGGATGCATGATTTACATGCAGGAGTTGCTTGAGAACCACTGATGACCTTATCTCCCTGTCCTAGTCAAGTTCTGGACATCCCAAATGGTCCCACAGAGACAACATGGCCCTACTGTGATGTTTTCCACTTTTTATGAAAAGGCAGTTTTAGCACACATTAAGAAGCAGAAATATTCTTTATCCATCAAAGACAGATCCATTTGGGGACAGAGTTGTTGTTATCCATAAAGCTGTCAAGAAATTCTCACAGGTTTTATCAGGTTTTCTGAACTGAACAAATCACTCTTGAATGTTTTTGGAAATCCTCATTTTTCTGACTATAGGGAGTTTTCACATTTCAAGATGTGGGGGGAAACTGCTGCTGCTTTCAACAGCAAAAATCAGTGTTTGCTAAAAGAGGCAATTTTGTTTGTTTGTAAAACATTTTGATTCTCTCTATAAGAATTTACCATTATTTAAGCATCTAGATCATAAGTAAAATATTGGTAAATAAAAAAAGGTTACTATATTTGCAACTACTTCTGCCAGGAGCTAACTGCAAGGGCTGCTTTTGACATGGATGCTGTTGCCACTGAAGCCCTGGTTGTTCCTGTGCTTGGTCCCAATTTTAAGAGATCTACCAATTTAACAAACCATTGAGAGGGCATACTGGAATGCAATATTTCATCACCCAAATCCCCAGGCTGCAACCAAGCTACTGATTTTCTTTTTTGATATCTATAGCTTGGTAATTGTTGCATTGTTCCTGTCCTCAGAGGAATGACCCTGACCAAGGGACAGCTGTAGACACTCCATCCAAGCAAAGGATGCTGCAGAGACAATGCCCATTGCCCTCACGCTTTGCAGCAAGGAATCCACATCCTTCACAAACTGCAGAGAGAAGAAGGGGACCAGGACAATGAGGTGAAAGAGTGAAAAGGCAGTTAGTCCCAAAGGGAGGCACAAAAAGAAAAATCTTTCCCTCTTCCTCGGGGACTGCCTAAAGCACTTTGATCCAATCATGGATTTAATGAGAAGGATGCCTCAGCTGTCCCTAAGCACATATCACCACTGGTGCTGGTGGACTAAGATACCCAGGGACCCAGACCACAAAAGAGAGAAGTAACCTCAGCAAACAGAAATTGAGGAGGACATTCAGTTTTGCTGCTTCTTTTATCTCTTCTTAACAGCCTAATTGGAGTCTAATGAATTCAGGGTTGGTGCTCACTGCCAGAGTCGCTTCTTTGATGTGTTTTTGGCCTCTGCGCTACAAAAATGCAATGGGAACCAAAATCAAGATATTACACCTCCATAAAGTGTCTCTGGGTTTACCATGAGATTCCAATGCCTGTGCCAAGTGACCAAAGCCACTAACAGGCTGCTGCTCGCCAAGATGTTTGGGTAATGAATAAGAAGCAGAGAGAGATGCCACTGTGAATCAGAGTGAGGAATGCACACTAATGGCAACAGAGGTGGATCCCGGGCTGTAATGTGGAACAGAAGAGTGCTGTGGTCATGCTTCTCTGTGGCTGCAGCTTGCAGGAGCAGCTGGTGGTGCCTGAAGGCCTGTGGCAGGCGAGGTGGATTTTAGGAGGTAGGTGGAGTACCTCTGCACAGGGACACAATGACACAGCACCACGAGCTGCTCACATTGCCAACAACCAGCTCACTCTCAGGCCAAGGGTCGTTCCCCACCCTATTTTAACCATTCCTGCCTTAGCTCCTGCAGACACATCTCTTTCCCACATGAGCCTACCATGCTTTGCTTGGCTCTCAGCAGGGCATCCCCAGGGGCAAAGAGTAGCCACTACAAGATATGTGAGTGACCAGCACACAGTGCAAGCTCAAGAGGCCATCACCTCCCACTGCCCACCACACACCCTGCCAGGGTCACCCTCCCACCAGTGGGGACAGCAGAGTCAGCAGGCTGCCCATGCAAGCTGCAGGCAAGGCTTGGAAAGGCCTCCTTGGGGGATATCCCACCCTGCAATGAGAGGGATCCCCACCGCCTCACTTAGATCCTCCAGGTGAATGGTAACCTGCTCTTGAGCACACATGAAAAACCTGGTGTTGTTTACCAATTAAAATATCCCAGGCCCCACACAAAATTTCCTCTTAGAGACAAATAGATAAATTATGGGATTTTGCTTCTGAAGAGGCTTCATTAAGTACGGATGTTTTCTGTTTCTGTTCAAACACCAACTAAGCAAACCCATGCTAGATGAAACGATGTATCTATTCCAAGAATCATGGCCCAAAGGAAAATCCAACTGCTTATCTGTTTCCCTGTTTGCAATCATCTTGCTCATGATAAAAAACTATGTGCCTCCCTGGAAAAATCGTGGCCAATGGCAGTTCATGTACTTGCAGAATATTCAGGGCTAAATTCCCACCTTATTTAAATCCATATAGCTATATCCATTTTAGGGAAGCTATCCCCAATTGACAGATCCTGGGAAACTGGCCCTGAGTCTCTCCCTGACTCAAGCAGTCTTTTTACCCTGTGACTGCAGGTTTGAGACACGGGCTGCTGATAAGATATGCTTCTAGTTAAATGCAGCCCTCCTTCAGTGATGATTCACATTCAAGAGTAGTTAAGTGGTCCAGCTGTTCTGGACACAAGCCTTCCCTCTGCAAGAAAAGCACTTTCTGGAAGAGGTATACTCACACATCTTTGCTGGTAAGCAGGTTATGTACACCAATACCAGAATTGAGCTCCAAAGCTAGAGCCTCCACTAGCTGCCTCCACTAGCAACAACAACAAAAAAACTTCCTGCCTTGCAGTGGCCACTGTCACCTTAGCTCCATCAGATGTGAGTGGACAGCTGCTGCATACCTTGCTCATTACCTAGGGAAGAAATCAGAGAGTCTACAACTGAGCCTCTCTGTACTCTGGAAGACTTAGGCATCCACACCAGCCACGTGTGGGTAGCATGTAATGGGCCAGTAGTAAATTAGTGTCCCATGGGACCAGCAAGGCAGTCCCTGAGACCAAGAGTTGTGCAGCTCCTGTGATCAGAAAGCATCCTCATCTTCTCAGTGGAATACATCTGTCAAAGACAAATGGAAATGGGAGACCACCTGAGCATTACCCTGTGGTTTCCCTGAGGTCCACAGGGAACTCAGTGCTCTGTTTGCTGCTCCTGGGGACCACATTGCTTGGCCAGTGCCATGAGCACATCAGACTATACACGTGCAAGCAGACATCCTCAGCTGAAGGGTTGGAACAGCTCCTTCTACTGAACATCTGGACTTACACATATAAACTACTCAACACTCTCTTCCAGAATTACAGAGTCTTTCATATCTTATCTCTCAAAAACCACTTATCAGCCCACGGCTTTCAGACTGCAGTCTCTCCAGTCTGCCAAAGTGGAACCCAGCCATGTAAAAACATGAATAACAGCAGCCCCTCTCCCCTCTCCCACGCTGATGGCTGCAGCTCCTCTGATGGGGGCTTGAACTTTGGGGGCAGCAGGAATAGCTCCATCTACCCTGCTGCTGTGGACTGGCAGAGGAAGTTCAGCAGAGTTTAACCACGGAGCAATAGATCACTGGAGCCTCCTCCCATCCCAAGCTGAGGAAGGTGCCAAGCTAAATGTACATATTTATTCTCTTAATTATGATGACAAACAATAAGGAAACATTTGTAAGCTGACATTGCTGCTGCATCGGTTTTGGGCATGCCCGAGGCCCTCTAAATCAAATGTGCACAAAAAAAAAAAACAACAACAACAAAAAAAAAAAAACATGTTTGTGCCCATAAACAAATATCAATAATAGGAAATAGTCTGGACTTTTTGTCAAATAAAGACTTCCTTCTAACTAAATATCCCTTTTGTTTTTAACACTAACAAAATGCTCTGAGAAAGTGTCATTTATGGTGTTCTGAAAGCCCTGTTCAGGAGCAGAGAGAGACTCCTTTATTGTCCTCTTCAGTTTTCCCTCTCACTTCTTTTTTTAAAGAAAAGAAAGGTGCAGAGGAGGAAGTGCAGGGAGGGCTTTTGAGCTTGTGAGCCATGAAAACACTTTGAGTTTCAGATTCATTGGGCATCAAAATTTCCACACACCCACCCCTTCCAAACTTTTCAAATCTTTCCATAAAAATTCTGAAATGAAATGGAAATTTCTTCCTCTGAGACATAAGAGATGACATCATTAGAATTCAGCATGGTGCTAAAAACGTGTGTGAGCTGCAGATATCAGTCTGGACATGGCAGCAACCAGAACCAGAGCAGACCAAGGGGGCTCTCAGCGAGCTGCCGGGGCTGGTGCTGCATCAGGCAGGATGGAGATGGGGCTGGGAGGAGGAAGGCAGTGATGTTACAGCAGAGGAAAGTATAACATAAAACAGGATCATCACTAGCTCTGGACCAGTTTAGCTAACATATTTCTTGGTTGCATGGACCGCACATGAGTCCTACATGTTTTCATTCAGTCCAAGAGAGGTCTGTTGCAAGAACAACTGTCTCTGCTTTTGTTATGAAACCCAAGTTCAGGCACAAATCTCGCCTGATGGGTCTCATTCCAGCAGCCAATGACACAATCCAGAGAATAAACACGATCATCAACTGGGAAATGCTGGGAATAAGACCTGTAATAGCAGTGGCAGGAAGAGAGGGTACAGGTGCCTTCCCTTCTCTTCCCCAAGTGTCCCCCCAACCCACATGCACTTTGGCCCCCATCAGCCAGTCTTCTCTGGCAAAAAAAACATGCTTTCAGATGCTGCTGCCAAACCTCAGAAATGTATATTGCTGTTCTGGCTATGTTCAGGAGGAAGGGGAAGGGAAAGCAGTGTGCAATTTTCAACAGTTTCTCCTTGGAGAGGGGCCCCCTAATTTTCTGAAAGGGGCCATCGAGGAGGGGGGGAGAAAAAGCAAGAGGCTCTGTCCCATTTTAATCCCTTTTCCCAAATTAGTTATATATGGGGAATTAATGATGGAGTTCCCTCTTTGGGCTCTGAGCCTCAAAACATTTCATAACATGCAGAGCCCTTCTGAAATCTTTTGATCACATCCCTTCTGAGATTGCTGTGTTTATGTGCAGAGCTGTGCACATGGGCAGATGCTGAAGGGAAAGATGGGGAGCAGACAAATCCTGCACTTGTGGCACTGCAGGTAGGGTTTGCAGGACAACCCCAGCAAGGGGAAAAACCCAGGAAGAAACCGCAATACAGAGAATAAAACAACTGTGGGACAAAGATCACTGGCACTGCTGTGAGAGCTCTGCAACATCAGCCACAAATCTCTTCCATGCCGCTGTCAGGACAACCTACCTGGAAACTTGAAGCTGGCTCTTTGCCGTGTTGAAACCTAGTACAGGGACTGCTGAGTGCTCTTTATTCAATGGGAAATTACCCAGTCTGCACAGAAACAACCCAAAATAAAGATATTCACCCAACCTTATGGTCTGCATTGGCCAAACAGGTTTGACATCAAGCAAGGACCACTAAGTGCCAAGCCTGGAGATGATTTCCACAAGCCAATGAGAGGCTGGGGACCTTGGAATTACAGAGCATCTCCCTGCCTTACATGCTTTGATTACAGTCCTTTATAGCCTCAAAACCTTAAAGACAGAATAAATTGCCACTGGAGATAAGTCATTTAGGATTCTGCAGTCCAGTCACAGTTTTTCAGCTGACCAAGAAGGGCAAAACCCTCTCCTCAGATTAACCAGCATGAGGTCTGCGAGCCAAGACCCTCAAAGGCATTAGATTCTCTTAGAAATCAGTGGTGCTTAAATATTTTAGTAAATATATTAAAGGACCTGGACTGAAATACCAAAACCCACCCTCCTAAAATGCTATGTTAAGTGTCTGGGAAAGTTTACAAACTTTTGGGAGTCTAAGCAGGGGTATTGGTGTTCTGCTAAATTTTACTCAATACTGCTTATTAAACAAGACTTTAAGCAGTTTTATTAAAATTAATGGTAAAGAGGTTTACTTTCTCCAGTGACAGTGCTTTGTATGGACACATTCAAAGACATTTACTTCCATTTGGTTAAACTTCTTAACTGACTCTTCTAAATGTTTCCACATGGTGGCTTGAATTTTTTTTTCTTTTTCTTTTTCTTTTTTTTTTTTACTAAATCAATTTTAAACCAATTTTCATTACATTGGTGGTTTTGCATGTCCACAAGGTCTGTGGGCCTCTTGGATTTTAAAACTTGGCTTGAAATTCAGCCCAAAATGCCAAGTGCTGAAACCCAGTGAAAATGAAACCACTACAATCTATAGGGGAATCTGCCTGCCACTCAGCCCTGCCCACGCTGCTGGCCTCACTGAGAGCACCTTCCCTGGGGCACAAGTCCTACACCAAACTGCATGCTAGGAATGGCTAAAATTCACCTCTGGACACTGCCACTGCTCCATCCCAAGCAGGTTTGGGATTTGGCAGCAGTGAGCTCAAATCCTGGCTGGTGGAAATTGCTTGAATCACAGCCTGTCAGAAGATCAAAATCCTGATCAGGAGCCTCTTTAAAACTGTGGCTTCAAAGCTGACTGGAAACCTGGCCCTGGACTTCCCTGCAATTCAGCTTGGGTTTGCAAACTTGGCTGGTGTTAGGTTTATTGCACCTAGTTTGGGGCTTTATTGTGAACATTTTGTGGAGATTCAGCTCTTCAAATTAAAAGGGCTCTGTTGTTCAGAGCCTGGCCCAGTGTCCCTAACATCCATAAACTCCACACCAATCTATTTATCTTCGTGCAAAATTAACTGAGGGTCTGATGTTTTATTTTCAAGGTAGAGCTCATTGCTGTGTGTTACCAAGTCAGTAAAACTGGATGGATGGATGGGTGGATGGATGGATGGATGGATGGATGGCAGGGAAGGAGGGATAAGAACTATTTACTGCTGCAAAATGGAGGGCCTTGACTTACAAAGCAACTTTTTAAACTGGTGAGGAGCCAGGTTTGTTACAGTCCTGTTTTCCACCACTGAGTCTAGTGAGGAAACCAAAAAGCAAAAAGGTGTCTTGTAGAAGCGCCCAGCAAGTGGGATGCTTCAAAGCAGAGTCAGCAGCCTTAAAAGAAACGCCAGCAGGGGTGAAGATTTTTTGCCTCCCAGAAGGTTTGGAGCAATGAAGAAAACCAATAATACTGCTGGTTTCCAACACTACTACTTTTAATACCTCTAGAAGTAGAAATGAATGGGTTTATGTACTGTTCAACTCCTTTTCCCCCACAAAAGCCTTCAAAAATGGTGACCGTTCAAAGCAGAGCAAAGATGGTTCTTGGCAAAGGTTCAGCATGGCTCTTGTTACTGGGGGAATGTGGTCATGCTGCTGAGAGAGTGGCCTAGGAGTCAGGCCACTCTTCTTGGCTATCCCACCACCCCACCGTGTAACCCTGGAAAGTCACGTTTCCCCTCCATGGCTCCAAATTCCTTGCCATCCTGCACCTCATAGCTATTCAGGCTGCCAGCTTTATGGTCCAAGTCTGTCTCCTACAGTTCTAGCTACCACCATAATTACGAGAATTTGATACATGCTGCATTCCAGCAGCCCTTCCCACAGAGCTTTGTTAGACACCATGCCAGCTTCTACCACCCCTTCCTGGGATGTACATGCACTGTGAAGGACAATCTGCCCTCATCACCCACCAGAAGCCCCCAGATTCCAGCCCCAAAGGGACTACGACCCAGGGAAGCACTGTTTAGCAGGGACAATGCAAAGGTGTGCTCTTGAAGCACAAGAAATATAAGAGTTTTGCCCTGAGGTGCACCTCTGCCCCAGCATGCATTTGTCATGACTGCTTGAGTAAGGCGAGGGTTTATCCCTGACCTCAGAGGGCTGTTGAGCTTTCTGGCAATCCCCTGACTTTGCAGCCTGACATGCATGCACCTTTTTTGCAAGCTGTACTGCACTGCATGCAGTCACAGGGTCCTTTCTGACCAGTGCAGCCCAAAGCACCAAGAGAATGTCTGGGTGTGACACTAGCCACCTCTTTTTTTGACAGGGGCTGAACCTCTGCTGTGCCAGAGGCAGGATTTTTACAAACAGAGTAGGGGACCTTTTTCTTGCCTGTTTTGCTGTAAGGATCCTTAACTCCAGGAACCACCACACCACGAAGTGCACAGGTTCTGCTTCTGCTCCAAAATCTCATTAGAGGCTGTTCCTCAAATGCCTTCAGGCAGCAGCTTGCTCAGTAGCTGCTAAATTATCTCTGGGTAAGGCCTCCCATGCTGGGCATTGGGCACACACACATGGAAAGACAGTCCCTGCATGAAGACTTCCCAGACTCCACAGGGAAATGACACAAAAGGGAGGAGATGAAACAGTATTAGTGAGATCACCATGCAGAGAACTGGTGAAGGTGGGATTAAAGCTCAGAGAGCAGCACTCAGCTGCCCTGCACACTGGGGCACTGCTTGCATGGCATTTCCATGCACGTACACAGACATACACACACAGATATGTGTGTGCATGCTAAACAGGTATGTGTGTAAGGATGGACATGGACACACAAGCTGCTTTGACACAGACTGAATGTGCATACACATGCACATCACTGCTGCAAGTGGCAGGCTGTGGGTTGCCCTGTGCTGCCTGCCAGGTGCTCACAGCCCCTCATGGAGTGTCCCCCCTGACCTGACCCCGCAGGAACAGTGCCCCATTATGACTTCTCCAGGCTGAGCCAGCACAAGAAGCTGGGATTTCCAAAGGTGCAGGCAGGACAGGCAGATGATTGCACTGAGATACCATCTCAGCTCCTTCTCAGAGTTTGGTGCTGTGTGTTTTATCAACAAATAATAATGTCTTTACTACTGCCAGCCCTGCTGAACCACTGAAGCTGCAGACAAGCAAGCTGTGTTTGCTTCTCTTGCATTTGTCATCAACACAATGGCCAGCCAAGTTCTCATTCCAGCATCTTACTTGTTGGTAACAACAAAAACAGGCAAAAAGGGAAAAGCTGATTTTTGGCAGGCTGTGGGCATTCAGAAGTGTAGGTTTAGATAGGTAAAGTGAAAAAGCCCCTGTATGAAAATCACTGGGGAAATAGAAACATTAGGAAGCAAGAGTTTAAAAGCAAAAAGTAAGCTGGTTAGGTTTCCAGATTCTCCTATTTCTGCTCTCTGGGGTGCTGTTGTGTATTAATGCTCTCCCTTCACCAACACAGGGGGGCCTCAAGTCAAGTGGCAACTGAACTTGGTCAAGAGACCATGAAACTTTCTGCAAGTCTTTCACTTCCCGAGGGCTGCTCTCAGGGACCATTCCAGGTCTGGGTCACGGTCCTGATGTTTACAGGATGCCGAGCTCAGGGCAGGGAAAATGCAGGGAAGAACCGCGACAGACACCACTGAGGGAATATCTCTGGAGTATGTTAGTAGGTTGCTGAAAGGGAGGAACAGTTTTGAAACATGAGCACAGAGATAAAAATCTATTCCAAGGTGAGGATGAGCTAAATACGTCAAAGGCCTTTCAGCACAATCTGGGCGCATGTGAACCCATCTAAATAGTAAACAGCACATTTACTACTAATAGCCTCCTAATTTATTTATGGAGCCCCACCACACCTCAAATCTCTGTCATCTCCTTCACACACCAATCACCTGGCACCAGAGGAGCTCTGTTCTGCCCAGCCTTTGCTACCTGTTTTTGGAGATAAGAGCTAAATAACAGAGCCCTGCAAAACATGATAAGGCCCACGCTTCAAGATGGTTGACTGAAATTACTCATTTTCCAACTTGGGGACGTTTCACAAGCTGTCTTAGTGCCTTGGAGCACCTCAGGCAGCAGAAGGAAAAGGAAATACAGGCACAGAAGCCAACACAATCAGCCCCAGGGTTGGGGAATCCCTCCTTGCATGTATACATGTGCATATGGATATATATCCACGTTCGTCACTGCTATGGCAACTAAGACAACAAAGATATCCTTTTAAAGGCCCTGCAGTAAGGAGGAAAAATATTTTGCTATATATATCACTGCCTATTGACGTCACAAAATAACTTAAAATAAACTAACCTGTAAGTTTGGATCACGCTGGTCCTTTTTCCTCCTCTGTGGATATTGGAATAACGTTCACGTCACAATGACCATCTGTTACCTTTCATGGAAAAAGTAACCAAAGAGAGCTGAGCTAGAAAGTTTTCTATCAAACCCTCTCACACACCCTCACTGAAGCAACATTAAAAAACCCCCTCTCCTAAAACCTATGGAGCACTGTATCCTGAGGGTCTCATTTAGTACTTCCACAGGCAAAGCCCATGCTGACATCAGAGGGAAATTGCTAATTTTGGTAATTAGTTAAAACTAAGAGCCTGAGGTAAGATGTGATAATTAATTCAGCAGAGCATCTAAAGAGTTCACTGGGAAAAAAAAAAAGCAAGCTGGCAGAAGTGAGTCTGGGCTGAACTGTAAAAATAAAACATTCCATTTGAAAGTGATTTTAGGAAGTTTGTTTCCACAGCCAAGATCTTGCAGATCAGGGCATCCTACCCCTTGTGCATGTGTATGTAGCACCATGCAAACTGGGACTGACATGGCTTGTGCTCTTTCCACTAATGCTACCAGTGCAATTATTTTGTTGACAGCACTACCAAATAAGTTTCTGCTATATATCCAATAAATACAGGTAAATGTATTTATGAGGCAGAGAGGAAGGCAGGGAATCAAGGGCTTTATTTTTCACCAGTCTGTACCAATACCACCCTACTAAAGTCAAAGTCCAAGGTAATCAAGCACAAGCAATGCAGTGGGGAAGCCCTGCAGGGGAACAGGCTGGATGTTGGTGATGGCTCACACCTGCAAGGCATGGGGGCATCTTTGGCATGGGACTCCTCTACAGCTCCTTGCCTAGTGCCCAGAATCAATAAATGCAGCATCTCCCATCCCTTAGCTAGCAGGAGGAGATGAGAAATGCTCCTCAGATATGTTCCTATCCCAAATCATCTATTTTGCTCACCTCAGAAACATTGTGGGGAACCCTCTCAAGTCCCTTTTGGCTCAATGTGTGTTTTAATCTGGCTTGAAGGAGGCTGAACTGCCTGCATGTCCTACCAGGGCCCCACCGAGTGGGTTGAGGTGTTCTCAGAGCATGAGATATGCCATGATTCTCTCGAAAGCACCAGGGGTGTTTCAAAGCAACAGAATTTATTAGAGGTTTTTTTGAAGGCAGATCTCTCTTACTCAGTCTGGTGAGTTTGAACAGATATAGCAAATGCAATGAGTCACTGGAGCATTGTGGGCCGTTATATACTATTAAGTCATCTGCAAGCCCAGGGTGAACCCATTTGCAATGTGGTATTACATGGCCACTTGGTGTGTTGTGGATTTGGGTCTGTTCCTCCTCTCCTCAGGGTTTGTTTTTCTTCCTTTTTTTTTTTTTTTTCCTAAGTCAAGCTACAGACTACAAATAACAAGAGCTAACACAATTTGAGCAGGTTTGAATCAGACTTATGAAGGAAAATCAGCAATCACATAGGTTTTTAAAGGTTCAGAAATTTGCCTTTCCTCAACTTCCTCTAGGTTGCCTGGTTTTCAAAACTGCTGCAATTCTCACCTCTCCTGCTCATCTGTCCCAAGTTTCCCTCTAAGCACAGGAAGTCAGAGAGTTTGATTTAGCCCTGGGCTGCAGAGGAGCACTGACAGCCCTCATCCAGCAACAGGGTGCTTCAGTATCCTGTGTTACTTAACTCCCAATTGTTGTGCATTAAGATACACATCTGACTTTTCTCACATTTTCTGTTATCTCCCAAATTTACCTGCAGTCTCTTGTGTCATCAGTCAGTCCAGCTCTCTCTTAAAACACTTTCCTGGAGTGATTTGCCTAGAGATTCCCTTCAGTGGCTCTGCCTGCAGGGCCTTCATATTGTGGACTTGCATAAAAGACATAATGGAAGAGCCCCTCCTTATTTTTAATTCTTTATACCATCTACTCTCCCTATATATTTTCTCTCATGGTAGAGGAAGGCAGATAAGTATCTTTCTGGAGATCTCCCTACCTTTCCTCACCTGCCTCTATGAATCTGGGAAGACAACACACTAACATTTCTACTGACTGTAGTCTTCTTCAGTCCTGATTTGTGGAAGCTTTCAGAGAAACACCTCTGACACAGCACCACCCCTCATCCTTTTCCCAGTAAACACCTTCCTTTGCTTTCTTCCTCTACCCCATTTCTAACACCCTCCTTTATGCCTTCATAGGAGATCACACAGACAACCAAAAGCCCTGCTGAGGGCTTCTTTCACCTTTTATTAATGCCAGGTGCCACCTCCTCCCATCACCCTAATCAAATCCAAATGGGATGTACCAGGTTCTCCAAGAGGCCCTGCACCTCTCTTTTCAAAGAGGGAGCTGCCCTTGCAAGGTCTGTTGCTATTTTCTGGAGAAAATATAGCTGAGACAGGTTTATCTCAAGACCATGATGGTTGCTAAACAGCAGAATAAGGAAGGAAAAAAAAAAAAAAAAGAAAGCTATAACTGGTGGTTGCACAAAGTAGTTGGATGTTTTACCAAGGCTGAAATACTAAAAATATGGGAAGTTTTTATAGTACTCCATGCTGTATCTAGAAAGCTATAGGATCACTGTGGGACGAGTCAGACTGGCAACCTTATGTCTGACATAAGTTATATCTGACAGCTGCTAGTCCTGAGGTGCTTGGCAGGGAGAAATCTAGCTCTGACACCACAGGCCAGAAATCAGAGGAATGCCTTTTTCTCTACTCACAAAGAAGAAACATATAAGCAATATGCTCTAAAGCAGAGACTGCATAAAAAAGGCTGTCCACAGAATAACTTACAACTGATCTCAAACTGAATATGGAAACAGGTTGCTTTGAAGATGTCTGTCAAAGACCCTGGTTAAAGCCCCAATAGTGGCTAAGATCCAAGAGAAAGAGAAACAGAGAGGGGATAGGGGGAGGCCTAGATTGAACAGTCATTTGTCAAGAGAATTGAAGTAGAAAAATAAAGTGGAGTTCAAAGTCTGTGTCTGGGGAAAAAAAAAAAAAAGGTATGTATAGCTACAAGCACAGCTGAAACAAGCCAGACTTGGTGGGAAAATGCTGCAGCACAACCCCTGGTGTGCATGGCACTGTGAACAGCAGCTCCCCCAGCCCACTGAGCTTCTCCTCAGCTGCAGCAGAGGTACCTTGAGCAAGGAGGGAAGCACCAGGGGAGACAGGCAGGCTTGGGTGGGATGGTGATGAGAAGCCTACTCTGCACACACATGGTTTGACACTCTCAGTCTTGGGAAAACCCAGAATGGGTGGGTTTGTTCTGCTCTTCAGGTACACCTCCCCAGATGCAGCCATGCTGGATTTTTACCCTCTCTGAGATGAACCTAGGCTTGGCTGTGGACATTTTTGAGGACCAGCATTCTGCAGTTTTCTCAGCCCAGCAGTGGTACTTCTTACCTTTTAATTCCCAGCTTTGCAGAAAATTTTCCTGCCTTGCTTTCCTAAAAGCAAGTGCAGTTTGGGCTACCTGAAGTTGGCAACACTGTTTGCTTAGACACCAATGTCCAGAAAAGAATGGGTCATGCTGGTAAGGGTATTTCTTTGAAAGCTGTGTACAGACTACATGCATGTGTGTATTGGGATGAGCCCTGAAGGCATCACAAACAGCACACTTAGAAAAGCTCCCCTTGCCTGAAGGCACAAAGGATGGGAACTGGGTAAGTTCAGTCTGTGGATCAAAAGTGGATAAGAAGGACTAACTGGCTTCTCATAAAAGACAAAAAGATGGAGCCTTCTCTTTCTGCATGCTAAAGCATCAAAGACATTAGAGGAGGATTATCCAGAAACCAGCATATGCTGGTTCTTTTTTTATGCTGAATGTGTCAGCAAGGTCTTGGCAGACTGTGGGGAAAAAACAGACTATCTATAAGATTTCAAGGTTGTCACAGATCAGTAACCTCAGCCGAGGTCTGTTATAGTCATTCAGCAATGACCCCATCTCTTCTTTCATCTTAGGATTCCACTAGTTTCATCCACTTGCTTGCTTTTCTTCCTTTTTTTTCCTGTTCATCCTGCAAAACAAAATACCACTGCCTTGTTCCTTCACTGGAGTTTCAGCAAGACTGTACCCTCCTGGTGGAGTTTCGCCACATATGTCACAAAGTCACACGATGCATTGCCATGGAGGAGGAAATGTCACATATATAAATACATCATTTCGTGGAGGAAATGTCAGGCCAGCTGAGGACCTGGCAGAAAGGTGAGTCACTTCAGGCAAGTTGGTTTAGAAGATAAGGGCAAAGCTCTGCAAAAGCAAGTCCTTCTGGGTGGGTATCGCTCGAGTTGGCCAGGTCCTCAGTGGATACAAATTGTCATAGTTCCATGCAAATCATCTGGAAAATGATACCCTGGTTGGCAAGCTGCTAAGGTAACGAGTATACCCCAGGGCAGTGCCAACTAATGCTGGCTGTGGACCTGCCCATTAGCTGTACTGGTAGTATCAGCTTATGTGAACATATTTGTGGCTCTGGTAAACCTGGAAAAAATGACATTTCCATGGGATTGATGAGAAGTGAAACATTTGATGCCTTGGTCTCAAATTTTCTGCTGTCTTCCACAAGAAACAAAGGGCAAGGTTTTACAAATGGCCTTCTCTTTTTTCCCCCTTTTGGGGCAAATGTAGGAAAAAGTGTTATCTACGGAATTTCAGAACTTGTTCTTTAACGCAAAACACCAAAACCACCAAAAATAACATTCTCCTGGAAAATGTAAGATATAACTTTGCCCTAAGCCAAAATTGCATACTGATTGCTATTCATCATTCTGCTCCCCTCCTATGTACTCTATAAGTCTCCAAAATCCTACACGGCAGTCAAAGTTCAAGGGGTAGCTGGATGAAGCCACTCTTTCCAAAACAGGTATTTCCTACATCTCTGTTCAGAAATGTCCCTCTCCAGAAAAGACTGGACAGCTGTTCTTTGTTGATACCCAGTCTCCCAGGACCTTCGGCAAACACATTCAGGAACCTGGTTACAGTCTAGGATAATATTTCCTTCCAGACTCGTCAGGATATGATAGGTTTTTTCCAAGTCACCAGTGCAGGCACACAACCTGAACTCCAAAGGACAACTCCACAGCCCTTGTGCTGTGTGTTGAGCCTGCAGCCCACCTCATCTATCCAGCTGCAGGAGAACCCACCCTAGGATGACACTCCAGTACTAGAGATGTGAAAGCCTCTCCAGATTGTGGGGAAATCCAGAATGTTATCAGCTGCTTCTCCTCAACCTAGCAGTAGGAAACTTCAAAAGATGGGTGTGCACTATGGATTTCTCCACCAGCTTCCACCAGCCATTTTGTCCATTACTCCTTCTTCTTCCACATTTATAAAATGGGAGAGGAAATATTTGCCTCCCTTAAGATGATCAGATTCATTAGGGCTCTCTTCCTATGTCTTAGCTTTTACTCACTCCCCTGTGAGAGGATTCCTACAGGTGTGACTATAGCTTGAGTATCAAGGAAGGGCCACACACAGCTTTATAGTTGTGTCCTGTGGCATCACTGTGTACCCTGCAGAGGTCTGGAAGTGGTCCTTGCTCCAGGCCTGGCTGCAAGAAACTGTGTGGGTTTGTGTGCTTTAAATAAAAGGGCACCACAAAAGGCTCAGAGCACACTGTCTCAGCACAACCCTGCCCCACTGTATCTCTGTCCCCTGAGCCCTACAACACTCCCAGGGCACTAGAGAAATTCTGAATTGCACCAGGCTCACTTGTCTTCTCAGTGTTCAGCACCAGCTGAGGACAGATCTATGCTTTGCTTTGCTTTGCTCTTCCTGTGTTTATTCCTAAGCCAACCAAAACACTCTCTGTGCTGCAGAGCAAGTCACCTATGACACGGGACCCTTATTTTTGAGCTAGGGGTGAACTGAAGACATGAGTCTGCCAGATCATCTGTGGAACATGCTGCTGGCAGATGGTATATAAACATTTGTTTTCTTATTACTCAAGAAGGGAAAACAGTTGGGAAAGCAAAAGTTTCTTCTTTTTTTTTTTCAAAAATTTAAGCTAATGAATGGAAAAAATCAACAAACTTCTGAAATTCTTTTTGATAAACAGGATTATGTCTTCAAAAAAAAAAAAAAAAGACGGATTTGGCAGGGTTGAAGTCTGCTATTTTTCATTAGGACAAGATGATAGTATGGCAGGAATGCAGGACAGAGGGGTGCAGATGTGTGAAAGCATTTAGGAAAAGGCACCTAGGGATTAGAGAAGTGCCTGTTCCCAAAATGGGTTGATCTGAGGTAAAGGAAACCTTTGGGATAGGAAGATAGTAAACCCCTTCCCCGCCCCTTTTATAGTGGATATAAACAGTTTTACGGTATTTCCACCAAACAGAAAAAAAAAAAAGAAAAAAAAGAAGAAAAAAAGAAGAAGAAGAAAAAAAAAGATTTCTACAACACACACATGTTCCCCGTTAATTAGGACTGCTGTTCACAACGCGTTGCGCCAGAGCTGCCAAGAACTGTCAGAGGAAGGACAGGGAAGCCCAGAGCGGAGGCTCTGCTGCCTCCCGGGGTCCGCCCGCCCGGCCAGAACCCAGTCCCGGCTCGGCGCTGGGTCAGCCCCCCCCGCGGCTGGGTCGGGGGTAGGGCAGGCAGCCGGGCTGGAGGCAAGGAGAAATGCCCAGCTGCACAGGCAGCCCCTGCTTGAATGTGAATTCCTCCCCCCAACACTCCACTTCAGCTGCAGACATTTTCCACAGAAATTCTGGCTATGTTCGCTTTTGGTTGAGACTTAGGGACTATTTTTGGCTTTTTTAAAACATGCTTAGGGGAGGCGCCTTCTACTTTTATTCACATAAGGATCCTTATTTTTATGTATTAAGGGAGATGGAAAGAGGAGGGGAGGCAGGGTGAGAGAAGAGCTGCTTTATGCTTTCATTCAGCTATAGAACAACAACACAAATCTACATGCAAGCTGCCTTTCCTCCTCGGCAGGCTGCAGACACTCTCTTTGCTGTAGCAGAGGCCACCCCTAGCATCCCAGTTTTCTCAAGCCATCACTGGCACAGAGAGCTGACCTCCGGCTTTTAAACATCTCTCACCTTTGCACCTCCTTGCAGGCACTTCAAGGGCTGGGAGCAGATTCATCCTCTTCCTATCAGATCCTCTCCTCTCAGCTCCCCCCTGAACTACTCCCTTCCTTCAAGCTCCCTGGGTGCTGGTCTGGATTCACCACTGGTTGTGGCCGAGGTTGCACACTGATGTGCACTCTGGGCTGACTCATGTTAGGGTTAAAGCAGGGTCCCGATCTATCTTTTTCCTCTTTAAACCAATGTAGGAAATAGTGTTGCAACAGTGCAGCAAAGTTCACTGCAGGATCTTGAAGGAGGGGGAAATGATTGCATTTTAAAGTAAAAATTATTTCCCCACACTTGTATACTCACCGTGTCCAAGCAGCCAGGCCATCAGCAGGCATCAAGATGTGTGTTCCAAGTGCCCAGTCCAGGATCCCTTGCGAGGACACGGAGGAGGAGAGACACCAGCTATCCACCAGCACGTCTCCTTGACTCCTTGGAGGTTGGTGATGATTTGCTTGTTTTGGATCTTCCTTTTTGTACTGTTTAGTAGCAGACAGGGATTAGCCTCTCCACCCTGTCCCACCTCAGTGAGTCATCCAAACGGACTCGCTGTCCTTAGGCTCTCCGTCCGGGCATCCTGAGAAGTTGCCCTAAGTGTGTCGAGCGGTTCATTGAGGAGGCTTCTTGCAGCTCTTCTGCTGCTGCCTCCACACCAGACACCTGCTTCAGCCTCACTCAAACCAAAGAACACCTTGGCCACAGGTCCCCGTAGCAGGAGCAGTCAGAAAGGGGAGAGCTGACGACTGCTGTCTTTTCCAATAGCTGCCTTGCAGATGCCCACGAGAGCTGGGGGCATTTCTGTACACACTCCAGCCCTCCAACTGCTGGGATGCAGGACTCTGTGTAGGCTGTGTACCTATATCTCACAAACTGGGCCATACAAAACATCTAAAGCACAACACTTATCTGTGGTAAAAATTTTGGGACACTAGGACACTATGCTATTCTCATTCTTCCTTTCAAATCCCTAAAATGCTGCTGTTGGAACTTCAGCCCTGCATTTTTGTGAGGCTTTATAGCTACAGTGATGCACATGGTCTTATGCCAAAAAAAAATTAACTACATATATTCAACTACATACATTCAACTACGTACATTCAACTGCATACATTCAACATCATCTCTACAAATACCATGTGAGGAAATCCTGGTAGCTGCTCTCCAAAGCACTGGTGACTTGTTCTTGAAAGAAAAGTCCTTTCAGACAGGCAAGAAAACATCCTGGTCTAGATTTTCAGGAGCAGGTAATGGTTTGAGTGGGTTCCCTATTGCACATCCAAAGGACATTATTTTCAGATTATGCTGGGTGCCTTTCTGCTGACAGCTTTCCTCCTAGGCATCTTGAACCAAGAGTGGAAGAAGCCACCAGAACCACAAGGATTTCTGAACTATTAGAGCAGACTGGACATTTTTTGAGGTTGCTCTTTAACAGTAACCATTTGACACTATGAATAAAGAACCACCAGATCTCAGTGCACCTTGGGAGAGCTCCTTGGATCACCTGTTCAGATGCCTGAGAGATAAGGGGAGTGTTCAGACTGAATTTCAAAAGGGCACCACAGAGCCCTTTTTTTTTTTTTTTTTTTGTAGAACATATGCTATGGGTTTTGGTTAAAATACTTCCGTCTGGGATAGTTAATATTTTTGAAAATATAAAGAATTTCTGTAGAAAGCTAACAATTTCTCTCTTATATACAACTAGTCAATTTATTTAAAAACATTTTTTCTTTGTTTTTAAAGAAAAGAGCAACCTATGTGAAGCCTTTCAAACATCTCTCCAATTCTAATGACATTTGAAAATCTAGTTTCCCCTTTGGGACACGTTGCAAGAATCCACAATAGTAACAGTTTCATGTCTGTCTTGTTTCAAACCAGCAGGGTGGGGGCAGGGAGGTTTGGCAGAAAGTATTATTGTCATGTGGGAGTCTCATAAATGAGTTGTCTCCTGGCTAATATTCTTCCACTGCAATGGTAAGTCAAATAGGCTAGTAGCCACGGCAACAGCACAGAATTCTTAACTATTGCTATGGTTATTTCACATCACTCTGGGGCTACCCCAGTTCATACCGTTATCACTCAAGACATTATTTCACAGTGATTTCATTAATTGAGTGCAATTTGATATATGAATAACACCCACATTCAGTTTACCAGAGGTCATGTTAACTGCACTTCTGCCTGAAAATGAAGACGAGTCAAGCTGAAACAATGCTACAGCTTTGAAATAAATACACAGAGACTGATTCAGGTTCATAGGTGCAGACCAGCTGTGTGACATCTCTCCTTTATCTCACCTACAGTACACACCTTCCTAAGGATGGTTTTGGGGTAAAGGTGGGGGCTTCTGCACCCCTAACCCCACACCTCTCATGAAACATGCAAGGAGGGCTGGACTGGGGGAAGGCAGGACATGTGAGCAGTCAGTGAGAACAATACACGACAAAATTAGGAGCAACAGCCCAACTACCACCTGTAAAAAAAACCATCAGCTTCCTAAGTATTGTAATTTGATGTGCACAACTTGAAGAAGTTACAAAGCACTGCCAGCCCTGAACAAACAGTTTAGGAACACTTCCTGGTCAGACAGTGCAAAGAAAGGACAGAGGTAACCACAACCAGAGCTGATGGAGTAACTGGATGGTGGACAGAGAAAAAACCAGAAGCAAAATGACAAAAAGAACCCAAGTTTCCAAGACACCATATTGCAAAGCCTCAGCATTGATTTGCTGGAGCATGATCTCCTATGTAGCATCAGCAAAACAGCAAACCCATGGCAATTCTTGAAGATGTTTCCAGTCAAGGTTTGTTTTCCTGTCCAATGGCACTGATGCCCAAGAAAGCCACAACACCCCTGAGCTGGTGTTCTGTGCCAGTGCTGCACAGCTGATCAAACAACAGGAGATTCCTGGTTTATCATCCACGTTCATTTGTATTGCCACTCGTTACTCTTCAAAAATGTATACCAGGTTTGCCAGAGGAGACCTTCAGAGGGCCATGTGTCCCCCTACAGTTTCAAGTTACATAATTTGACTGTAATATCTGGGCCTTCTCTGACCAAGAAAGCAAAAAACTCAGCCAGCCAACCCAAAAAAAAAAAAAAAAAAAAAAAAAAAACCAATAACAAACAACAGCAAGTTCAAAAGAGTTCAAAAGACCCATTTTTCAGAAAATTGAATAATGATGTATTCTACAAAGACAAACCCTCTAAAGTGTTTCTGGTTTGAGAAGTATTTTTAAAAACCCAGTGTCCTGTTGCTTTCCAGAGTTATCTGAATTCCTTCAAAAGCCCACTCAAGGTTAAAGAAGAAAAACAATGTTATTCTAATGGAACAAAGCATTATTTTTTTTAATTACAATATTTGAAATACAGTTACAAAAGGGCTAGAAAACCAGAAAGATTCAATTTAGAGTTTATTTTGTGTTAATTTTTTTCTCTTCTGTTACCGAGGGGTTTTTTCTGAGGTGTTCCTCCTCCAGAGAGCTGCTTCAAAGAAGCCCTCAAACCCCCCCCCATTTCTTCTCCACTAGTGTTTTATTCTGCAGCCTTGTTATAGCAGGTTGAGAATATGCAGGACAGTGATTTTTCTACCTAAGCCCATCATTTTGTTTAGGAAGCCACAGAAACTGCAGCTAGGAGCTCATCACTTTATAAACATCCTAACCATATGCTCTAGAGATCATTTCTGTGTACAAACAGTTTCAGTCCAGTTTCAGCTACTGCAATTTCCCTGCTAACAACTTGCCATGTTTACATCTATCTGAAACATTAAAACCCCCTGGGGAACAGTGTGGGTCTTTGATTATTTATCTGTTTGATCGACCTGAACAACCTACTCGTGATATTTTCAAAAGGCTGGCTTCTTAGCAGCTGGAACACCAGGGGAGTTGGTGTTACTTGTCCTTCTGTCCTCGGCTGCCTAATCTCCCTGCCTGCTCCTTAGTGAAGATGTTAATTCAGAGCAGAGCTGGCAGCGGTCCCCCTGCTGCCCCAGGGGGTTCCTCCTAGCAGTATGCAGGCAGTCATTAGTCTCTGACTATAGTCTGTCAGGCAGTCCAAGCCACTGGTCCCTGTTCAAGCCAAACAGGGATGTCGCCTCATGCCAAGTCATGCCATAAAATAACAGTAGGAATAACTTACGTTTTAAATCCCTGAGGGCAGCTACCCCATCAGGCTGGTGGATTAGGACACAGATGTTAAAGCACAAGCAATGGTGCTGGGGTCTCTGGCGTGCATGGGGGAGGAAATGGTTTAGCACCAAACAACAGAGGAACAAAAGAAATGTTTGAGCCAGGTTCAGCCTATGCCATTTTATGCACCTAGCTGATCTGCCTAATTAAGGCCCTCTTCTAAGTAGGAGGCTGGTGCATCTTGGCTTCAGCTGTCAGGAGGTGGGACAGGTACAGCCAAGGCTCATCAGGATCCCAGAGTGCGATGAACCCTTTTCTAAGCGCAACTCTCTCTTTTCAGTGACTATAAGGATCCTTGGGCACTTTGTGGAACGCAGGGTGAGTAGGTACTGATCAGAGTACTCTAGGCTTTCTAATATTTTAGAAAAATAGCTTGCATGTACCACAAGGGCATGCCCATAACCTTCAGTGTGCTAGTGCTATGAGCGGGGTCACACAAAGACCTACCCTTTGTGAAAGGAACACTTGACAGTAAGAGGAAAATAGGAAAATAAATGTAACTTGGAACAAGCGTAAAAAAAAATTTGCAATAAAATAGCATTTTCCCCTCAAAATGAATTTTTCCTAAGTCTACAGGGTTTCAAGAGAAAATCAGGCACTCTTGAAAAGGGATTTTCTGGTAGCAAACCATTTCTGTAAAAATATGGACATAACTCTCTCAGGGATCACGATGATTCAATGCTGCTGGAAATATTTAATAGTTATCTGTAGTGAGATGGCAATATTTTGGTTATTTAGACTTCTGACAAGCATGGATCATTACAAATAGCTTATTATGAAGCATATAAAATGAAGTGGTAACTGGATAACTTGACAACAAATTATTTTCACTATACATAAGTGCATGACAGTCCATATTGGAAAATGATAAATTACACCATTCATGTGCCCTGAATTCACTGTCATCTCTCAAAGGGGGGGGGAAAAATCTAGGTTAAATAATGGGCAACTAAACAGAGACATATGTTCAATGTGCACCACAGATCAGAAAGACAACGAGACGTTGGAAATCCTGCAACAATAGCTTTCCTCAAGCTGGAGCTGCCAGTTGAAACTGAGAAATGCCAACACTTCTTTTTGCCTGATAAATCCTCTAAAATACCCATCTCTCCTTCCACTCCAACAAGGCAGGAAGCTGGTAGCACCGCGCAGCACTGGAGGAAGCGTTGCTTTGATTTGCCTGCTGCCGTGCATGGCACTGGCAGCTCATCCCTGTTCCACACATCCCCAGCTGTGACTCCAGCCCTTCCTCCGAGGCTGCTCTGCAAACGGCCAGGCACCCACGGGTGAGAGTGCAGGTGTCTGATCACCTCTGATGAAACCATCCGCATCACCTGTGCGTGCTACTCGTGCTTGGAAAGAAAGGGGGAGGAGCTGACCCTCGAGAAAGAGGGTTTTTGCTGCCCGTGGAGGCAGCACTGTAGGATGATGCTAGGGGCAACAACCCAGATTTTATTGGGGAAGCAATGAGAGAGGTGGCTCCTCCAAAAGCTAATGGCACACCTCAAGGTTTTCACTCTCCGTGCCTTCCTGCCAGGTGCCCCTCAGGGGTGTCCGTGCAGGTGGAGGGTGGGCTCCAAATGGGAGAGGCACGGGCAGAGGTGGCTGCCCGAGGGGCTGGCTGGCCAGTGGGCGGAGGGGGTGAGCCGGCCCTGGGATGCATGCGTGGCTCTGGCCCGGCATTTCGTCTGTGCAGGAGGGGGGTGGCGGCAGCAGGCGAGCCAAGTCACAGCATAGCCAAGCGAGAATGTTCTGGCAGCCCTTCCTGGCAGCCTAAGCAAAGTTATTTATCACTTTGTGCATTTTCCTTCTCATCTGTGTACAGCCGGCTCCAACGGCTCAGCTTGCATTTTGCCTTCCAGAGCCAAGCCAGTCCCTTGGCTCTGCTCGGTCTTGGCTGTCCATTCACACCTTCTGTCTCCTCCAGCTCTTCCTGGAGCAGCGCAGGATCACAAATTAGGAGTAGGTGCCTATAGCCGGGCAAGAGATCGAAGCATCAGCAACCTACACCAATGGCAAAGAGCACATCTCTCCCAGGGAGGGAGAACACCAAGCTGCTGTTTACTGGGGCTGAGGAGCTGTGCACAGTTTGTGCTGCTCCCAGGCAGCCTCTGCTGGGGAGCTCCAGTGCCTGCCGGCAGCTATGAGACATTTTCTTTTATTTATTTTAAGGATTGTGCCTTTGCGCTGACTTTTTCCAAACTGGTGGATGTAACAACAGCGAATTTACAGCAAAATTTTCCAGTTCTATGGACTCTTTTCCATACTACTGATGAATTTTGCCAAAATGTTTAACAAGGGTGCCTAAATTGGGCTTGAAAATAATACCAGCTGCATTCAGATATTTATAAGGCTCACATTTGCTCTTGATAAGGGCACACCACACTCTTCAAAACACTGAATATAGCAAAAGCAGATCAATACTAACTCTATTGCATCTTGCATCATCAAAAGCCTGAACAATAGTTTCAGGACTTTGCCTAAAGGAAGAACCCCTGATTTGGCTGTCATTTCTCTCCTCCTCCCTGAGCTGCCCCTGCAGTTTTGTCTGGGGCTGCTAAATTCAGTGCCAGAGTAACAGCAAGACTGTGTTTGACCTTGCTGAGTTTCAGGCAGTGTAAAGATTTATGTTTTTCTGCTGGATGTTAAACTCTAGAAGATGCTAGATAATTCCCAGCCTCTGCAAAGCCAGATCTTGACTACCTTCTAGCCATCTTGGTCCCAACAGGGCAAAACCTCCTCTTGTTCTGATCAGACACTTTTTTGTTTTTAAATCATTCTGATCAGACGGTGGAAGGATGTAAAACAGGACAAAGTGAAGTTGAAGGGGGCACCTGGTCTGGTGCAGAGTCCCAGAAGCACCCATGACAACAAAGTGCATTGAACAGCAGCTTCCCATCACGAGCCCCTGATTTTCACATCCTGAAAATTTTCCAATATTGGGCTGCAATTTCTCAGATTTGGTCTCTGCCTGAAGGTAGAAGAGGAAGTTGAGTAAAATCCCTTTAGACCTTCTGAAATGAGGAGAGAATGAAAAATTGCATTTTCTTATTGTAATACAAATTCTAACCATTTTTTTCTCTGTAAAAGGCCACATCAAGCTGCTTGGAATTTGAAACTTGGTGTGGGTATAGCTCTCATTACAAGCCAGATTCAGAGCAAGCTGAGGTCAATAACTGTCTCTCCTTTGATTTTGCCTGACTCTGAGGAAGACCCTACAGCTAGGTAAACAAATTGTAGAGAAAATCGTTTGGAACAGTTGTGCCTATTTTCTACTTGGGAGTTGCCTGGGAACAAGCTCAGTTTATTTGCAATATGTCTAGAGTTTAGATGTATTCACCAAAGCCCAACTTTGCTCCATCCTCCTCAATTTTTATTTTAGAACCTTGCTCCATGAATAATCTCCTCGAAGAAAATATCCACCAGCAGATGAAAGGACATCTTTAGGTAAAGAATTTGTAACTAAATCATTTCCACACCTTTTTTTTCTTATAGCTGGGTCACAAGCGGATGATTTGTCAGTATTATGCATCCCTCGTGCACACCCCAGTGTATCTGAGGTCCTGGAAGCTCTTCAAATTTCAGTGTGCTGCAAGGTAGAGAGCAGCAAAGCCCTTGGTGGACCTGAGGACTGACCTCCACATCTGCCTGCAGCTCCAACTTTGGGACCATCCTTTCTCTTGGCATCAGAGCACAGAGGTCTTTCTTTGTTGAATTCTACTTCAGTTGGTTTAATTCTGTTTTCTTGCTGGAAGAGGACTTAATAAAACAAACAAAACATCTTACCAATGTGAATATTCACAATTAGTGACAAAACTCTGAAACAGGAAGGTCATTTCTTGGGGAGGGAGACTGGTATTATATTGAATGAAGGGAAGGGTGCAAAGATCTTGCAATATTTGCTGTAAATGGGTTGTTATGGTGAACATTCCTGTCAGCAAGTTCATTAGCTCAGAGATCCATGAGTGAGCAGAGACCAAAAAAATATGTTTAAAAATTCAAGAACAGATTAGTGGACAATATTTTGCAATCTTTGTCTAGGTCTGCTTCTCACTGAGAATTAGTAACTTTACTCCAGGCCAGATTCAAATAGTCTTACTCATGCAGAGCAGCACCGTGTTTTATGAGTAACCCCAGTGATATTTAGGGCTGCATTTTGGAGTAAGATTGGAATCAGAGAAAGATAGTGGGAGGCATGGCTGAATCACCTTGATTAATAAGTGTAAGATTGTTAGTTTTTTATGTGTCTATATAAATAAACATAGCAGGAATAAGGAGGGATGTCTGGATTGACAGGCAGTGAGGGAATTTATAAACATATTTTTGCAATATACAGCAGACTCCTAACAGAAAAGGACAACACCCAAAAGTTACTTAATTTCAGGAAAAGAGGAATTCACACCTTCAGAAACAATAGATCAGGCCATTTTGTGGGTTTTACTCTCGACGGTTCTGGCTGTCGTCTGTGATATTACATAAGGTCTACACTGCTCTCCATAGAAGTGATGGATGAGGATTTCAGAGCTGCCCAAATGTCTTGAAAGCATGTGGTCCATTTTCCAACATAATAGGGTCCTTGGGATTCTAAATCCCATTGAATTTCAGCACTTCTGGGAATGGTCGCATTCGCTTCTAAATCAGTATGCATTTTCCACTTTGTTATGCTCCCCATTTCATTTTATCTCAGGACTCCAGCCATCACCATACATCAATAACAAGATCATCAGAGGACAGGATTAAAAAGAAAAGCAGGGCTGTGCCCAACTGCTCTGTCCAAACGACTCCAAGACCCATCACAGGCTCCTGACGTTACCATTGAGTGAGGAAGGAACCAATTCAAAGCTCGCTGATGTAAAGGAAAGTCCACTCATTTCTATGGATTTCAGTGAGGCTTGGATCAGGCCCTGGAAGAATAAGGATGACATAAAAATAACATGACGTCTGCCAGATTCACCAATATGCTCTGATGTTTTGCCCGGCTCAATGATGCAAAGCAGATGGGGAGCACTGACAATCCTGGCCCTCTTCAATCACTTACTCCATCTCTCAGATCAGTTTTCATCAGGCGTTTTATCCACGACATAAATACATTTATCTCATTAGTGCTTCTGCAAGAGTCGTTCAGAAGAAAAATCACCACGTTTTAACTTTATCAGAGGAAAAGTTTCCGTGTTTTATCACTTAGTGACTACCAATTTTCAATGAGGTTTCTAAGAACTTTATTATGGAGCCTGTGAATTTTGCTGTGCTTATGCAGGGCTTGTAACTAGTTGAGTTTAGCTGTCTTTCTTCCATACCACTTTGGCCCAAGCAGCATGCACAATTGTGCCATTTGACTGTTGCACTATCAAATGGGCCATTGGGACAATTATTCTGCAAAATACAAGGCTTACCTTTAAGTTCAAGCACATGCTTAAATCCCATCAAAGCTATCATAAATAAATATGTGTACAGTTTGCTGAATCAGTGCCAGAAAATGCATTTAAAAGAAACTATTCTCCTTTGAAAATTACCCGAGTGTCTCTACCCTCTCCTAGCCTATTGCTACACAAAAAATAGCTAGAATCCATTGGGAAATACTTTTACACAAGGAGTTTGTGCATTCAGTGCCTCAAAGACAAAAGAAAAGGCATTGCTCTGTCTAATGTTATATGCCAGGAACGAGCAATAAGGATGTAACACAGTCTGGGCTTTTAGTACACATGATTATAATAAATATAGGCATTAATAGACATTAAAAGTTGCTGAATGACTGAGAAGCTGAGTAGATTGGATGACGTCCCTCAAAATGAAATAATCTATATTTGGCTGGTAATTCATTTCTTCCGAGATGCTTTCTGCTTGACTCTGCATATATTCCTCATTGCAGAAATAACTTGGGCGATTGCAGTCTGGCTGCAGCCTGAAGCCAGCCAGCCCGGGAGCGAGCATTGGTGCTGAAAGACAAGACCCGAGTTCCCTATTCCCACCAGACACTGCTCCACGAAAATGTCCCAAACTGTTTGGCTAACAGCTGCCCTGCTCACAGCCTGCTCCCTGGCACAAGGACCTGACCACAATCACACCACACAAGGGTCGAATTGGCCCCAAGTGTGAGAGCCATCCTGCACACTTCTGCACCCATACTGAACAGGTTTTTCCATCCTGTTCATCAGAGCTGAGGGTGGCTTAGGGTGTCTCCACCCTGGAGTGACAATCTCCTGCCAGCTATAGCACATCCACGGGTTTTGGCCTGCAGTGCTTTAGTACACAGAGGGAGGAGAGACAGCATAGAAATGAAGATGATCAGGCACAAGGCTCAAGCCAGGGTTACCTCATTTTAGAGGTATCTTTACTTTACAATGACCAATCACATTTTTGAGATGAAAACCAAACTGCAGAAGGATGGGTAAGGCACTGAGACAAACCTGCCACATACACTTTGGCCAAACATCTTACAGTGAAACTCTACTCCTGGCTGCAGCAAAGATCCTGCTGACTTACAAAGGAAAACAATTAACCCTGTGTGCCCAAATTCTTCCTCTGAAAAGAAAGGATTGCTTGTCGTATCTCACTTGTCATCTCTCTGTACTGCAAAGGATTCAAGGCAGGAAGTGTCTCTGTATGACCACAGCCCCAGTACTGTCAAGTCCTAGCCACAGGTGAAGTGTTAGACATCACAACTCTTCTTCCTTCAGACTGAACTGCAATTTTGCCATGTCTAATTTTGTCTTATTGCTCCTAACATTATAGTGCTTGGCCATACTTCCTCTCCCTTCCATTCTGTTTATTTGTAGAAAGGAAGAAATGCCACAGAATAATGGGTTTGTGCTGCTATGTAAAGGCTAGGCCAGAGTCAAGATATTACTGGAACAAACAGTGAGACAGAGACGAAATGTTTATTTTCCTGTTGGGCATAGTGATAATGAGATCATGTCCTATCGCAGTGCATTTCAGCTCTGCTACACCAGTACCGCACCTAGACCAAATCAACCCGTGGCAGTTCAGCTCCCCAGTCTTTTGGGCAGACTTGAAAGCCCTAGCCTTGGGTATTTCATACATGATCCAAAGTAGGTAAAAAAAATGTTTGAAATACGATGGAGCTGTCCTTAATGGGCCACCAGAGAGTCCCTTTACTACACGAACAGCAGACAATTGGCAAGGGCCCAGGATGCAGCAGCTCTGTGTCAGTTAACAGCATTGTTACTGACTCTAGGAACTCACCAGTTCTGAGGGCATCCAGTGATTTCCCATCTGGTCTACAGAAATCTCCCTTTTGGCTTCCACCATGATTGGTCCCACTCCTGGGCACTGTGGAAACAAGAAAAGCTTCAGGAAAACATCTCTATGTGACCACTGTGCTGTGATCTCTGTTCAATTTGAAAGCAAGTCCTCAGCCCCAGAGGCCTCATTAACTCCTGTTTCATCCCCTAGCCCAGCCACGTGTATCTATCTTGTTTATTTCTGGAGGCAGAATATATTTTACATGTTTTGAGTGACCTTGGGTGAAATAGTGTTTCTCCAAGGTTTCCCCATCCAGACAGGACTATAAAACAACCACCCCATTTTCCATGATGACTCTGCCCAACAGCAAGTAAAGCACAATCAAGAGATTATTCAAAAAGTCTAAGAAACAGTCACTGGAGTAGCTTTCACAGGCAACAATGTCAAGACTGTAAAACACATTTGATGGAGCATTTTACACTGCTTTAAATTTGGAATTCTTTGGACAGTGTCTGAGGGTTTTTCAAGAAACAAACACAACATTCGTCCTCCATGCATATACACACAAAAAGCTCCTTCATGGAATGGGGAGCTGGCATCCTGGGGCTCTGACCTTAGCTCACTCCTCAGCTTTATCAATCATGTTATATAATCAGTACAGACTGAACAGCTTTTGGAAAGTGAGTTGGGCTAGGTTTTTTCTTGCTCTTTTTTTTTTCCCCCTCTCTCCTCCATCTAGGGTACCTGAGGAAGAGAAACTGTAGCTCAGACGTGGCTTGGGAAGGATCTAATGAGAGCTCTTAGTTGCTAAGATGAAGTGCTGTGGTGGTATCATAATAGGAGGGTTGGAGATTTTTTCCCCCAGGGCAGATTCTCAGAATATTTTGAGGTTGTCTCTTTGGAGTTGAAAATGAAAGGTAGCTTTGCTGCTTCACAGATTCTTTGCATCCTTTCCTCTCAGTAATCAAGTGCTGGCTAAAACCACCAAGCAGGATAAAACCCCAGAGGAACAGTCCAAGATACAATAGCATGAACTGGCAAGAGTGTCAGCACATCAGAGTAGTGCCTTGGAAAGCACGGTCCCCCCTGATCCTGCAGCTGGGATGAGCCAGCCCCACCAGTTCCACTTTCACCTCTGGCTCCCTGGAGTTACCAAACCCAAACCGCCGCACTCCTTGCTGGGGAATCCCAGCCAAAATGCAGCCAAATGTCCTTTCTCTATCTCCATGACATTTACTCAGGAAAACCAAAATAAATTGGCTGCAGACAAGAGATGTTTGAGAGTGATTTTCACAGCTCACCCTCACTTCATCCTTCCTGCTGCACATCCATCCACAGCCACTTTGAAGCCTTCCTAAACCTCATCACTCAACCTCCCTGATTTTCCACACTCACAGCTTGGTACAACATTTCCCACTCGCTCTCCCCTCACTCCAAAAACACACTTTTACTTGAAGTTCAGTGCTCAAGCCTTGTCAATGGCAAGGAGACTAATCACATCACAGCACTCAATGCTTCATTAGCAGCTTTCCCAAACCAGGGATCCCCTTCACTGGGAGCAAAATGCTCAGTTTTAATCTGGTGACAGCTGCCTCAAATTATGTACTGCTGCATTAGAACTGACTGCAGGTTGATTCCTCTGCTTAACTCACCACACATTAACACACAAGTTAACAACCAATACTTAGAATGTGCCCTGCCTGTAAAGCCACCACTGTTACTGTCAGCGTGGACAGCTGGAGCCTTGCTTGCTGCAGAGCAACACAAACCTCCAGCAATCCTGCTTAGATCTTGTAGTTTATGATACAGTTAGAGATATGTGACTACTGCAGACAAAATAAAATCATAGCCAAAACTTCACTTAAAATCTCAAAAAATCCAAATCTTTATTATGCGTCAAAGAAGTTTGTCTAATTCCGTTGACTTTAAACACATTCTTTCTTACTTCCTCTCAGCTGGAAGCAGATACACAGAGGGAAAAACCCTTCTGACGTACTCACAGCCTGACCCAAGTTGTTCTTACAAGATTTCCAATTTCTGTTCTGCATCAAAGACATGTAATATCCATGAGCCACTGGCAAGGAGAGAACCCAGGACTTCAAGCAATAAAAGCCACAGGGCTGGGTTTTTTTGACTATTGTAGTTAAAGGGCTCCAAACTGGGGAAAATCCTTACAGATTCCTCTAGGTGCTGGAAGTGAAAATCTTAACCACTAACGATACTTTCGACCAGAGGGGAACATCATGTATATAATGAATATGTTCAGTCAATATATTACATCACTCATCTTTATTATCAAACGGACTTTGCACTCTGGTCACTGGGAGCAGCCCAAGATCATGTCCATGGGTCCTTAAATTGGACCTTTAAACCACACACAGTTCCTGTGAGGCTGCACTACTGTTGTCTTTCTCTAGGTAAGGAAAGGCAAATACACAACTGCAATTGCAGTTTTGGATATATTTCTCTGGACCAAGGTGAAATTTCCAGCCTTTCAATTGGGTTAATTGTCATAAATCCTCAACAAAGCAGCCTGTTTGCTTGGTGTTTCTGAATTCTTTCCATCTTTGCATACTCTGTGGCTTCCCAGGAGTACCCCCTTCACTCCCAGCACAGCACCCATTTTTGGCAGCAGCTCTGTCTGTACCACCAAGCCACCCAGTCCCCTATGGCCAGCAGGGAGCTGGTGAGCAGTCACCCAGCAGAGAACCTGCTCAGAGCCTGCAGCACCTAAGCCCATTTCTCAGGTCTGCCATTTCCCTCTCCCTCTCTTCCAACCAGACCTCTGTTCTTCAGCTGTATGGACCAAATAGTCCTTCATTTCTCCTGATTTGCACAGTGCCCATCAAGGTGACAAATACTTCTATTCCCTACTTTTGTACAGCTGAGGATGAAATGGAATTTTAATGTCAGCTGGAGCCCCTTGGCGCTATTAATAAAAACAACGATAATAACAAGGGAGGTTTGCAAATTAGCAACCCTTGCTACAAACAGTGATACACCCAATTTAGCACAAATCATTGCAGGCTCTTGCCTGCTTAGTGGCTATTTTAATCACTGGTGACTAATGCCTGTGAGGGCTATTCCAGGGTTTGACGTGCCTTAAACACAAAAAAATAGGGAAATCTTGGAGAGAGAGAGAGAAAGAAAGGAGGGGAGAGGAAGAGGGCAAGAGAAGGAACTGGCCAAAGCCAAAGGTTCATCACCAAAAAGCGTTCAGCTCATACCGCCCATTTTGCTGCCGTTGCTACTGCTTTTGCTGGGGTCACTGACCAATTCCTTCTCTGAATAACAGCATCATTTCTCTTCTTTTAGTGTGAATCTAAGAAAAACAGTCATGCTCTGGAACACAAACAAAAGCTACCTGTCCCTTCCTTGGTTATGGAAATGGGGGTCAGCCTTTTTATTTTCAAAGGGGGCAGAGCTGGAATGCTCCCTGGCACACCACCAGAAAGGAAATATCTGCTTAAATATTTGACGGGAAGAGAAAAAAAAGAGAAGAGAGGAAACAATGCAAAGGGGGATGGGGAGAGGGAAGTTTTTTTCATGCAGAGGAAAAGGGCTGCATGGCAAACGAAGCCATGGCTCACCTCTGTGCTGGGCTGTACTGAGCTTCACCTTCATGAAGTGAGCACCTTTTCTTTATACCACTCCACTTGTTTTTCTCCATCCTAGCTCTCTAAGGACTAAAGGATTTTTCCTAGTTGAAGAAAACTGAACAGAAAGCCACTGAGCACCACGTCCCTCAGCTAGACACCTGTGTTTACCTAAGACACACTTATCTTTCTCCCACAGTAGGTCAATGCTTACAAGCAATTGAACTCACCTGTCAACATCCAGATCACATTAAGCAGCACTCTAGAGAAAAAATAAAGCAAAACAAAACAAACCTTTCTGGAAAAGTTTTGGGGGAAAAAAATACAATTTTGAAAAAAATAAAATAAAATTGCAGGAGACAAAATAATATGTTCTTCAGAGCTAAAGGGTAGGACAATGTTTGATAACTTAAGTGACCAAAGTAGGATTTGGCCAACAGTATCCAACCATCATTATTTATGTGAAGGCCATCAAAACCATGGGACAGCTCAGATTAGGGAGCTTAAAGGTCATCTAGTTCCAAACCCTCTGCCATGAACAAGAACATCTTCCACTAGACCAGGTTGCTGTCAGTCCTATCCAGCCTAGCCTTCAACACTTCCAGGGACAGGGTATCCACAGCTTCTCTGGGCATCCTGTTTCCATGCCTCACCACCCTCATTGTAAAGAACTTCTTCCTAATATCTGATTTAAATCTACCCTCTTTCCATATAAAACCTTTACCCCTCACAATGCTCCCTGATAAAGAGTTCCTCTCCATCTTTAATGCAGATCTCCTTTTGGTATTGGAAGGTTGCTATGAAGTTTCCCCAGAGGCTCATCTTTCCTTCTCCAGGCTCCAATTCTCTCAACCTGTCATCACAGGAGAAGGGCTTCAGCCCTCTGGTCATTTCCATTGCCTCCTCTGGACTCACTCCAACAGGTCCATGTCTTTCTCATGCTGGGGACCCCAGAGCTGAACACAACACATCAGGTGGGGTCTCACAAGAGCAGAGCAGAGAAGGGAATAACCTTCCATGACCTGCTGGCCACACTTCTTTTAACATAGCCCAGGATGCTGTTGGCTTTCTTGGCTGGAAGTGCACATGGACAGCTCATGTGTAATTTTTCATTCACCAAGTCCTTCTCTGCAGGGTTGCTTACAATCCACTCATTACCTGCCCTGCATGTGTGGGATTGCCCTGATCCAGATGTAGAATCTCACGCTTGGCCTTGCTGAGCTTCATGAGGTTCACATAAGCCCATGTCTCTAATCTGTCCAAGTCTCCCTGGAGGGCATCTCTTTCCTCTAAGGTATCAGTAGAAGATAGCTTGGTGTCATCAAGAATGACAAGAATGGGAGTCCAAGTCTTCTGCTTTCTCTGGTGTATTCCATCTGAACGACTAGAACCATAAAATCCTTCTACTCAGGTCATGCCTGAATAGAAAGCCACTCCTGAGTACCCAACACCATTTCCTTCAGTACCTGTTGATTTCATGGCAGCCAAGGAACACCATGAACTCTCCAGAGCTCAGGGGATAGAGATACAGCAAAGTAAAAAGCCTGGAAGACAAATATTGCAAACAGAGGGACAAGAGTTCAAAAAATGCAGCACTCTGTTCGTATTCTTTGACGGCTAATGTGCAGTTTAACATTTAAACAGAAGATGTGGGGAGACTGGCTCAAATCCTCCAGTTTGGCTTCTCCTCTCTATTACACCACTGCAAACTTGCATATACTTTGTGGCCCCATAAAATCTTTACATTCACTCAGGTCACTGCAGGTATAGTTTTACAGTGTTGGAGGCTCCAAACAGAACTGATCATAAACAGCTGCTTCTGTTTTTAACTAAGAGGGGAATCTTTTTGGTTTATTGCTCTTGTGGCCACTGAGTACTAGCACTGGAAAGCTAGTCATCCAAGTTGCCTTGGACCTATTTCTCAAAATATGTTGGGTTGGGTTTTTTTTTTTTTTTTCAGTACATGTTTGTTTACCAGTGTGGCTCCAGATTGTTGGCTAAGATCTGTAGACCCCTGGTGTAGCTACAGGAAATATTTCTAAAGTGTTCCTTTTCTGAGAAGTCTGCAGCTTAAATAACCAATCTCTTTCCATGAGGCTTTTGCACCAGCTAGTTGCACTAAAGTGGCTTCTCTCTTGTTTTCCTCCTCCCCACCTCTCCGTCCTCTTAAGCCATAATTTGGCCACAGAGAAGGTATCACCTCTGTAGGTGTTGGTAGCAAGGAGAATGTCATGTGGNTAATATGTTCTTCAGAGCTAAAGGGTAGGACAATGTTTGATAACTTAAGTGACCAAAGTAGGATTTGGCCAACAGTATCCAACCATCATTATTTATGTGAAGGCCATCAAAACCATGGGACAGCTCAGATTAGGGAGCTTAAAGGTCATCTAGTTCCAAACCCTCTGCCATGAACAAGAACATCTTCCACTAGACCAGGTTGCTGTCAGTCCTATCCAGCCTAGCCTTCAACACTTCCAGGGACAGGGTATCCACAGCTTCTCTGGGCATCCTGTTTCCATGCCTCACCACCCTCATTGTAAAGAACTTCTTCCTAATATCTGATTTAAATCTACCCTCTTTCCATATAAAACCTTTACCCCTCACAATGCTCCCTGATAAAGAGTTCCTCTCCATCTTTAATGCAGATCTCCTTTTGGTATTGGAAGGTTGCTATGAAGTTTCCCCAGAGGCTCATCTTTCCTTCTCCAGGCTCCAATTCTCTCAACCTGTCATCACAGGAGAAGGGCTTCAGCCCTCTGGTCATTTCCATTGCCTCCTCTGGACTCACTCCAACAGGTCCATGTCTTTCTCATGCTGGGGACCCCAGAGCTGAACACAACACATCAGGTGGGGTCTCACAAGAGCAGAGCAGAGAAGGGAATAACCTTCCATGACCTGCTGGCCACACTTCTTTTAACATAGCCCAGGATGCTGTTGGCTTTCTTGGCTGGAAGTGCACATGGACAGCTCATGTGTAATTTTTCATTCACCAAGTCCTTCTCTGCAGGGTTGCTTACAATCCACTCATTACCTGCCCTGCATGTGTGGGATTGCCCTGATCCAGATGTAGAATCTCACGCTTGGCCTTGCTGAGCTTCATGAGGTTCACATAAGCCCATGTCTCTAATCTGTCCAAGTCTCCCTGGAGGGCATCTCTTTCCTCTAAGGTATCAGTAGAAGATAGCTTGGTGTCATCAAGAATGACAAGAATGGGAGTCCAAGTCTTCTGCTTTCTCTGGTGTATTCCATCTGAACGACTAGAACCATAAAATCCTTCTACTCAGGTCATGCCTGAATAGAAAGCCACTCCTGAGTACCCAACACCATTTCCTTCAGTACCTGTTGATTTCATGGCAGCCAAGGAACACCATGAACTCTCCAGAGCTCAGGGGATAGAGATACAGCAAAGTAAAAAGCCTGGAAGACAAATATTGCAAACAGAGGGACAAGAGTTCAAAAAATGCAGCACTCTGTTCGTATTCTTTGACGGCTAATGTGCAGTTTAACATTTAAACAGAAGATGTGGGGAGACTGGCTCAAATCCTCCAGTTTGGCTTCTCCTCTCTATTACACCACTGCAAACTTGCATATACTTTGTGGCCCCATAAAATCTTTACATTCACTCAGGTCACTGCAGGTATAGTTTTACAGTGTTGGAGGCTCCAAACAGAACTGATCATAAACAGCTGCTTCTGTTTTTAACTAAGAGGGGAATCTTTTTGGTTTATTGCTCTTGTGGCCACTGAGTACTAGCACTGGAAAGCTAGTCATCCAAGTTGCCTTGGACCTATTTCTCAAAATATGTTGGGTTGGGTTTTTTTTTTTTTTTTCAGTACATGTTTGTTTACCAGTGTGGCTCCAGATTGTTGGCTAAGATCTGTAGACCCCTGGTGTAGCTACAGGAAATATTTCTAAAGTGTTCCTTTTCTGAGAAGTCTGCAGCTTAAATAACCAATCTCTTTCCATGAGGCTTTTGCACCAGCTAGTTGCACTAAAGTGGCTTCTCTCTTGTTTTCCTCCTCCCCACCTCTCCGTCCTCTTAAGCCATAATTTGGCCACAGAGAAGGTATCACCTCTGTAGGTGTTGGTAGCAAGGAGAATGTCATGTGGTGCTTAGTGCAAGTCAAACTTTTGCCCTTGCAGTTCCTGAGCTGTTTCACTTGGATCTTCTATTTGTTACTTCCCGTATATTTTATCTTCAAGCAGTAGATGTGACAGGCTGTCTGCCTGTACTTGTACTTCACAGATCAGACAGGAACCTCCTAATTGACAAGAGGAAGAACTGGAAATTCTGGGGGTGGCCACAGTTGGCAAAGTTCACACATTTACTGATAAGCTCCCCAGGAAAATGTACCCTACAGCTTGTTCTGGCCTGAGACTTGCCAGGTACTCCTGAGTACAGAGTCTTCTGCACCCCTTCATCCTTGACCAGATTTTCAAGACAACTCACTGCACTGAGATGCAACATTTGTGGTTTCATAAGTGGATCATTTGGAAACCTAAAATGCATTTTGTTGCAAAGATGAATTCTTTTGGAATTCTGGCCTTAAAAATCATGAAGAACTCTGGAAAAATTAATTCTACCTCTTTTGACACAAAGTGTAGCTTTTGCAGGTCCTGCAAGCTTCAATGTAGCTATTTCACTGAGGCCTGTGCTCTGCAAGGTGATGACAAAACCTCAAAATACCCTTATTTTTTTATCATCCAGAGATGTAGGGGTCTCATTTACAGAACTGTATCAAAACCAAGAGGTTCCAGTCCTAACTCAGCTGAACTTTCAAAGCTGCTTGGAAACCTAATTCACATTAAACTTTATGGGAACTGGACATCCAAATTCCCTAGGTGCCTTTGCAAAACACAGCTGTAACTAATTGCTGTGCAGAAAGGTTTGGGGGGAAGATTTTGATCTAGAAAAGGAGAGAGAGATTTCAATGCCAAAAAAGCTTTTGCAATAGATTCTCAAATGGAATCCACACAGCCAATTCTGGACTATCTCGTCAATGAGGTAAATGGAGCCATTTTGTAATACCTAATCCTCTCTCTGTAACTCTTCATGCACCTGCAGAGGTTAGAAGCCAAGAGGGAGAAAGAATTTCTTTTGCTGAGTTTCTAGTAATCCCTGCCACTGCAAACTCTGGGGCTGAAAGGCTGAATAAGTCAAAACGACTGATGAACAATTCACACCCAACTCATTCCCATTGAAGAAATTGTCACATTCCATCAGTGAGGCTGGTAAAATCTGTGACCATCTCAACCCTTATCAAGCCTTAATTTCTTCTTCCTGTTTTGGCAATAATTTAACGTTAAAGGTCACAGAGTGAAATGCTCAGTCAGGAAGCTGAGGAGTTCTGATTTAATAACAACATTATTTAGCCCCACGAAGCCCCAGTTGGTATTTTCACCTCCTTTGTTCCTTTTCAAGACCATGATCCATCTTCCACTGAAGACAATGGGAGCATTTCCACTGAATTCAATGAGACTTGGATCAGGCCTAAATGTCAGTATTAGTCTATTAATATTTATGCTGTTGGAAGTATGTCAGAAAATATACAGGATGTGCAGAGTGGCTGAGTGAGTGATGAGAATCATAAATTTTCCTGACAGTCACTTCTTCACAAATCCTTAACATTTCTAATCTAACCATGGCAGTAATAAACTAGCAGGATTCTAACCTTCTCCTCTTACTGTACAAACCTTTCTCCCACTGTTGGCTCCAGAGCTGAAAAATCATCTGCATTGCAACTCCCTATCTAGCTCATGTCTAGTCTCTCTTTCTCACACAGACACATATATAAGAAATTGAAACTGTTATTTTAGAAGTTGCACATTAAGTGGTCAAAATTAAAAGGTTCTCAAAACTGACAAGCTGCATGATTTACAGTGTTTAAAGATCCTTAGCTTAGCAGTCTTTACAGCCTTCAAAGCGGAGGAGCCGAGGATCCAAACCTGTTACTGCAAGGCTCCCACAAACATGACAAGTGGCAACTGCTCCGAGAAGGTTTCTCCAGGCTGTTTTCCTTGGTGTTTCCTCTCAGCGTGAGGAAAGGGCCAAGCAGTGTGGCAACAAGCGGAGCCTGCTGGCTAGTCACGGGAATGCCTGTCACTGCAGGGTGTGTGGCAACCACAGCGGTCAGACCCTCTTCACACAGCTACTCCAACCTCCCTGCTGCTGGAGGAGAGATGGGCAAAACAGCCCCAGAGGCCTGAAATTTCTGTTTCCCTTGAATAAGTCTCCAGACGGTCAGATTCCTTGCTGCCTCACCGCCCCTTCCCAGTGAGCAGAGCTTGCCTGAGTGGGTGGAGGAATGCGGGCAAGCTCGCAGCATAATAGCCCACTGACCACCAGAGCTGTAGGGTAAGGTCACTGGGGAAAAACAGTCATTGAAGAATGTGGCTGAGCTATGCCCCAGCTATGCAGGAGGAGGCTTTGTCTCCTTTGGCATGCTGAGCCCGGCCAGGGCCACAGACAGGATGGCACTGAGAAACAGGCAGGAGCTGCTCCAAGAGGATGACCTGGAGGGCATGGCTGACAGATATGTTTGCAGGACATCACCTCCTAACTCTGCTTAGCTATCTGGTCTAGAACTGAAGTGTAGCATGAGAAAACATTGAAATTACATTTCAAATTAGGTAGGTAGAATACTAAAAGGTTAATAAAAGTTCTATGGTACTATTGGAAATACACAACTTCCAGTAGCCAGATTAACTCATTGCAGATTAAGAAAACACACTCCAAGCTAGGAGGCTAAATCACGGCATGGGTGAGGTGGAAAAGGACCTTTTGAGGGCATCAATCTGCCCTACTCAAGCAGAGTCACCTAGAGCAGGTTGCCCAGAACAATACAGTGAACTTCAAGAGACAGCTGTTCAAAGCGAGCCACTTCTTTTGTATCTGAGTGGTGATCTGTTCCTAGAGACAGTGTCCTCTGCTCCCATGAAGTCAGCAGTCCAACTTCTCAGCTTGAGCCTATCAATCCAAAACCTTAAATCTGAAGGATCTGTTCCTTGAGGGACATTTTTGTCAGTGTAAACATGACAGTTCTGACTATTTCTCACGTTGCTAAACAGCAGTGTATGCAAAACCAAAGTCTTAGCATTGGGGCTGGAATTTTCATCAAATAATGAAAGATTTCAGACACCAAAAGTCCTGACACACTGGGCAGCTCGCACCAGTACGGTCCCTTTGAACTTCCCACAAAACCAGATTTTGCAACCTTACTTTTATTTTCTGAAAATACAACAGAGCAATCAGTTCCACAGTGCCTTCGGATGGGTGTTTTATCACTCTGGTGATGGGTGAAAGGGCAGGAAGCAGAGGGACAGGATGGAATTTTGAGCATGACCCAAGACCTGCCAGGACACAGGGGAGGGACACTTTCCGAAAAAAGAGAAGCTTTGCCATGGGGGAAGTGGACTGCCTTGCCTCCATATCCTGTGGATCCAAACTTCCCCCTGAGCGTGACATCTCTTATGAAAATATGCATGCAGACTTCTCCAAACTGCTTCCCGCTCCACTCTGGCAGAAGGGCCAGTTCTTGATAGTCTGAGATTTTAACAAAAAATAGGTCTAGCCCTGCCACTCAGACCATGTTAGTGCATTGGAAACGAGGGAAGAATCGTGCCTAATATTACATTTTGGCTGGAGATTACCTGTGGAAATCTTTGACAGGAAGAAAATAAAGTGTTTGATGAGATGTGCCACAGAAAGTATCAACTCTCCCGATTGCTTGAAACTGAAGATTCAAATAATGACAAAAAAACCACACAATGGTTCATATCATCTGGGAGTGAGGTTTTTCCCTCTTTCCTCTACAGAGCCAGCATATCCTTTAGGAGAAGGATTTCAGACTAGTCTTCTTCACTGTATATCTCTTAAAATATACTGGTGCTCCACAAAAGCAGGTTTTGGTCTTTTTTCTCTCCTTTTTTTTTTCACATGGAAAATTTCTATTTTATGGATCTCCTTTTGAAACATCTTACTTGACTCAGAAAGCATTAAAAGCCCCTCAGCAGTCTTGGCTAAAACTATTTCAAATTTTGACATGTGCTTATATGACTGGGGTTAGTATTTCAGGTACTAGAACAGTTTATCATTTATGAAGATTATCATTCCCCTCAAAGTGTTCTATTTAACTAAAACTGCTGCAAGAATAGTTTGGAATTGTCCACTGTAGCACTATTAAGGTCAGACTATTAAATAAGTATTCTATTTCTTTCTTGTTTAGGAGCCCTCTCTAACCATTTACTAAGTATTCAGTGAAGCCCCACAAGGTCTTGTAAGGCCTGAAATTATAGCAAAACTTCAAAATTGAGGAATTCTGGCCCAGTTTTCAAACTTACATTGAGACAAACTCAACATTTTATTTACAATCACTCTGGGCCACCAGGAGTTCTTTCAGGCACTTTTTTTTTTTTTTTTTTTTTTTTTTTTTTTTTTTTTTTTTTTTTTTTTTTGATTAGGAAACGTAACATGCTAAGAATTTAAACAAAGGTGATGTATCAGCAAATGACTCTCACGCAGTGTGACCTCATCGCCCAGCCATGCAACATTTGGGAACAGGAGTGAAGTTTGTTGCCCCTCAGCAACAGACCAGCAAGGTAGACGATAGTTAAAATACCCATACCGTTTAAAACACAAATGTATCTTCTCAAACCTGCCACCTCCCTTCCTTTCCCACCCCACAGAAGATAAAAATGGACCGTTTGTCATCTAATAAAAGTTATGTGAAGCAGAAGGAGGTACTTGGGCAATCATTTTTGATTTAGCCATGGAGGCAAATAACCTAATTTTTCAAACATTAACTGGATGACAGTACCAGGATCATAATAAGTTCAGTTACAATCTGGACAAGATTTTGGGGAGTTCTTAGAAGGGCAGCTGGAACTGCATGGCCCCAAGGACTCTTACTCAGGAGGAGAAAGCCACTTCAAAGCCCTCAAGCCTGCATGCACACCAAGAGTGTGAGCTGGTGATCCACTTTCACTCATCAGCCTGCATTTGATGTTTTAAACCTTTCAGACCAAGGATTGTCTCTTATTGTATATGAGATGCAAAGCACCCAAGAACAAGGGGATCCTGATCTCTGGGCACCTAAGATCTATTGCAACACCAATCAAAAAATTTTTTTAAAGTTTTCCTGCTTTTTCTGAGACTCTGCTTCCATTTGAGACTTGAACTGGGATAAGTAGAGGCTCAGGGAAATAACACAAATAAGACAAAAAGGCAGAAGATCTAATGAAACATGGTATCCTTGGTATGCTTGCTGAGGCCAGGAAGCTTTTCCCATGGCTGAGTTTTTCCCTAATGTCTTTGCCCTGTGTGGTTTTTCGTGACTGAGTAAGTTCTGAGATCAATGCCCATTAGTGGAAAATACCTCCTCACCAGCACTAAATTTCATTATATCTGTAGAAATTGGATTATCTTTGAAATCTCTACTCCCTTCACAAGTTAAGATGGAACTAGCTAAAGAGTTCTTAGGAAGGAGATAGAGGAGCAAGCTGGATCACAAGGTCATACACAATACACATTTCACATTAAACTTATTTCCTTACAAAACTGGCTAGTAAAAACATGTAAAATACTTTCTTGGATCTTGGATGCTGGAATTAGATCTTTCCTGCTTGCCTACACCCACCACCCAAAGTGACAAGGTTATGAACACGCCCACTAATGCACATCGCCATGAGTTGTGCCTGGTTATCTCCTTCCGAAAGGGGATCAGGCCCTTGATCAAAAAGCTGAGGTAGATGTAGGAAATAAAGAGTGGCCTTACTGAGCCAGACTGAAAGTTTGTCTAACTGCGTATCTTCTCTCTAGCAGTGGCCACTGCTAGAGGAGGAAGAGGAAAAAAGTTCAAACATATTTAATACTTTTCTCCAGTGTTCACTTCCAACAATTTTTGCTCAGCAACTTCTTAAGAATGACATCACTGCACATACAGCAATCTCTACAGATTTCTCTTCAACGAGCTTACATTAATTTGTAATTCAGAAAAGTTGGTTGTGATATGAAGTTTTGCTGTGTTTCCTGAAGACATGGGCTAGTTTGAAACATAGCTTTCAGTTTGATCACTTCTGAAGCCTTGGCAAAGAGGCAGCAGCTACCATGCAACATCCCAAAATATTCCTCCTCTCCTGCAACACACCAGAGGAGAAGAATCTCAGAGGAAGCACAGAGCAGAGCAGCTTTAACAACCCTCAAGCTGCACTGGGCTAGAAAGCATTAAACCTACACAGTCTTTCAGACACTTGACAATTTACGAAGATGTGAAGAGATGCTGCCATTTTGCATCTAAATTCTCTTCCTGGATCAGACAAAGTAAAGCAGTTAGAGGATTCTCATCCCAGTGTAGTCTGCACCTACAAAGCGTTTTCCTGGCACAACCAAGCTGGGGGAGACTGCGACTGCCTGCTGTACCTCAACTCGCGTAACCAAGCGCGTAAACCTTGGGAGTGGAGACCTGGCTGTGATTCAGCCACAAAGCTGACATGTGCTCTGAGCACCTACATTTGCTTTTTGCTTGTTTTCCGCAAGCCTCCCCCCAGACAGGGCTCTGACCCAATTCTCACTGAAGCCCACAAAGGCAGCCGACCGGCTCTAGGAGCTGGATGGCACCCAGCGCCTGGCTGAGTGAAATGCTATCCTCTGTCTCACAGCTCCAGGCCTCCTGCCCCTGCAGCTCAAAGCCACCATCACTTCTGCATTCCCCCCCAGCTTAGCAGGATGACCAGCGCCAGCCCTGGCACAAGCAGAGCTGCTCAGATCCAGTGCCACCATTCACGCAGGGCATGACTGCCTCCATCCCCTGGCACCCTGACCTCTCCCTCCCAGCCAGCCGCAGGAGCATGCCACATCTTGTGCCCACATTTTCTTTCCTAAGAAAGCCCTCAGGGGCTTCTTTGGCACAGCTCAGGCTGGTAGTGAACAGCTCCCTTTGGCTTCCATGTTTACATCCTTGTGGTTGTTAATTTGAGAGAAGTCTTTTATTTTAGACACACACACACCCCAACTCCCTCTGCAGGGGGGGGGAAATGTGACCTTTAAGATTGTTTATACCAATCAACAAGAAGCCCTCATGCTGCTGGATTCCAAGAAACACGAGACCGTCTTGGAGGGGAAGAGGGAGGGGAGCAGGGGCAGGAGAGGGAGCAATCAAGGTCAGGAGTTCACAGACAGGATAAAGCAGAAGGCAGGACGAGCAGGAGGGGTGGCAGGGCATGCCCTCTCCATTCAGAGAGGCAAGGCAAGCCCTGGCAGCTCCGTCCACCATCTGCATCCCGGGGCATGGAGCCGGCATCCCCGGGCCTCAGGGAGGACTGAGCTGGTTGGGGTGGCCTTGCAGAATGAGGGTGGCCATTTCTTCCTCAGAAATCTCTCACGGGTCTTCTGCCAGCCTTGCAGCATTTCACTGAGGACCAAGAGTGATCCAGGACGAGGAGAAATTATTGCAGTCCAGTTTGGTACTCTGGTGCCTGCTGTGATGAATAAAGTGTTTTTGACAAGACAAGGAGAAAGATGAAAATACTTTCCTACTGCTGAACACAAAAGTAAATAAATAAGTAAACAGACAAGCATTCAAATCCAGGAATTTCCTTTCATTGCCAGCATTAGCCTTCAAGGGAATAGCACCACAAACTTTTTCCTACCATTGTACTGAGCCAAATGAGCAAAGGTTGTGGTTTCAGAAATCCAAACTTCAAGTGTCCTAACAGGCAAAGGAAGCACCAGCAGCTCAGGACTGGCATGAAACCCTTGTGCACAAAATGCCAGAACTGACAGAAAGGAGGACTTGCTTCAACTTCAAAGGCGGTAACACCACCATCTTAGTAGGTTCAAGACTGAGTCGTTGAGGGGAGAAAGAAAAAGGGCAAAGCATCAATAAAAACCATGGGAGCATGAATGTAGTGGGATAGGCTGAGATGCTGTGATACAGCACACCACTTTTGGGCAGCTGGCCCAGTTCAAGGCAGGGGTTTTCAGGACAGAGGTGCATTTCTTCCTTTGAGTCCTCTCCCTAAACAACACATCACAGTGGTTGTCAAATCCAGCCCCAAGGTATCTGGCATGAAGTCAGGATTTTGACAATTTCAGTGACTTTTTTGTGGTCAGAGCTCTCTATGATTCTATATAATTACAATTACAGGGCTGCGTCTTGTTCTCATTTACACATATCTTCTCCATCGGGTTACACAATATAACCAGCGGTGGTATTTGGCCTATGCATTTTATTTTTTATGTTGTCTGCCCAGATTAATTATTTATGACCTATTAGATACATTTGTTTCTTAATTGATAAACCTCAGAAAATATTTTTAATGAAAGACTGTGTTTTTTAAACAATCGTGCCACTGCTCCTCTATTAGCACTTGAGGATTAAATAAGACTGTGAGTAGTTGTGAACTAGCAATTGGTTACTGAAACACATGAGGTTTTTGTCTTCCCATTACTGAGGCTAAAGAAACGATGTTTCTACAACCACATTGATATTGCCCATCTGAGTTCTCATTTCAAGGCACATGCTGAATTTGAAACCACCACATGGATTTCTCACCCATACCTTCAGTACCATTCACATGCTGTGAAGGAGAAAAGCAGACGGACGTCACAGCTGGCCATGCAGACATCAAAAGTAATTATCTTTTTTAAAGACAATTAGTTAGTTTTTCTTGGTTTTTTCCTTCTTTTTTTTCCCTTCCCTTTCTGTTTTCTTAAGCAGTGCTACCACAGTTTTTCAGTCGGTTAAAACAGGGCTTTGACAGCATCTGGGATTTGTGTGCTAGGACAATTACCCCGTGCAAGCCCTGCACAGCTGCACTGCTGCTGCAGTGACAAATGTACTCACTTTCCTTGCTTGAACAAACTACCAGAAGCCTGTTTATGAATACAAGCCTGGAGGTAACATTTGCAGGCTAAGGCCAGTCATGTCATCTCTGATACTTATGTCCACTGGTCTGCCAACATGCTGTCTGCAATCTGAAAGATGCTTCTGTTCTATTCCTACATTGTCTCATCAATGACAGAGATTTGCAGGAGGGAGAGAGCTGGCCTATGAAGCCAGCAGTTACTTGCTCTTCCCTGGGTCCTGTTTTCAATATAAGTGGCTTGGTTTAGGTTATTGTTCCTCCTTTTTCCTCTTCATTCATTCTGGCATTCTGTCCTGCCATGCAATTGGAGCTATTCAACTCAAAGATACAAAGGATTCATGAAAATGCTTAAAGGGCAAGCTGGGTTGCTCATCGAAATGGACTGTATGTCTCGTTTCATACGACTTAGGGAATAGTAGCTCCTCTGAGAAATTATTCTCCATTCAGATCCTCAGGAAATGTGTCTTGATGGGATACAAATGAGAGAAATGAAATGCAGATGACTCGTTTTTGGCTACAGATCCAAGGAGGCCCGTGCCACATGGATATCTTTGGTCAGATACTTTCTGGTTTCTTCCAGCTCAAGAGTTACTCCTACCTGCCCAGGTTTGTAAGCATCACCTGTGCTTCCTCTGACTGCTGCACTACCAAGACACACAGCAAAGGAAACCTGGCACCTCTTTCTGAGCTTTAAGGTCTAATTTCCAAAAACCTTTTAAAGTCACAGTAGTCCAGTTCTAGGAGTCAGCTAATCCTTACAAATGAAAATGCAGATTCAGCCTGCCTAAATATTACCAAACTCCATGTAAGCAGAGTTTCCCATTTGCTGGCAACAGCTCTTCGGAAGTGCCTGTGAAGTAAGAAATACCAGGCACAGAGATTCAGCTGGAAACCAGCAGCAATCTCGTGAATTGTCACTTCTGCTTCCCTTGCTATTTTGACTTCTCTCATAGCATTGGAAAATCAAAAGGAAACAACGTCAAGGAAAGAACACTCAAATAAACACAGACGTTGACACAGCAAAAATCAGGTTCCTCCTTGTTCCCAAGACACTGAGATACCAAACCCAGAAGTGTATTCTTACTATTCCAACAGAAACATTTAAAGGAAAATTTTTCTCCATTTCATGATACTTGTCCATCTTATCATGAGACAACATGTACCCCTATCAGAGGAAAGATTAGGACAGAAAGGTCAAACACTATCTTCTCTTTCACTTGTTACCCCATCCTGGTGACCCCTTTAATTCAATCATCAGGAGGAGACACCAGAAAAACTTTGTTGTTGAATGAATATTTTGTTGCAAGAACAAGGATGTCCTGCTCACACTCCCTCCTCTATCACAAAAATTACAATCCTAAAGACACCTCCTGAAAGAATCCTATGTAAACAGAATAAAAGCACATCTTAAAAGAAAAAAGATCAGCCTACTAATAAAATTTTCTCCAAAACAGAGTTGAAAATCCTCCAAAAGCAGGACAGACTAGGGACTCCAGTGCAGCGTTCATCCCACTGTTGAGACTGAAAGCTTTTCACACAATTTAAAGATGGATAGTCGAGTCAAACTAATGTAAAAGCAGATAGATCAACAGTCTGGTCATGGCCAAAATCTGGTTCAAACCCTGGAAACACAAACCCACAAAGGACTAAAGCAAACAATCTAATGATAAATCAAAGCTACCTGATACCTCCCAAGCTCTCTAGCTCAACAATCTTTACAGCCAGTCAAGGGGCTCAGAGCTGTACTTTCTTTGCAGTCATATTCTTAAATAGCCAGTTTAGGTAAAAGAGTTTATTATTCCCAGGCTATGATAAATATCCTAACTGCAACCATAGCTGTAAAGACAGTCAGGATTATTTTGGGCATCCATCACCCACCTGACTTGAGCCTTGTGTCTCATCACCTAAGTAGGGGGTGCAAATCTCATTATAACCACCAGAGTGAGTCATGTGTTACAACTTCTGTGCATGTCCATTACATTCAAGAATAACCTTCCAGCTCCTCCCAAGGGGATGGCAGGGATGGATGGACACCTCTCTTTGATCTGGGGAGCTCTTCCTCTACCTCCAGTTTGTCTCCAGTTGCCTCCAAGGTCATACTGTCAGGACAGGGATGGCAAACCCCTCCCACTCTTGCATATGAATCTCATCTCCTATCCTCAAAAACCACAGGCTACACATGTTTGCTGTTACTTCCAGATGTGTCCATAACTTGAAAGCAGTGATTTCAAAGGGGAAAAACCTTTAGAGCTAGCGGGGCTAAGTCCCCCTTCTCCCTTTCCTTCAGCATCAGTCCAGGTCATCTACTCAGGCAACACCAAACAGTTCCAGGGAGCTCAGTAGCTCCCCACGGAAGTATCTGCACGTGGATGGATTAGAGACACAATGCAACTCCTCTCCTCCCCATTATACTTAAAGCCTCAGTCTCAGCTTACTGAATTTACTCCTAGAGATCCTTGGCTAAAGCCCTGCTAATGGATATCTAACCAGAAGTTCATTTTGGTGTCCTTCCCCCTGCTGGAATGAAGCAGACGCCTGCAGAACAATAGCAGCGATGGCAGCGACGAGGACTTGATTGCCTCGGCAGATGCAGCAGCACGTACAACGCTCATATTTCTTACTCACAGTGTCCTCACCCCTGAAACCCTGGCAAAGGGCTTTGCCCTGCAGACATCTCCAGCCCTGGGTTCCTCTTCAGTAGCCAGACTGGGGGTGCCTTTTTGGTGGCCAGTCATGGGGATTGTGGTGGGTGAAGCACACAATGTCACTTCTGTGTGGTATTTAATTTTCCCTTGGAGAGGACAGAAGGGGGAGGGAGAAAGGAGACAGCCTGACTCACACCAACACCTGGAGCACTGGATCCAGAGCCAGAGTGCTGCTGACATGAGAAGGGTTTGTCCTGACTTCTGGGAGTCCTTTTCAGAGTGGCTCTCTTCCCCATCAGCTGGTGACAGCCCACCCCCTCCACACCCTGTGCTGTGGGAAGTTAATTTAGAAGCCAACTTTGCCATCTGTGGACTACCCCATGCTGGGAAAACCCTCAGCTGGGGAGATCTGTTGTCTTTGCAGAGTGGCACAAAGAAATTAGAGCGTGGGAGAGAAGAGGAACCTAAGAATCTCTCTAAGTCCTTAGCATTTTTCTCCATGCATCTCCCAGACTCCACCTCTTCCACTCAAAGTACCTAAACGTGTCCTATAGTGATGTCTGCTGTTGACATCAGAGAAGGCTCAGAGCAGCACTCCTGCTGCTGCCCTCAGCTGAGTCATGACTCATGAACAAAGGGGATTTTGACCATTGTTATTTTATTATTTTCATTATTTCATTCATCATCTTAATTTCCTTCTCTCACTCCTGGCCAAAAGAGGAAGAAAGACATGCACACACAAAAGAAAAGGGGGGGGCCGAAAAAGGAAAAATACGCCAACATGGTCCACATCTGGAAACTGATTTCCCAACCTCAGAACAAAGAGCTCTGAAATCGTGGCTCCAAATCTCCTGTTTGTGTTCTCCCATTATGTAAAAAGTCCTATAATAAAATCTAATGGAGAAAAAGCCCAAAAGCCAGCAAGAATTATTTGGAATTTATTAGTGAACAAGATCCTTTTGGAAGTCCTTGTAGAAATGTACATTGAACTTCCAAAGTTATTAAGCTCAAAAAAACTGAAGAAGCATTTTGGTTCCAGAGAAGTTCTCCCTATAGATCAGGCTTGGCTTAAATCACTTCTTTAATCCCAGTTGAACTACTGTGTCATTTCTTTTACTTTCCATATTCAGAAAAATCACTCTTTCCAAAGTTTAGTGTTATACTGGAATGAGAAAAAAAACTATGGAGACACAAATAGAATACTAAAGGGAGAAAAAAAAGAAAAAAAACAATTCCAGAAATCATCATTTTTCAGCAAGGAAAATGGGGACAAACAATTCTTAAGAGAGTTTAGGATATTAGTCATTTTTGACAGCAGAAAATTTCTTAGAATGGGTTAAAAATCCACTCTGACACTTTTAACAGAAAAGAATTTTGCAAGTCAAAGAAATGTTTGTGTGGGAAAAAATATTCAAACACATTCAGTTTTTAATTTGAAAACTGGAACACCAACCACCATAGCATTTCAATGGAAAGAAAATGCATGCATTGTTGAGAAATGGCACAGTGCACCCCACTGGGACAGAAAGAAAAGGATTATTAACTGAGAATTGTTGAGGAGAGGATGATTATAATTTGAGGGCTTCAAAAGAAGATGCTTCTCTAACCTGGTTTATCATATGGAGAGACACCCAAGAGCCACCTGTACTTTGGCTTCCATTTCCACCTCGGTTACCCCGAATGGCAACCCAACACACTGGCACCACACAGAGAGCCAGGGCTCACGTACACCGTGGATCTGTCCTTTAGCTCCAAGCCAAAGTGGCCTAGGAAGAGGCACCACAACTGGATGTGCACGAAGGAGCCTACATTGTTCAGCAGCCTCCTGGTTATAAACTCTTTCCCTGCTCCTCTCTTCCCTTTGATGTTACTGTGCTTATGCTCAGTGTTGAATCACTGGACTTCGCCTTTCATCTGGACCCTCGGGATGTGTTATAGGCATGGAAAGAGAAAGGCACCACTTAATAACACTTTCCAAGTACAAGGGAGAGGAAATTCCTGGAAAATCAGGTTAAGACTGTCCAAAAAGCTTCTTCGAAGAAACACAGCAAACTGCATATAGCTATTTATGGTGGAGATGGAAGTTAGACTACCCTTGAAGGCAAGCGGCTGCTGTCCTGACAGAGGTTTTAGTCATCATTCCAGTTAGGCACTAAACACATCATAAGTAGCTGGGGAATAAGGGCTATTCCAAATAAATAGCCTTTTTGTTCTGCAGGAACTGCTCTAACTCATACATATTTACCTATATTTGTATTTTAAAAGAACCAAGGATCCTCAACTCAAATTCTGAATTGCAGAATTTGAATTCTGAAACCAATCTTTTTCCCCATGCCTGTAATTACTCAAATTACGACTGAATTGTTCAAAACAGTTTTTTTAAATGAGCAGTGGTTTTTCTTCAAAAGAAAATAAATTTATGAGCATTTTCTCCTACCCTTCCTCAAATTTTTCTAATTTCTAAGTAAAATAATCCCCACAAATGCAAGAAACTTCTTCAGCTTTGTTTTTCTTCATTCTTCCTCTGTTGCCTCCCTTTCCATGGAAGAACAGAATAAAATCTGATGAGAAGATGTGGGGGAAAATAAAGAATACTCTAACCAGATAATTTCATTTATGTCTTTTAAAAGTGGAAGTTACCAGAGCTGTTTTCTACTGCTTTTTTGAGATGGCTTTCCATTTTTGCCTTGCTAGCATTTTACTGTCAAATGAGAAAACTGAACCTCTTTTTTCTTTTCTTTTTTTTTTTTTTTTGAGCTGTGCTCAAAAGCAGGAAACACTATTAGATGAGCTTAACACAAACACGCACACAATCCATGCAAGAAATTCTTGTTACCTGCAGCTATTGTCAGCTCTCAAACCCGGCCTAGGTGTGGTCCAAGCACTCTGCTCACTGAATACCACATGCTATCTGTTTTTCTGTGAAACATTTTGATAATGAATCTCAGAGGAGCCATCAGTCTCTATAACCCACTGCCACAACCTCCCGTTACCAGCCCTCTCTCTCATAGTTGCCCTGCTCAGAGCAATGCAATTTTAGCAGAGGATATGCTCAGCCTCAGGTCCCTGCAGTCTCCTTCTCTCTAAAGTCATAATTTCTCTCATCTATCAGCAGCTGAAACACCTACTGGCTTCCACCCCAAAGACCCAAGTTAACCAGGTTAAGAGAAGGTGTTGCATCTCCCCATCATTTCCCTGCACTAGTGGTGTTCCTCCCAGCATGCCAGCACGCCTCAGAATATGGCAGCCCTCCCTGCCTTACCCCAACTATTTCAAGAGTCAATCCATTTCTCACATGCCAGTTCTTGAAATCAGGGGAAATGTACAATTTTTATTAATAAAATCATTTTCTAGCCTTCACGCATGCTAAGGAAAACTTGGAGATAACATCTGAATGCAGTTCTAGGCTCCCAAACCAAGCAGCAGCTGTAAAGAAGCAGGTAAATATCTCAGTCTTGGGATTGTTTTCATTCAGCATCACTGCTTGTCAAGACTTGACTCATGGTTTTTTAATGCTGCCAAGGCTGGCATTACTGACCGAGAGCTCTGAGAAGGTTTGATGATTTACTACATGAAAAGTGGGGACTCAAGCTTGTGCTGCTGAGCCTTTCAGTGCTGTGAGCAGGTCAGGTCTGTTGTGTGTCTCAGCGGAGCCCTGTCCCACCCAGCCCTCTCCCTGAAGGACTCGCGTGGGGCACAGCAATCCTCCACGGCAGCAAAAGCCAGGCTCAGTCTTGCTCCTCAAAGGAATCCATGAGAATTTTTGCCTTTGGCACATTCATGGAGACAGGGTCTTGCCCAAAACACATACCAAGGGAATAAATCCTCCAGAAATATGAATTCTCTTTGCCTCATACCAAAACATTCATAGTAAGCCCAGGCGGCACTCCACAGCAAAACATTGGCAAGAGGAAATGCTAATAAAACACTAAGACATTAAAAAACACCAAGAAAAACTTCCCAGAAGAAACAAACATTAGAAGAATATGTTGCCCATTCAGTCAAAAAAATGCTAACAAACTAATGCTGTCTCATGATGAAATTGAAATATTTACAGGAAGAGAGCACAGAATTTAGGCTGACAAACACAAAAGCTATCTTCCAGTGCAACTTTTTTTTTTTTTCCTGTGCAGAACAGAGGGGAAAGGAAACAGAGGAGGGAAAGTGGGAGAGTGAGGGCAGGGTGAAAGAAAGGGGACAAAAAAGTGGGAGAGGAATATGGATTAGGAAATTGATGTAGAAAAAAGAAACTAAAATACCAAACCAAACCAAACCANGGGCAACAGAGAGAGAGCAGAGTTCACACTAGGAAGATTTGCTGCTCCACAGTTACCTGCCAGTAACCAGATTCATTGACATCTCCCTTAGGCAAGGAACAGACTTGTTCACTTCCCCCACAAAAGAAGTGGAATACTAATGGAGCCTGCCAGCAACACACACAAAACATTAGGCTGCCCAGTGGGACAACTGGGGCCAAGTGAGTGGAAAGAACATGTCAGTTATTAATTAATTTGTTCTATATTCATGTCATTAGAGGTAATTACATGAGTTGGTCCCACAGCCTGAGCCTTCCTCAGTCACTGATCCCCATGATTCATGATGGACAGTTGCACAACAGGGCTGTCAATGACTTCATCACGTTGCATGGAAAATCCTCTCCAGATGCGTGTGTGCAGTGACTCACTTTGACACCTTGGGTTGACATTTGCAACCTGGGCCAAGTCCGTCAATAAAACAAAGGCACTTCTTGTGAGGTTTCCAAGCCACTAGCTTGGGCATCAAACAATGGAGCACACAGCAGGAGGCAAGAAAAGGTAGCCCTCAAATGTTCAGTTCATGTGTGCAACGGCCGAGGGCACTGGCACAAGAAAATACTCGAGGCAACAGCTCTTCTCTGGCAACAGCCAAAAACAGGGCTACAGAGAGCAAGGCCTTTGCACAGCACTTAAAGTCCACAAGTAGGAACATCCCAGGAAGCTCTCAAGAACCAAGACAGGCCTTTTTATTTAGAGAGAAGAAGGTATTTGGTAACTGAGAGTCAGTAGGAACAGCTAAATGCTGCAGAACAGCCTGAATGAGAAGAGGAAACATTAGGTAAAATAGCACTCAGATGTCACTTGGGAAGAATAAGGAAGATGTACCATAAATCCAGGCACGTGGGATACAGGAACCTCCGCCCAGGACTGCACACCAGAGCAGCCCTCTCAATGCATCTCCACCCTGGAGGCAACACAAGAAATGGGAGCTGTAAACAGAAAATCAAATAGATGGTTTCTCCTCTCCACTGGAGAAACTGGAGCTGAGAAGGTTTCTCCCAACTCCTTTGGGTGTCTTTCAGAAAGTCTTTCAGAAAAAATCAAATTCAAAAGAAGGATCTTGGAAGGAGTGGGTAGCATGAACCCAGAATTGCATCCTGCATGAAGAAAGCATGATGAACATAGAGATGCTCAGAGGGAGCACTAAGAGAAATATTTCAGGGAAATGTTTTCACTGACCAAAGGTTTTAAACAGTGGATGAAAACAACCACCCTAGTGGTTCTGGTGACTTGGTTCTTTCTGGAAGAAAATAAACATAAATGAGTGAAAATCAAGCCATTTTGTTTTGTTCAAGAAAAGCTTAATCTTCCACTTGAAATGAGATTTTATCTTGCTATACACTTTTTTCTTTTTGTTTGTGTTAAGTCCAGGGCCTCAAATACTTCATTCTACATGGAAAAAATAAAAGAGAAGTTGTCATAGTTTTCAGTTCAGCAAGGATGCCAGAAAAAAGTTGCTTGATTCTTCCCATCTTCCCTGCCATTTCAGTCCTCTGCCCATCTCCTAGTCAATTCAAAAGCAGGTGCATCCAGACATCCTGAAACTGAGGCCCCCACAGGAGCCTCTCAACCACTAGACAAAAGAGACCTTCTGGGAAATGTGTAAGAGGTTGCAGGTAGCAAAAAGAAACCCTGGGTTAATGCTGGGAAATGAGGCACAAGCAAGGCCTGTTGTAGCTGCTAGGATTTGCTGCTGCTGCTGCCCTGGTTGTATCATCACAGATTCTCTCCCAGAACTGCAGGGCAGACAACCTGATGGACAACACACAGGTCCTAAGTGAGGGTGGCCAAGCACCCTGGTGCTCCTTCATAGGCCTGTTGTTGGTAGCAGCTGGACTTGCAGTGGTCCTCATTTCACTGTGCCATCATAACGATGGGGGAATGCCCTTTTCCATCTGACTTCAACCCCCCCCAGCTGGCCTTGACCCCACAGGGAGAGAAATTACAACTGTTGATCACTGCTCCTATTTGTTCACATTTTGCCAAGCTAATAGTGAGCCAAGGGCAAAATGTAGTCAAGTCAAGGAGACCTACAGGGCACTTTTGGGCTTTCACACCTTTGTAAAGGCACAAGAGAAGGCGTGACAGAGCCAGATCTCCCCATTGTTTCCCAAGGAATACTCTACTCACCACAGCCATACCCATTTCTTTCTGCATCTCTCTGGCCCTGCTGCAATAAGTGACACCCATTCACAGGCCAGGCAAGCCATGCTGCTTGCTCCCCTCACTAAAACTACTTGTTACCCTAGATCAATTAAAAAAAAAAAAAAAAAAAACAAAAAAAAAAAAACCAACAAAAAACACCCAAAACAGTTCTGCCTTGGGTATCATGCAGTGCATTCCAGTTCCTCCCTAGTCAGTGTTTGTGCAGTGGTTTAAATACATGAAGAGTTACATAAATGCTAACTATTATTATAATGTTCCACTCCTTCCAGTCAACTCCCGCCACAGACTCACAGAAACATTCCCCACCTCCCATTTTAGCACGTCCATGGCATCAGAAATTACCCTGTTTTCATTTACCCTGCCCTTTGCCATATGATCCTGGCCCTCAGAAGCTTTAAATAGTCTGCATTATTATGAAGGCTTGTTAGGACTTGTCCCTAATCACTCCAGGAATAATCTTTGATGGCTTGTTTCAGACTCTGTGTATGAATGTTTGTACAACCACAGGGCTCTGGCCTGCTTAGGTCCCTCCTAGAAGGGGAATCAAAGCTTTATGTTCAGTACAGTAGTGGCACATAGTGGGAACTTGTAAGGCAGTGAACCCACTGTAGTGTCTGCACACACAGAAGTCCTCTTTGGAGAAGACCTGAAATAAAAATATACATTTTAGCAAAGGACAGGCTGACCAGATTATGTGTTGATAGATATCAAGCAGCAGAAATCAACCTGCCCTTTAAATGTTGAGCAGCAGAAATCAACCTGCCCTTTAAATGCAGGGACACTAAAAATGGTGCAGTCAATGCTTCCCAGAATTGTGCTTGTTACAGCTGGTCCCAGAGTTGCACTGCTTGTCTGGTGCACAAGAATTCCAGTATTAGATACTGAAATATAAGCTCTTTGCTGGGGTTACAGCCCCTGTTGTCTACCTTATGATGGCGATATAAATTGAGAAAAAAGATAGGGAAATCTGGTGCCTAATAAATCTGTTTTTCGAAGGCTGGAAATTGTGATTTCAATGTCATCTGGAGGAGAAAATACAAGGCAGAGATAAATATGCTTTTCTGGGTTGCTTTCCAGCTGCAAACTTGAAGAAAAACAAATCACACAGTAGTATGACAACAGTAAGACTCATGCCATGTAGACTGCAATGTGTATCAGGCAGGGCAAACAGATTACCAGACCTTTGTTTACCAGGGGTCACATTGGTCCACTGAGATAAAACTTCTGGTGTTTGGAGATTTTGCAGTCACAGCATGCATTGACAACATTATCCCACCCACTACGTTCTCATGACACCATAGCTACCAAAATGGCAACTGAGAGGCAGCTGAGAAACACCTGCTAAAATAATACCATCACAAAATGCCTTTGCACCACAGATCAGCATCCAGGCTCCCCAAACATGTGGCCTTCACGTTTTTGGATCCTCTTTGAACACTCTGCAGCATCTCACCTTCTCTACGACACTGGAAGAGGTATCTGAAGGAACTAAGATCAAAAGAGAAGGTTTTGGGGTGCTTGTCTTTTAATCTCTTAAACTCTCCAAAAGTAGCAAAGAAGACAAAGACTATACAAAGTCTTTTGGAATCAGGAGATGCTGATGTGATCATCAGCAGGATAGTTCAGAGGTTTTATCTGAGATTAATGTCCTTAGCTTAGTTCTTGGTCAATCAGCACCCCCCACCCCCACCAACAGAAAAAAAAGAAAATCCTCCAAAGGCAAGTTATTTGCAGCACTTCTATTTATTTTGCAGGCTACCAAGATGAAATCAGTGTTTAAGGAAAGGGAACAAGGGAAGCTGCCTAAATGCCTGGGTGGGAAAAGGGCAGCAAATGGAAGGAAGTGCTACATGAAACCACACAGACTAGAACTGACATAGGAGTTAAGCCTTGAGACCCTGGGTGCCAGGGGTGCCCATATTGTAGGACAATTGAGGGGACCAAAAGCTGCCAAACAAAGACATTTGGAAAACAAAAACACCCACTTTCTCGATGTGGAGTTAGCTTACTCATAGGAATGTTCACCTTTTAATGTGGACATAGCAGGCAAAACTATGAAATAATATTAAGAAAACTCTTTAAAGGGGAAATCCCTGCATTGCTGTAATCCATAGAGTATTTTGCAAAGGAAGTGTCATTGTTTTGCACTGCAGCCAGCCCACACAGAGGCAGAGGTGAATTTATCTTACCTAAGAGCACCCAGCAAAACCAGTAACAGAGACAACTGCAGAGGAGCTTTGATATTCTGATCACAGACCAAAATGTGGCCCTTTAATCTTCTGGCATCCTAGGCCACAAATCTGGGGTCATAGAAGTGGGAATACTCAGATTCTTTAGAAAGCTGTGAATTTGTGCTGGAAGACAAAGCAAGGCTCAAACCAAGTTACTGCAGAGGATGGACTTGGCTTCCTCATGGGCAGAACCTTCTGAGGGTTAGTACTGCCTGCCCTCCTTAAACAAAGCAAGCAGGGAAAGAGTCCAAGCACACCTTGAACCAAAGCATGAAACATTTATTCAAGATGCAAAGTCAAACTTTGCACAAGGGTAACTGTGGAGCAGAGACCCGTGGAGAGACTGGCTCCTGACAAAGCTGCAATGAGCAGGCAATTACAGAAATTATAGCAGTGACTCACTCAAGCAAAAAAGGTTCTTCATCATAGGCAAGGAGAACCAAGTCTGAAGAGGAGAGAGAAAAGAGCTAACCCTTAAATAAACAAATACACAAATACAAATAAACAAATCTGTGAAAGCAGGTCCTTCATCAAAGCTGGACCTTGAGGTGAAAAATAGATTAACAAGCAGTCATTCCTAGAGAAGCTCCCCTCAAAGAGGAGCCTGAGGACCCTGGGAGCACAGCCTCATTCTAATGGATGTTCAAGTAAACACACAGGGGGGTCCTCACACTATTTCACCATGTGGACTGCACTGAGATGTCCAAATTAGAAACTGAGACTCCCTGCAAACTCCAGAGAGAGGGGCAGTCATTTTTTGAACATGATTCAGAGCCCAGAGGGTACGAGCCTAGCTCCTGTTCTACTTATGTGGTCCAAACCACCCCCAGAGGTGCCTTCCCCTCTTCTTAGTCCACACTCAATGTTTAGGCAGCCTGACATAGGTTCCCTACCCTAAATGGTGACTATTACACAATGACAGCAAATTCCTGAAATCTTCTCTGTGTGGTAAGCATAGTATGAGCCCAGAGGGAAACAACAGAATCTGAGATGGGGAACCTGATGCTGCCTCACAGACTGGAATGGCAAAGCTGTAATAAACACTACTTTTCTTTCTTTTTTTAAATTTATTTTAGAACTTGGATGAAGTCTAGCACACATTAAAGATGGAAGAGGGAGAATCTACTTTGTACATCACCAGACAGGCACATAAAACAGATTCCTATTTTCAAAAGGAGAGAGAGTAAAAGTTCAGCTATTCTAGATGATAAAATCAGATCATCTGTAGAGGTGTTATGGAGAGATCATACAATAACTGCACACAAGAAACAGAAGATTTTACTGAGCTCAGAAGGATGAAAAGGTGTTGGCTAAACCCATACAAACAGTTGTGGTGGGCATGGTTGAATCTAAATTTTAAAAAAGAGCAGTTTCAGTTCTGGATGCATTAAGCATCAGTCACTACTGCCACAGAGCATATTAATTATTTTGCTATAGTTAACCATTGTATTCTTTACAGGTTATCAGCCAGGAATGACACATTCTCTTCCAGTATGAAAAAAAAAAAAATATATATATATATATACAGGAAAAGAGGAGGTAAAACTGCAGAACAGATTTTGTACCTTGGA